>OY992891.1:47819482-48330011 GCA_963921405.1 Cepaea hortensis
CCTCCCTCTACCTCCTCCCTCCTCCTCCCTCCACCTTCTTCCTCCACATTCCTCCTCCTCCCTCTTCCTCCTCCTCCCTCCTCATCATTCCTCCTCCTCCTCCCCTCCTTCTCCTCCTCCTAATTCTCCCTCCTCCTTCTACCTCTTCCTCCCTCCTCCTTCTCTATCCACCTCCTCCCTCCTCCTCCTCTCTCCTCCTCCTCCCTACTCCTCCCTCCTCCTCCCCCTCCTCCTCCTGCCTTCTCCTCCTCCCTCCTCCTCCTCCTCCTTCTCCCTCCTTCTCCCTCTTCCTCCCTCCTCATCCTCCTCCGCCTCCTCCCTCTCCCTCCTCCTCCCTCCTCCATCCTCCTTCTCCCTCCTCCTAATACCTCCTCCTCTCTCCTCCTCCTCTCTCCTCCTCCTCCTCCTCCTCCCTCTTCCTCCTCCTCCCTACTCCTCCCTCCTCTTTCTCCTCTTTCCCCCTCCTCCTAATCCCTCCTCCTCCCTCCTATTCCTCCCTACTCCTCCTCCTCCCTCCTCCTCTCTCCGTCCATCTCTTCCTCCTCCTCCTCCTCCCTCTTCCTCCTACCTCCTCCCTCCTCCTCCTCTCTCCTCCTCCCTCCTCTCTCCTCCTCCCTTTTCCTCCCTCCTTCTCCTCCCTCTACCTCCTCCCTCCTCCTCCTTCCTCCACCCTCTTCTTCCTCCTCCGTCCTCATCATTCTTCCTCCTCCTCCTCCTTCTCCCTCTCCTCCCTCCTCCTCCCTCCTCCTTCTACCTCTTCCTCCCTCCTCCTTCTCCCTCCACCTCCTCCCTCCTCCTCCTATCTTCTCCTCCTCCTCCCTCTCCCTCCTCCCTCCTCCTCCTCCCCTTCCTCCTGCATTCTCCTCCTCCCTCCTTCTCCATCCTCCTCCTTCTCCCTCTTCCTCCTCCCTCCTCCTCCCCTCCTCCCGCTTTCTCCTCCTCCTCCTTCTCCTTCCTCCTCCCTCCTCCTCCTCTCTACTCCTCCTCCTCTCTCCTCTCTCCTCCTTCCTCCTCCTCCCTCTTCCTTCTCCTCTCTTCTCCTCCTTCTCCTCTTTCCCCCTCCTCCTCCCTCCTACTCCCTCCTATTCATCCCTACTCCTCCCTCCTCCTCCCTCCTCCTCCTCTCTCCGCCTATCTCTTCCTCCCTCCTCCACCCTCTTCCTCCTCCTTCCTCCTCCTCCTCCTTTATCTTCTTCTTCTGCTGCTGCTGCCGCTGCTCCATTCACCCAAGTTAATTGTTGAGGGAATATGTAAAGATCTTTCAAGTGCTCTTTCTAATGCTTTTTGTAAGTTGGTCTTCGTTTATCTAAGGTTGTTCTAACCGCAACCAATAAATGATTAGACAGACAGACATGTATGTATGTATGTATGTCCTTTATACGTTCGCGAACGGCCCATCCGATTGAGATAAATTTTCTACACGCCTTCCTTTCATTCCAGCGCTGCCAACTGTCGTATTTTTTTTTTCTTCTTCCTCCTCCTCCCTCCTCCCATTCCCAAAATACGTACGTAAATATATGATGATGATGATGAAAGAATCCCCGAACCAAAACGCTAGGGAAAGGAAGAAAATGACGTGACTACACAGAATCGTCACACGGCAATCATCATCATCATCAAGTGCCGTGCCGGCTGGCGTAGGCGTTCAACTCTGCTGCTGATATATATGCCTCCATGCCACTGCAATATCAATAACAATTCATCATTTTATGTGTAAGGAAGTTATCTACAGTCGTGTAGAAGGGAAGAACAATCAATGGAAGGACCGATATCACAGAACCTAGACGAGTATGAATTCGGAATGGCGAACTCCCTACTCCTCTCTTCTCCTCCTGCCTCTACCTCCTCCCCACCTACTCCCTCTACCTCCTCTCTCCACCCTCCTCCTCTCCTCTTCCTCCTCCCTCTACCTCCTCCCCCTCCTCCCTCTCCCTCCTCCCTCCTTCTCCCTCTTCCTTCTCCCTCTTCCTTCTCCCTCTTCCTCTCCCCTCCTCCTCCATCCTCCTCCCTCCTACTCCCTCCGCCTCCTCCCTCCTCCTCCCTCTACCTCCTCCCTCCTTCTCCCTCTACCTCCTCCCTCCACCCTCCTCCTCTTCCTCCTCCCTCTACCTCCTCCCCCTCCTCCCTCTCCCTCCTCCTTCTCCCCCTCCCTTCTCCCTCCTCCTCCCTCTCCTCCTGCCTTCTCCTCATCCCTCCTACTCCCTTCTCCTCCTCCCTCCTCCTCCTCCTCTCTCCTCCTCCCTCCTCCCTTTTCCTCCCTCCTCCTCCCCCTCCTCCCCTCCTCCTTCCTCCTCCTCCCTCTCCTCCTCATCCCTCCTCCTCCATTCTCCTCCTCCCTCCTCCTCCTCCCTCTACCTCATCACTCCTCCTCCCTTCACATTCCTCCTCCTCCCTCTTCCTCCTCCTCCCTCCTCCTCATCCCTCCTCCTCCTCCCTCCTCCTCCTCCTCTCTCCTCCTCCCTCCTCCTCCTCCTCCTCCCTATACCTCCTCCCTCCTCCTCCCTTCACATTCCTCCTCCTCCCTCCTCCTCCCTCTCCCTCCTCCTCCTCCCTCCTCCCTCCTCCTCCTTCTCCCTCCTCCTCCCCCTCCCTCTCCTCCCCCTCCTCCCTCTTCCTCCTCCTTCTCCTCCTCCTTCACCCTCCTCCCTCCTCCTTCTCCTCCTTCACCCTCCTCCTCCTCCTCCTCCTCCCTTCTCCTCCTCCCTCCTCCTCCCTCCTCCTCCCTCCTCATCCCTCTTCCTCCTCCTCCCTCCTCCTCCCTCCTCCTTCTCCCCTTTCCCCCCTCCTTCTCTTAATCCCTCCTCCTCCCTCCTCCTCCCTCCTATTCCTCCCTACTCCTCCTCCTCCCTCCTCCTCCTCTCCGCCTATCTCTTCCTCCCTCCTCCTCCCTCCTCCACTCTCTTCCTCCTCCCTCCTCCTCCCTCTTCCTCCTCCTCCTCCCTCCTCCTACCTCCTCGCCCTCCTCTTCCTTCCTCCTTCGCCCTCCTCCTCCCTTCTCCTCCCTTCTCCTCCTCTTCCTCCTCCTCCCCCTCATCCCTCCTCCTCCCTCCTCCTTCTTCCTCCCTCCTCCTCCCCCTCCTTCCCCTCCTCCTTCCTCCTCCTCCCTCCTCCTCCATTCTCCTCCTCCCTCCTCCTCCTCCCTCTACCTCATCACTCCTCCTCCCTTCACATTCCTCCTCCTCCCTCTTCCTCCTCCTCCCTCCTCCTCATCCCTCCTCCTCCTCCCTCCTCCTCCTCCTCCCTCCTCCTCCTCCCTCTACCTCCTCCCGCCTCCTCCCTTCACATTCCTCCTCCTCCCTCTTCCTCCTCCTCCCCCTCATCCTCTTCCCTCCTTCTTCTCCCTCCTCCTTCTCCCTCTTCCTCCCTCTTCCTTCTCCCTCCGCCTCCTCCCTCCTCCCACTCTCTCCTCCTCCTCCCTCCTCCTCCCTTTCCCTCCTCCTCCCTCTCCTCCTCCTCCTCCTCCCTCCTCCTTCTGCGTTCTCCTCCTCCCTCCTTCTCCCTCCTTCTCCCTCTTCCTTCTCCCTCTTCCTCCTCCCTCCTCCTTCTCCTCCCTCCTCCCTCCTCCTTCTCCCTCTTCCTCCTCCCTCTTCCTCCCTCTTCCTGCTCCCTCCGCCTCCTCCCTCCTCCTACTCTCTCCTCCTCCCTCCTCCTCCCTCTCCCTCCTCCTCCCTCTCCTCCTCCTACTCCCTCCTCCTCCTGCGTTCTCCTCCTCCCTCCTTCTCCCTCTTCCTCCTCCCTCCTCCTCCCCCTCCTCCTCCACCCTACTCCTCCCTCCTCTTCCTAATCCCTCCTCCTCCCTCCTATTCCTCCCTATTCCTCCTGTCTCCTGTCTCCTCCTCCCTCCTCTTCCCTCCTCTTCCCTCCTCCACCTCCCTCTTCCTCCTCCCTCCTCCATTTACCCAAGACAGACAGACAGACAGATAGTCGGGAACGGGATCTTATATGACTACTTATATGATTTAAATGAGATGCTCTCCACCATGGGCTGGGCCGGGTCAGACAGACAGACAGACAGATAGATAGACAGACAGACAGACAGACAGACAGACAGACAGTCGGGAACGGGAACTTATATAACTACTTATATGAATTAAATGAGATGCTCCCCACCAGGAGTTGGGCGATGCCGGGCCGGGTCAGACATACAGACAGATAGATAGTCGGGAACGAGAACTTATATGACTACTTATATGAATTAAATGAGATGCTCCCCATCAGGTTCTGGGCGAAGCCGGGCCGGGTCAGACAGACAGACAGACAGATAGACAGACAGACAGACAGATTGTCGGTAACGGGAACGAGAACTTATATGACTACTTATATGAATTAAATGAGATGCTCCCCACCAGGATCTGGGCGAAGCCGGGCCGGGTCAGCTAGTGTATATATATATATATAGGAAGGAAGGACAGTTAAACATCCCAAGTAAGAATTCTAAGAGCGAATTGTGTTATTTTTAAAAATCGGATATATCCCATTTAAATGGTTAACAAGTTATTATTTTCCAGTGAATGTATATTACCATGATATGATCATCTCGATAAAGGATACAGTCATTTCTAAAATATATAAGATAGCATTAAGGTACGTTTTGATATACTATAGAAAGGGCTCCTCAAATGTCCTCTTCCAGGTTAGAGAGGTGGATACTCTAGAAGTAACACATGAGAACCAAGCAGAACAATTTGGAAATGATTAATGGACAGTGATGTTGATCGACAAACATAACTAATATAATATAATAGAACAACCATTCAACTTTGATAAAAAATATTACCCTGATCATGTCCATGAATAAAAACCCAATCAACAACGACAAGGAACGCTACTACATTGATCGTTGATCAATGCAGTTGATACTGTTCCATATGAGGTCATGACACCACAAACTAACAGTGAATTACATCACCTTCATTTATAAGTTCATCATTATAAGTTCAAAAACTGGACTATATATAACAGTTAAGCAATCCAATGAAGCCAAAAGATGAGGACGTTTGGGTTGAAAAGGACTCCTTTTCATTATGATAACAAAGCTTACCGTAACATTATCGCATATCTTTTAGAAATTAACCTTACCCTTAAGCACATTAGTTATGATATCATATAACAGTGTGTGTAGAAATTGATAGAACACAATCGTGTTTGATGAAAAGGCCAAAGAAGAAGGAGGCGGGAGAAGAAGACTAGTTTCCATATATTGTCTTCATCTCTAATGCTAGGTGGTTTGCAATCTTTCTAAGCCTCCGTCTGTCCTTCCGTCGTTCGTATGTCTGTCCGTAAACCATCTGTCTGTCTGTCTGTCTGCCTGTCTGTCTGCCTGCCTGCCTGCCTGCCTGCCTGCATGTCTGTTTGTGTTTTCATCTATCTATATGTCTGTCTGTCTATCTAAACCTGGCATTTCTGAATTATTCCTCCAACATTTGTAGTTAGTCTGTGTGGTTTGTAAGTTTTTGCTTTTTCTATGGATGGAATCAAAGACCACGTTGCAATATTGATTTGTTTCAGCTGTTGACAATTTTTTAAACATTTCGTATAATATTATAGATAAAGTATTTTGTCTTTTAGCAAGGCAAGTCTTTCCCATTAAGTTAAAGTAAATACCACCGGGACAAAATTATGGAACAGATTATATATCCATTAATTAAGAGCTTCATTGGTATATGATCACTGCCTCCTGAATGGTCAAGCACATTTCGCTCACTGCAACAGCAGCTTTTTGAAAAGTTAAGTTTATTGTTTCATCTTTATCTGATGCAGCAGCAGCAGCAGCATCAGCAGCAGCAGTAGTCTTTCAGTGATGTAGGACTATAGAGTTAGTAGTAGTAGTAGTAGTAGTAGTAGTAGTAGTAGTAGTAGTAGTAGTAGTAGTAGTAGTAGTAGTAGTAGTAGTAGTAGTGATAGTAGTAGTAGTAGTAGTAGTAGTAGTAGTAGTAGTAGTAGTAGTAGTAGTAGTAGTAGTAGTAGTAGTAGTAGTAGTAGTAGTAGTAGTAGTAGTCTTTCAGTGCTGTAGGACTATAGAGTTGTGCCCCTGGGGAGGCACCTGTCTCCAAGAACATCTGTTTGTTGCAACTCTTTCCCACGTGTCTGGATCTATGCCGAGAGTTTTCGTATCTTGTTTACACACATCCATATATCGCATTTGGGGTCTTCCGGTTGGCCTCTTCCCTGTGGCTAGTTCTCCTTATAGGAGATCTTTGGGAATACGTTCATCCTCCATTCGAGATTCATGGCCCAGCCACCAGAGGCATCTCTGCTAGAGGAAGGAGTGCACTGTGGTAATATCCACTCTTTCAATCACGTGTTTGTTTGTTATGTGGTCTTTCCACGATATGCCCAGGATACATAGCAGACATCTCATATAGAAGAAATTCAACTTTCTTTCCTGTCGTGAGTACAAGGTCCAGAATTCAGACTCAGAGAGTAATGTTCTAACAACACATGCTTTATATACTTGAGCTTTTGTACGCTCTGTTAGTCTATTATTCTCCCTACCTCTCTTAGTTAGCCTGGAAAGTGTTGTGGCTGCCTTTCCAATGCGTCTGCGATTTCTGTTTCTAACGAAAGATTATCTGATATTGTCGACCCCAAATACGCAAACTCATGGACAACCTTCAATTTGTAATTAGAAATTGTGATTGGTGGAGGCGCACCAGCATCTTGTTCCATCACCTGTGTTTTATTTAGGCTGATGGTGAGCCGAAAGACTTTGCAGGCGGCTGTAAAACGATCTATGAGCTGTTGCATATCTTCTGCTGCATGAGTAGTCAGTACTGCATCGTCTGCAAAAAGTAGTTCTCTTATGTATCTTGATCTTATTTTGGTCTTTGCCTTGAGTCTTGATGTGTCAAAAAGTTTGCTATCAGATCTTGTTTGGAGATATATGTCTTCAGAGGCAGTCCCAAATGCCCGCCTTAAGAGAACGGCGAAGAGGATACCAAAAAGTGTAGAAGCAAGCACGCACGCAGTCCTGCTTTACTCCACTGCTGACGCTGAATGACTGGGATGTTGAGCCATCGAATAAAATGGTCCTCTGCATGTTTTCGTGAAATGATTTCACGAGACTTAGCAGGGTGCGTGGACATCCTATCTTCTAAAAGATCTTGAAAACGTCGATGAAGGCAATATATAATGGCTTCCCCTGTTCTATGGACTACTCTTGGAGCTGCCTGAGTGAGAAAATCATATAGATGGTGGACCTGTTGTATCTAAGTCCGCACTGTAATTCAGGGTAGATAATTTCAGCAAGAATATATAAACATTTCAGGATTTTTTTTTTTTTTTGGCATATCCTTTACAGGACATCGCTGTCAACACCAGCATCTTTCAGCTGTATGTTGATTTCTTGGCAAGATTACGCTCAGTAGTTTGCCATTGCTTTCTGAGCGGCCGGCTCACATCCCGCGTAAGTTACCGATGCGATTCGAACCACTGCTGATTCTCACCGTCATCACGTTACCGACGAGAGTATACGAGATTATGGAGAAAAGTCATAACCTCTAAGCCACGAAGCGGGCATATGTCAGGATTACTCGAGCGAAAATCTTACCTGTAATGCTAAGGGGAGAAATGCAGCGACAGTTGTTGCAGTCACTCCATCACCTTTGTTTTTATAAATGGTAACAATATTTGCGTCCCTAATAGCGTGTTGTACTGATTTTTCTTTCCAGCAGAGCTGAAGTACTGCATACAGTTATTTGATGATTGTTTCTTCGCCACATTTTAAATTTTCAGGTAGAATACTAACTTTTCCTAGTACCTTGCCAGATTTGAGAGTATCTAGTGCTTCGCTGATTTCTGTGAGGCACGGTTCGTTATCCAGGGCATGCATGGGGGACTGTTCTTTAATGGCTTCCATAGCTTCTTCTCCGACAGTGCTCTCCACTGAGTATAGCTCTGAGTAGTGTTCTACCCAGCGTTCCATTTGTTTCGCTCGATATTTTATGATTACCCCTTCTGCTGATCATAAAGAAGCCATTTTATTTTTTGATGGACCGACAGCTTGCTTGATGCCCACGTACATTCTTCTTAAATGTTCAGTGTTTGCACAAGGTTGCATTTGTGCAGAGAGCTGCAGCCAGTACCTGTTCGCACATTTTCTTGCGGTCTCTTGTGTACTCTATTTCTGGCCGTTCGCAGTGCCCGCAATGTTTTCTCTGATAGTGATGTTTTATACACTTAGAATGCACCCAGCACTGGGAGCATCTCTTCAGAGTGTGCATCAAACCAGTCGGCCGACTTTGTTTGCTTCTTGCCAAATGCTGATAGTGCTGTGTTGTAGATAGTGTCACGCAAATGACTCCATCTCTCGGTGGCAGTTCTATTTGTGGGGCCAGGCAGAGTCTCTGCCAGAGCCTCGATGAATTTGTTGACCTTCTCTTTGTTTTGGGTACCGCTGGTGTAGATGCGTAGTCTTCCTTCTGTTCTGTTTCTGTAGATTCTCTTGGGCTTCATCTTCACCTTGCTAGAAACGAGTGAGTGATCGGTGTGGCAGTCAGCACTATGATAGCTGCGAGTCAGCCTTACATTGCGATGATTGCTGCGTTTGGTGAGCACCAGGTCGAGTTGGTGCCAATTCTTTTATCTGGGGTGATTCCATGACACCTTGTGTTGTGGTTTTGTGTCAAGGAAGGTGTTGGTTAAGCACAGATTATGATGGCTACAGAATTCCAAGAGACGTTGTCCATTGTCGTTGATCGTATCAACGGCAATCTGTCCTAGACATGAAGGTCAAGATTTGTGGTCACGCCAACCCTGGTTTTGAAATCCCCCAGAATAAAAAGATGTTGCTTCTCTGGTGTTTCACTAACCACTTTGCTAAGGTCGTCATAAAACTTATCTTTAGATTCTGATGATGCAGTTTGTGTTGGGGCGTAAACTGGGCCTGCTTCTGTCTATCTGAAGTTGCAGCTTCAGTGTTCTTCTAGTGCCATCGCTTATGGACTTTAGCAGCTTTTTTCTGATAGCGAAACCAACTCCGTGCTCCGTGGTCTCTCCGCACGGTTTGCCATACCAGTAGAAAGTGAAGTCCCTCTCCTTTGATGTTTCCACAGATTCTGAGAGTGTGGTCTCTTGCAGGGCGACAATGTCTATCCCCTGTCTGAGTAATTCGTTGTTTATCACTGCTGTTTTACGGACATCGACAATATCATTTAGATTGTCTGAGATGCCATAGTCATGGTTCTTACGTTCCATGTTCCCAGCCTTACAGCTGGTTTTTTTTCTCTTGTTGCCAGGTGTATAGACAGCGGTCCATGTGTCAGGATTTTGTCCCTAAGCTCCACACACCCCCAGAAGCAGATGAACCGTGGCGAGACAGCATCTTATTGACTGAGGGATGGTCAGCTTAGGCGGGCGGTAGCTATCTAATCAGATATAATAATCTCTCCGACTGTAGGAAGCAACCCCTAGCACCTTGATCTACTCTAATCGAGCATTAAAACTCATAACCGGTAACCGATGCTTCCCGTGTGTCATCGCTGTTACGTGGTGCTGAAGTGGCCTCTCCAGGGCACACGCCTGGGAAACGAAATGCGAAGAATCAGCTGTTGCCCAGTAGCAAGTTCCGCGTCTCCACGTTACTAATGTAGACCAAGGGAAACGCAGTAAGTATCCAATGCAACTTCGCATCGGTGCCGTCGCAGGAGTTGCTAGAACTATGTTGTTTACAACATGGAGCTGTCTTAAGGACTCCATCCCCGAATTTATCCTCGGAGTTTACTCCAGAATCCTTTCCCATCTGGGTATACCCGCAAGGCAGCGGAGGTTTGAGATTTAGAGTTTCCTCTCTTAGAGGAGATACCAACCAAGGCTTACTAGCCTCCTTTGCCCGGGAATCAATAAGGAGGGAATTCTACTATTCTTCGTCCCTGGCAGTGACCATACTGATCAGATGACCGTAGCCATTATCTCTATTGAGATATCCTTTGCCCACTATCGCTGACTTGAAACCATAACCAACAACTATCTGTCGGCTGCTCCCAAGTCCGATCCACCGCCTGCTCACGTGGCTTCACGTTACCCTGTTTGGGGGGCTAAACGAGTATTCCACCTTGCCCAAAGGTGTCCCGTAGACTAGCCGAGGGAAGGAGGAGCCTTACTTCTCCTTTGATACGGGATACCCCTACTCCGCTATCCGAATTTTATCTGTTGATATTTGTTAATATTCCGATTTGTTTATAAATATGCAGCATTTATTATACTATAATAGTGTGGTTTTCTAGTAAAGAACATGTCTTATAAGAGACTTTCGAAGGAAACTGCTTTTGAATTGACTATTGAAGATTTTAAATGTAAGATTTGGAATGTAATCATTATTATTTACACTGTACTATATTGTTATTCACTTTACTAATGAATTATAAAATTTCACATATTTAGCAACTATAAGATGTATTTCCTTTTTTTCAATTATTCACAAAGACTCAATAATGTTGTAAACTGCAGCGAAGTCTGCTTCTCAAGACACGAGTATCTGTGACTGATATCAGATGATACAATTCAAATGGAAAGGAGAAGAAAGAGTTCTGGCTGCTCTCTTCTAAGCAGGAAGATATTATATTAGAAGTTTAAACGTTTTTACTTGTCAATGAAGACACTTTAACTGCATCTTTACTTTTCTTCACAATTTCAATTGGTGTTGTTTATTGTGTCTAAATTTAATTTACCAATAGAACGCACATTAATATGCACGTTTGTTATATATTAAATGCCTTACAATATTCAAGTGTTTTGTCTCGTCATTATATTTCCCTACAATATGTGAGTGAAAGGTGCATGGAAACGGGTTCGTCATTAGCCCAGGAAAAAAAAAGCAGATGTCTTGTGGTTCTCTTTAAATAAAACTGGTAGAGGTGAAGTCCCAGGTATCACAGTAAATGGCAGTCCCATCAAGAGAGACATCACAATTAAATACCTCGGAATAACATTTGATGATGTTTTTCAGGGAACACGTTAAAGAGGTGTTGTCACGGGTGTGGAGGTTCTCAATGCACTGGAGCTGATGGCAGTGGGGGATATAGAACAGAAATGTATGTACACTCTCTATCGAATCGGCAGAGAGTTTGACGGTTTAAACGGGGCCGGAACACCATTTTCAAACATCGGATCGGATTGGATACATCGGATCGGATTGGATACACTCACTTCAAAACAATTAAATATTTTAGAGAATGTGTATGGTCTGCGGTTGCTTACAATATTGTACGGCTGACTGGAGAAACTGGAACGCATGCAAATGAGGGTTCGAGAGTTACTTTTATGCACAAGGGGACACGCACATTGTGCGCATGCAGCATATACTTGCATTGCCGTCTATATATGATAGACACAGAGGTGTGTGTGTGTGTGTGTGTGTCTGTGTGTGTGTATAAATGTGTGTGTGTTTGGATAGCATGGGGTTTGAGAAAGAGAAAATGATGAACAGAAGGAGGAGAGAAGATAAGGAAAGGAATAGAAGAAGAAGAAAATGGATTTAAGAAGATGAGTGAAATATATCGTGGTGGAGAGTGGAAATACCCACACTCGCTCCCACCTGTGCAACAAAAACTGGATATACGAGAAAAGAAAGACAATTTTGCACATTCTTGTGCAGAGATCTAGGAAATACAATGCTACATTACGCACTCTGCCTCTAAATTCGAGAAGAATCTCGAATTCTCTCGCCCGGGACTATTTTAGCCGGGGATTTCCCTAGCTATTTTGATCACTGACGGGAGACAACTCGTCTAATTCCGACCGAAGGGAATTAATCCAGAGTAAAGACATGGGATCTGGTCGGTTTTGTCATAATGGCTTCATTATGTATCCTTTCCATCCGTCCTAGCTGTTACGGCTGAGAGTCAGAATAGCCGTAGCAGACTCAAAAACAGACATGATCAGCCCTTCGTCGAAAAATGATAATACGGGATTTACTCTACTGATGACAGGTCGTTGCTACGGGAATCCAGCTCAGTTCGAGAAGAACCGCAGGTTCAGACATTTGGTTCACGTGCTTGGCTAATAAGCCAATGGTGCGAGGCTACCATCTGAGGGATTATGGCTGAATGCCTCTAAGTCAGAATCCCGCCCGGATGTGCGACGATATTCTTATTCACGTGTATGGCTGATAAACCAATGGTGCGATGCTACGATCGAAGGGATTACATAGTTTCCGGCTTGGGTCAAGACGGCGGGACGTGTTTTCTTCTAGCTTGACTAAAGACGGCTGATCGGCGGCTTGACAATCCACCATCATAAAACTCCCAGCTGTTACAGAATCAGATTTCTGGCTCCAAATGTTTGACGCTTCGCACAAACATGGAGAGCAACGACTTCTGCCCTATGTGCCGCCTTAGGCACGAGAGGAAAGACACACATACTAAACAGTATTCTGTAATAGCTATTCAACATTTTCAAACACCTGAATCCACATATGAGGCACAAATTCGACTACTGCGTACAGCAACTAGTTTACCCAAGCTAAGCCAAACAAATGGAATAAAGGCATCATTCATATAAACTTTTTTACTCTCCAAAATATATCCAAAAGTGACAAAACCTCTTATACAATGAATGCACGTTACAATCATAAAATGCAATACTCAATACAATTCTAATAAATCTACTTCATTGGTTTCCTTACATCAACATCAATAGTTGTATATCCTGTTTATTCTGTTTATAACACGTCTATATGAGTAGGATCATGATCAGCCAAACAGCGAATACAGCCATAAATTACAGATATAGATAGGTGCCAAACTACCAACAAAGCAGAGAGATTAATACACACCTGAAAGGCAGTACCAATTACTAACAGTTAGAAAAGTTAATTTACTCCTGAATATAGAACAAACATCAACTAACAGGTTGACAAGTTATCATATACCCGAAAGAACTAGAGAAAAGTAACATCAAATAAAACAGGCTGACAAGTCATTTTACTCCAGAGATAGGTAACAACCAACTAAACACCCAGAGTAACCGTAACATATCTTCAGGGGCTCTAATACCAACACATGTGCAGATGACTGGGTTTGAATCTGAACATTCTCAGTCTCGAGGTAAAACCGACAAATAATGAAGTTCTCCATCAAGAATCAAACAGCGGGGGATGAAAAACCTCGAAAGCTTCAAGGAACAAAACCCTGGAAATGAAAACTTTGGAAACTTCCACGGGACAATGAATAGACACTAATAGAATATTACATAATGTTGACTTGAGTAACGTAGGTAATAATATTCATTTAGGTCTGGCTGCGTTTACATGAGTTCGTTTAACGCCGTGTGAGGACGTTTTCTTGTGATCTCTTACTTCTCGGATTATTATTACTGCCAGTTGAATTCACCTATCATGATTTCTTACATCGGTGTGCTTGTTGTGAGTCTGTGGATATGGATAAATAGTTTTTAGATTAACATAAGTGTTGATTATAGCAAAAATGTGTGTTATATTTAATATTCATTTCAAGTGATAGTTGAACACTAAGTTGACCAATCAAGTGCACGAGGCGTCTCAGAACCACTACAGGGACTTCAGCCACTACACGGGACTTCAAATTGCCCGTGGTGTGTCTAGAGTACAACGAGATTGCTGCATTCTTCAAGCGTAGCTATTCGTAACATGATACAATAATGTTAGGACAAGGACAGGGCTCTCTATAGGCGGTGACTGGTGAAAGGGACTCGTTCCGGTTTATGATCGGCTGTCAATAAAACTTACACACTGAACAAAGATAGGGCGGTCAAGAACAAGCTATACAGGTGTATGAATCCCGCAGGCCTAGACGTCAAACACACCAACTCAGGCCAATGTGTTACGGTATCATTCAACAACACACTCCATTATGAGGCATTCCGAACGTGTTTACTTAACTACTACAAGCTTGAACAAATTGAATCCAGACAAGATATGCACGTGGCCGACGTTGAAGACCTGATTACGACGCCATTCGTTACGATTCATTTGTATCACTCGGAAAATAAATTAATGGCACTGGGAAATGTTGAAAACATAAATTCTTAGCTAAAACTAGATTTTGTCGAGCTTGAAAACTCGATACAGACATTCACCGAATCTCCACAGCCCGCAAATACAGATGTAGACAGCACACCAGCTAACAATGTTCATCAATTAATTCATACGACGAGAGCACAGAACAACATCAACATGAGGCCTGTCAATCCACCATTGCTCTTGATCATTGAATACCCATGGATCGCATCCAAAACAACATAGAACTCAATGTGGATGTTGTTGAAGAATTACCTGTCTCAGATAACAATATCATCTTAACTATCAATGGACATTCGCGCGACTGTCAACAGCGCACTGAAGAATTAGAACAATCACAAAAGGCGGTCATAGTTACGGTTTCAACTAACATCGAAGCAAACAGCAAGATAAACAGTGACTACTACTATGCTCTCAAGACAGAAGTCGCGCTCCTGCGAGAGGAAAATTTACTGCTGAGAAAAATAGTTCAAACCTTACAGAAGGTGTCCTCCACCGACACAACCGAAGAAGCATGTAATTCTCAAGCAACTGTCTCATCCTTGGGGAATCTTGAGGAAGCTCAGTCCCACCCAGAACAGATAACTACTGTGAAAACACCTCAACGCGCAGAGAAAGGAAAACAACAACAAACACCTCAACGCTCAGACGAAGATAAACAACAACAAGCAGTCTATTCCACTGATGTCAAAATAAGCAAGAAAAGGTACCAAAAACATACAGTGCTATAACATTGTGCCAACAGACAACACATGCCTACAAGAAACACCGGGAGAACCACACGAAAACATAAAGACTGCTAATAATCGTAAAAGGATAAAACAACGGTCGAGGCGTGCTGACAACCCACATCTGCAGACAGCACAACCCGACTGTACACACATTATACTAGGCGATTCTCTAATAAAAGGTCTATACAGTGACAGGATGGCCACTTCAGACAAAGACATTGTTTCCATAATCCCACTGCCTGGGGCTGGTGTTGACCGGCTAACAGACAAGATTAGCAGATTGGCTGTAAATCATAACGTTAGAAAGACACGCGTACACATTGGTATTAACGACACCATGAACAACCAACAAACTCACAGTATCTCAACTGCTTGCACTCTTGAACGGATTACTTCACCCTTTTCCAAACTCGTCTATTTTTTTCTCCTCCATCATATCTCCGAGTTATGAATGCCAGCGTCGTCTAGCTGACATAAGTAACAACATTTTGCAGAATTTCTGCTCTCAAAACACCATACAGTTCATCAACAACACACCGTTCTTCACTTCACAGGCTGGTGCACACAAAAAAGTCTTTATAAGATCAAATACATTTGTCTACATTGGGCATCAGCTTGCTCGCCAAAAATATCAAATACCCAGAACGGACACAACATACATCAAATACAGGATCGCGTCGGACACTTTTAGCTACTCCAGCTGAAACTCAAGCCAGACGACATACTTCTGTCACATCAAGTGCAAACAGGCCAGAAGTGCGCAGACCAATCATAACCACTGCACCTGAAATCCAAGCCAGACGGGACACTTCCACCACGCCATGACTGTACAATACATCCTCTTTCACACAGGAGGATAATAACTATGAAGATATGTTTCCTATTCTCCCCAGCAATGAACCAACTTTCTGCTACAACAACATATCACTACAACCTCCTGTTAGCCACGAACCAGAGCCTGTGGTTGGTAGTCATTATATACCCATGAGACATCAAGAGTGTCTATTTCATTGTAACCCAGAATGGTTACACCTCGCACATTTTAGCCCAGCTACACTTCGTCAAGCTCTTATGATGTCGCTGTACCAACGACCAGTACAACCTGGTATTTACTAACAATTTAGCACAAAGCTACACTGGATCTCGGTAAAAGAAAGAGACTCTCCTAGAACGTTTATCTGCATAGTTAGTTATTGCTTGACCTTGTAACATATTAGTTTATACGTCACTATATACATTGACTTATTTTGACGTCACATTAATTGATAGTACTTAGCTGTACTCTTTTGTAAAAAGAATATATATATATATATATATATATATATATATATATATATATATATATATATATATATATATATATTCTTCTTCAGTGTTCCGAGCCATTGAGGTTCTTTGCTGCAGATACAGTTCGTCTCCATTCGTCTCTCTGGTTGACCTTCTTTTGCCAGCCGTTGATTCCAAGTGCTTGTAGGCCTGTATATATATATTATCTCTCCACCGTCTTCTTGGTCTACCTCGGGGTCTACGGTCATTTATTTCCTGAGTGTAAGCGAGTTTTGTTTCCCTTTTATCTTCCATTCTTTCTATATTCCCCAGCCATTGTAGTCTATTAGCCTTCATGATACCAGTGATTCTAATATATAACTCTGTACGCTTTTACTGTTTTATAATACTTTTAATTGTGTTTTTACTGTGAGTGAGGAGATCTTCGCTGCTCTTCCTTACTGATCTGTGTACGTATTTGTATATATTGACAGAGATACAGTGGAGTCTGGATAAGTAGAAGTCGCAGGGGCCGAAGGAATTTGTTCTATTTATCAGAAATTCTACTTATCCAGACTGCACACATGTTTACACTAATTTAAACTAATACGTGTGTACCACGCAGTAGCATTGAGTAAAATGATTGTACCACTTACGCAGGTAGTGAACAAATAAAAAGCAATAAAATATCTGAAATTTTGAAATGTTTAGTTTTGAAAATTTCCAAATTAATTAAAGAAAAGTCTGTGATTTTGCTTTGCTTCTTGACTTGTGAAAAATGTCTTCCCATTGCCTGTTTAAAGGCACAAAATGGTGAGACTGCATCATCTGAACATCCATTCTGCATCATGTAAATGTCAATTTTGTCAATTGATGCCAAACTATCTGACTGTGGTACAGGTTGTGCTTGCAGCCCACAGTCATCCTCATCATCAGAGTCAGGGCTGGAAGGGTCTGTTGGTTGAATGACTGGCATACATAGCCCTATAATATCAGTGCTTGAAAGAGTGGCACTAGTAGAAACATCATTGTCAATGTTCACAAACTCCTCTGGATCAATCTTCAGCTCTTTATACAATCTAGCAAGTAATGGCCTTACTGAAATGTCAGTAATATTGCTCTCACTGCTCGCTAATGGTGTGGAATTCTCATTTACAGAGACATCTACTGCAGGTAAGAATCCAGCCTGTCTAAAAAAGTTTGCAATAGTTGCTGGTAAAACTCTGTCCCGAAGATTTCAACATAAGAATAGCATCAAGAAGGGTTATCTTGAAATCATCACAAATGAGGTCAGCATCCGTATGACCCACAAGTTTTGACAACATTGTGACAACATCTATAAAGAACTTTCAGATTTTGAATGATACCTTGATCACAAGGCTGAAGTGCTGATGTGGCATTAGGTGGCAGAAACAAAAGCTCCATTGCCTTCAGATTGTTAATTTTTGTGTGGGCTAAACAATTGTCAACAATTAAAAGAAATTTTCTTTGTTTACACACCATTAAAAATCAAATTCTTGTAGCCACTCATTAAACAGTTCTGATGTCATCCATGCCTTTGAATCGGCTCTTTAATTCACACACAATGTTTTCAGGCCTTTGAAACAACGAGGATTTTAAAATCCATGAGTGAGTCGTTGCTTCGTCGACTGAATGTTTCTCTCCACACACATTCTTGTAAGTGATGCGGTGTCGTTTTTTTTTTTAAACGATCCAACCAGCCAGCACTACAATTCCAGTCTGTCTGACCTCCAAGACGTGCAAATTCTTCTGCTTTTGCAATAAGTAAAAGCCCATTTACTGGTACATTTTCCGATCTAATCACAGTGAACCATTTTAAAATGGCAGCATCAACAAAATCGCACGCAGCAGTTATTCTAGCTCCCTGCCTATCACTGTCGATTTGACATTCGAAAAACAATTGTTTGTAGCGGTCTTTTTGCTTCAAAATGCCGGAGTGTCGATGTTGGAAAACCAAATTCTCTAGCTTTATCCACTTTCTTCTTCCCACTATATTCAACCTCTTCCATCAGCTTAATCTTTCTTTTTAAAGTCAAAGTTTTAAGCTTTCGTCCACTAGCAGCCATTGTTGACATGTAGCAACAAATTATGTGCGAGATTGTTCTCCGGGCTGACTAAAAATACACATTCTTTCGCGAAACAATTTTTTTGGAGGGGTGTGAAATGAACAGTTCGACTTAAACGTGGACATCTATATAGTCGGTAATTCATTTTTATGTTCAACTAATCCGAAATTTCGAGTTAACCGAATTCGACTTATCAGGAATTTGTATACAAAAATAAAGAAGGATCTTGGCCGAGACCAAGCCAATAACGTCGACTTAAGCGAAATTCTAGTTATCCGAGTTCGACTTAAGTGGATTCGACTGTATTACAGTTCTTTGTACTTTAGATAGTGTATTGTAATAAGGGACGTAAGTTGTATTCATTGTGTGTGTGTGTGTGTTTGTTTTGTTTTTTTTTTGTTTTTTGTTTTTTTTTGTTTTTTTGTGTTTTTTTTTTTTTTTTTTTTTTTGGGGGGGGGGGGGGGGGGGGGTTAAACTTATGATTACGCATTGTTGAAATGTCTAATAAGTATGAACACTGGCTCAGTAAAGATGTGCTCAGAGTCAGGCATCTAAATATCTGCTATCTATTAGGGAAGCCGCCCGAATTATCACTTATACTTAATCAAAATTTCACATGTTCGGCGCTAGTGAAAGTCGATTAAATGGTATCATATCAGATGATCAGAGGTTTTAAAGTTATTAGAAGAGATCCTTATTAGAAACAGGAGACGGGTATTGCAGTTTATATTTCTAATTCACTTAACGTCCGCCGCAGGCTAGATTTTGAAACCTGTGAGATTCAGTGTGTATGGCTTGACGTTAAACTTCAAAATCGCATACCCTTAGTAGTTGACTATCTTTATCGAAACCCCAGTGCAGGAAACATCTGGTATGAAAAATTCACCACTATGATGGATGTAGTCTTTAGTAATCCGAGAGAAATCATACTGCTGGGAGACTTCAACATAGACACTAATAAATCAAACAAAACATGGGAAAACATAATCGAGTCATATAACTTCCAACATTTAGTCAAACAAACCACTAGAATAACAAAATCATCTGCAACACTTATAGATCACATTTATACTACATGTGCTGAAACGTCACAGAATGTACTGTACATATTAATGGAATGAGCGATCACTACCCAGTAGGTTGCACGTAGTCGAAAAAAAGATACCAAAACTCCGAAACATAAACACATAAGTACAAAATATAGAAATTATAAAAATTTCAATTAAGATTTCCTTTTACAAGATTTGCTCAACTCATCTCTGGACTATGTTTACCAGCTTCCTGACCCAGATGAAGCGCTGGATCATTGGCTGAAGACCTTTCTTAGTGTATTCGATAAGCATGTTCCAGTTAAGGAAGTTCGAGTTAAACATTACACTAAGCTCCCGTGGATCACCCAGAGGGTAGTTGAAATTATGAGAGACCGGGACATGGCACATAAAAACATAGATCTAACCACGTCTGAGAAACAAAGTTCAATATTTTATTCGAAAGGAAAAGAAAAACTTTTTAATAACTTAATAACAGATAAAACCAACACTAAAGATAGATGGAAAGCAATTAATACCTTGACAAACAAACACAAGTCATCACAATTATTACAATCAAATCAGGTTACATGTGATCAATTCAGTAGTTTTTTTCAATCCGACATAAACCCATTGAAGGCTGCAATATCAGATTCTCCTCATGACATATCTTTGCTGTCATTTTGTGAGAACAAATGCTATAGAGACATTCCCTCTAACATACCGCTAATGACGACCACTGAAGTATTTACTCATCTCAGTAACCTAAAAACAGTAACTTATCAGGACTAGAAGGAATCAGTAATTGGATCCTTCACTATGCTGCACCGGCGATCTAAGCGTCATTAACTTCTATATATAATCAATGTCTCAACAAAGGTCACTTCCCATAAGCCTTTAAAATCCCTAAAGTGTATCCTCATTTAAAAGCTGGTTCATTGTTAGACGATCGTCTCATGAGTAACTAAAGGCCAATTTCCATATTATCCTCACTATCCAAACCACTAGAAAAGCACATTCACAAAACAACACTAGAACACTTAGTTCGCCACAAACTAATAGTTGACAGTCAGTCAGGGTTTGGGCCAAAATATTCTTGCCATTAGCCCTAACAAACATGATATAAAACTGGCATCGAAATATTAACAACAATACTCAATGTGGAACGGCGTTTATAGACTTTAGAAAAGCATTCGATATGATAGATCATACTATTCTAATTTAAAAACTGGAAACAAAGAAAGTAAGCTTTAATATAGTGACATTAATAAAAATCATTTTTATTAGACAGAAAACAAGTAATATCACACAATAAATCTTTATCTCAAGCCATTACCATTGTCATCAAGCGATGCTACAGGCATTCAGGGATAAACTTCTCTCGCACCACACAAAAAGATTTGTCAGTCGTACGAGAGGAATTGATTACACATTTTATTGCCACTGGCTCTTACAATACATAAATGCACAAAACTGTCTCTAATGAATCACACATGAATACACAGAACTTCCTATCTCTAGTCGTCCCTAGCCCTACTGCTAAATCTATCTATTCACTTAAAGAAGGACGCATCGACTCTAAGCGATGTGTCCGCTACGAAGTCCGTCCCCTGTCTGACCATCCTCCGCGTCCTGATTACACAGCACGCGGAGGGTCTTCATGCGCACTTCGGCTTTTGCGTGCTACATCATTCCACACGCTTAGAGTAGTACGCCTACTCTTGAGTTCTATTCCAAGTTCTTGGTGTCTATCACGTTGAGGTGATTACACCGTGACCAGAGTGCTTACCCTCTGGTTGACACTTACGTGTCTCATGAGAGAACTGTTGATAGTTCTCCCCCCCCCCTATCTACTCCCTACACCTACCCTGCCCTCTTGTTGGGGCACTGGGTTACCTCTAATCTACTTGAGGTAGACCACTCATTCGGGGTGGTCTTCCCTCCTATGTATTCTAGTCTTTGACAACCATTAATCGTTGACCAAACTTGGTTGAACATCAAGAATACAATTCAAACTACCGCAGAAGAATGTCTCGGTTTGTTAACCACGCATAGAGAGAACAGGTAGTTCAATAAAAAAAATGTGAAGAAGCATTCATTAGGAAAAAGAATGCCTGACAGTTGTGGTTAAATGACATCAACAACATCCAAAATGAAGAGCAATATAGAACTGAATGTAAAGAAACTACAAAAATAGTTCGGCAGCAGAAGCGAGAATATATGAGCAATATAATCAAAGATATGGAAACTAATCACCAGAAAAACGAATCCAGAAAGTTTTTTAAAGAACTGAAGTCAATGAAACGAGGGCACCAACACAACACATATGGTTTAAACGACAAAAATGGGTATATAATAAATACCAATGAGGAAATGTGTAACACATGGAAAGAATACTTTGTTGAATTACTAAATTGTGAAGCTCCAAATAACACTTTCCCACAGGAAGCGGTTCTAACGTGTGGACCACAAATTGAAGAACCTGCTTTTGAAGAAATTCTATATGTAATAACACGACTTAAAAACAATAAGACAACTGGGGCTGATGGAATTGCTGCTGAATTTATAAAGGCAGGCGGCCATGCATTACACCTAAAGCTATTCATTCATTCATTCAGTAGCATGTCCTTTGCAGAACCTCGCTCCTATAACAACCTTCCAGAAAACCTCTCGATCATAAGCAAGATGTCCCGCGTCTGACACACCAATCTGGAGATCAGCCGCCACATCCTGCACCCATCTTCTCTTTGGCTTCCTCTTCCTCTCTTCCCAGGCATATACCCTTCCATTATTGTTCTCTCCAAACTTTAGTGACGTTTCAAGTGACCAAAATATTTAAATTTTCTTTGTTTTATCGTCTTTAATAGCCAGCCTTCTTCAATATTCAACTCTTGAAGTATGGATGCATTTGTTCTTTTCTTTACCCAAGATATTCTTAGAACTCATCTATAACATTTATATTCAAAGGCATTTATGCGCTGTTCAGCTTGTTTAGTAAGTGTCCCTGTCTCACAAGCGTATGTTGCAATAGGAAAGATGCATGCTCTTAAAAATCTAATTTTTGTAGTTCTGTCTGTCCCACTCCATAATTTATTCAGCCGTTTTAGTCTTTGAAGAGCAATTGATAGTCGCCGTTTAATTTCTTTCACCGTTGTTGGTAATCAATGACCCAAGATATTCAAAATTTTCCACCACCTCCAAATGTTCCCCATTAATGTATATTTCTTTCTCCATAGTAGTTATATCTGTATGCATTATTGTTGTTTTTGCTATGTTAAGATATAAGTTGTGATTTTCACTATTTAATTGGGTTGAGGCTATTAGGTTTTCTATATAAGGGAGGAGGAGGGATAGGGAGGAGGGGAAGAGGAAGAGGGTAGGAGGAAGAGTGGAGAGGAGGAGGGAGGATGTAGAGGGAGGAGGAGGGAGGAAAAGGGAGGAGGGAGGAGGAGGGAGGAGGAGGAGGGAGGAGGTAGGAGGAGGAGGAAGAGGGAGGAGGAGGGAGGAGAAGGAAGGAGGAGGAAGAAGGAGGAGGAAGAGGGAGGAGGAGGATGGAGGAGGGAGAGGGAGGAAGAGGGAGGAGGAAGGAGGAAGAGGGAGGAGGAGGATGGAGGAGGGAGAGGGAGGAGGGAAAGAGGAAGAGTTTAGGAGGAGGAGGAGGGGAGAGGAGGAGAAGGAGGGAGGAGGAGGAGGGAGGAGGAGGGGATAGGAGGAGGGAGGAGGCAGAGGGAGAAGAAGAAAGGAGGAGGAGGAAGGAGGGAGAGGAAGGAGGGAGAATGAGGAGGGGAGGAAGGAAAGGGAGGTGGAAGAGGAGGAGGAGGGAGGAGGAAAGAGGTAGGGGGAGGAGGAGGTAGAGGGAGGAGGAGGGTGGAGGGAGGAGGAGGAGGTAGAGGGAGGAGGAGGGAGCAGGTAGGAGGAGGAGGAAGAGGGACGAGGGAGAAGAAGGGAGAAGGAGGAGTGAGGATGATGAGGGAGAAGGAGGCAGGAGGAGGAGGAGGGAGGCAGGAGGAGGAGGGATAAGGAGGGAGAGGGAGGAGAAGGGAAGATGAGGGAGGAGGGGGAGGGAGTAGGATGGAGGAGGAGGGGAGAGGAAGAGGGAGAAGAAAGAGGGAGAAGGAGGAGGGAGTCGGGAGAGGGATGAGAGGGAGGAAGAAGAGGAGGAGGGTGGAGGGAGGAGGTAGAGGGAGGAGGAGGGAGGAGAAGAGAGGAGGAGAGAGTTCGCCATTCCGAATTCATACTCGTCTAGTTCTTCCCTTCTACACGACTGTAGATAACTTCCTTACACATAAAAAGATGAATTGTTATTGATATTGCCGTGGCATGGAGGAATATCAGCAGCAGAGTTGATCCAAAAAACCAAAGACTGAGATCTACGGAGAGCCATGAACGCCTACGCCAGCCGGCACGGCACTTGATGATGATGATTGCCGTGTGACGATTCTGTGTAGTCACGTCATTTTCTTCCCTTTCCCTATCGTTTTGGTTCGGGGATTCTTTCATCATCATCATCATATATTTACGTACGTATTTTGGGAGGGGGAGGAGGGAGGAGGAGGAAGAAGGAAAAAAAACTATGACAGTTGACAGCTCTGGAATGAAAGGAAGGCGTGTAGAAAATTTCATCTCAATCGGATGGGCCGTTCGCGAACGTATAAAGGACATACATAGATACAGAAATACGGACGAACATCGCCTTTTATATATAAGATATATATATATATATATATATATATATATATATATATATATATATATATATATATATATATATATATATATATATATATATATATATCATCTCTGTATAAATCATCTCTTACATTTCTCATTATATTTTCAGCGTACAGGTTAAACAAATAGGGTGACAGCACGCAGCCCTGGCGGACTCCTTGCTTGATGTCAAACCAATCTGATGTCTCGCCATCTATTCTAACTACTGCTTGTTGGTCTAGATAGAGCATTTTTATGTGTTGTACTACATGTGATGGAAAGCCCATATTCCTCATGATTTCCCAAAGTTTCTGATGCTGTACACAGTCAAATGCCTTTGAATAATCCACAAAACATGAGAATAGATTTACATTAAATTCTCTGCACTTCTCTATTATTAAACGCATGTTGAATATGTAATCTCTTGTTCCTCTTCCTTGTCTGAATCCAGCTTGAACCACGTTAATCTCTTCTTCCATTTTCTTACGAAGTATTCCCATTATGACTGTTAGTAGAATTTTACTTGCATGACTGATCAGGGCAACAGTTCTATAGTTGGTGCATAATTTCCGGCTGCCCTTTTTTGGTATTGGAATGAAGATAGTTCTCTTCCAATCTTTTGGCCATATACCATATTTCCAAATCTTTGTACATATTGCATGATATATGTGTATGCTTTCTTCTCCTCCCGCTTTTATTAGTTCAGCTGGTATCTCATCACATCCAGGTGATTTACCATTCTTCAGGTTCTTTATAGCCCAAGCAATTTCATCTAAAGAGGGTTCAGGTTCTGTCTCTGCTGTCATTGGCTCATGTATCTCATTCATATCCTCACTCATATCATACATTCCACTGCAGTACTCCTGCCATCTTTCTAGAATTTGTCTAGATTCTGTTAAGGTATTTCCCATCTTGTCACAGATAACATTCAATTGAGGTTGAACATTTCTTGTCAATAACTTCATTTCTTTGAACATTTCATAATCTCTTCCAGTCTTATGATATTGCTCTATTCTGGTACAACAATCTTGTATATTTAAATATTGAGCACAACCCACTACTGGCAACGCTGATCGTATTCTAGTATGAACCTAAGGCCTATCCACGTCAATATGGAAGCACTATACTCGAGTTTCGCCCTCGTTTGAGCTCGTCAGTAGTGCATATCCCTGACCGGATCCGGAAACAAGCCCCGGATCACTTCTTCTTCTTCTTCTTCTTCTTCTTCTTCTTCTTCTTCTTCTTCTTCTTCTTCTTCTTTCATTTGCTTGAAATATGTCTATAACTGCAATGTTGTCTCTTGTTTGAATCTAAATCTTTCTTAGTTCACTCAGCGGTCCATAGAGTTTATCTTCCAGTGTTGTCTCTCTGGGTCAGAAGGTCTACCTAGACATGTTGTAATTTGGACAGTCTTTGAATATGTGCTCTTCTGTCTGCGACGATAATCCACATGGGCACATGGCTGATTCACCAATCTTGAATTTTGTATACATGTCGTTGCGTAATCTATTATGTCCTGTTCTGAGGCGCAGAATAATGACTTGTTCTGATCTGTCCATAACGTGGTAGTCGTCGTGAGCAGGTTTTGGTGGAATTCTGACTGATTTGATCATTCTTTTCTTTTGGTGGTATGTAATGGACACATCAGGCTGTTCTTCTTTTGCTCCTTCCTTAGCCAGTTGATCAGCTCTGTCGTTTCCGGATACTCCACAGTAGGATGGTATCCACTGTATGGTGACCTTATGCTGACTGTTCAGAAAGTTGTGACCTTCGTGCTGGCAACTTCCCAGACAGGAGCGCCTCGAGTACTGATTTTGCATCTGTCAATAGCACCACATGTTGTGTACCATGGCTGGTATTTAGTAATTTCTCTGTTGCTATCTTGATTGCCTAAATTTCAGCATCATAGCTATTGCAGTACTTTCCTGTTGGAACTCTGACCGTGTCCGTAGTATTATTTGGGTATTCTATGTATACTCCCGCTCCTCCATTTCGAACAGCATTCTGTGCTGACCCATCTGTGTAGACTCGGATCCAGAGGTCCCGTGGGTATTCGTCATCAAGAAAGCTGAGAGTGGCTGTTCTGCGCTGTACACTGTTCTGTTCTAGCTTGTCAAATGTTCCTCTCACTTGTGTCTTGATTTGTAGTGATAATCTATTTTCATCTTTCCATGGAGTTCTCTCTGGAATAGTTGTCAGTGAGATACCAACTGTGGACAGATCGGTGGTTTCTCTGCAGAGTCGTGTGGCCTGGTGTTAAAAACTACTTCTTTTCAACCACCCCATAGCTAAGTTTTCAAATCGGTTCTTCATAGGGTGGCCTGGCAAGCTGAGGAATTTTTCTGCTTGTATTAGTGTTTTCGTATCTCTGCGCTCTCTCAGTGCTTGTGTCCTCCCCATTTTCTCCATTGCTACTATAGGGGTTGATCTCAACCATAGTGTGGTGACTCTAAGTGCTTGATTTGCACATTGTCCGGCTCTTATAGTGTGGTTTTTTTTATGCTGAACACCACGCAGTTGACCTTCCAGGTGTAGTCGTATGCTCTGTTGATAAACTTTGCAAAGTATTTTCCCACTGGCTCCCCATGTGGTTCCACTTAGCTTTCTCATGATGGCTATTTTTCTTCTGGCTTTTGCTACTGCTTTTTAAATGTATTTTTTCCATGCCAGTCTGTCATCAAATGTTACTCCAAGGTATGTTGGTTCTTCATCTTCTCTTAGGGATGTTCTATTTATCTGGATGATCACTGTCTTTTGTTTCGGAGAGAGGGTAAATAGAGTGGTGTTGCACTTGTCAGTGTTTATGCTGACACACCATCTATCCGCCCATGCAACAAATGTATCTACATCTCTTTGTAGAGATATGGTGGCCACTGATGCGTGTTCATTTGTGCTCCATAGAACCAGGTCATCAGCGTTCATAGCCGCTTTAATTCCATACTGTAGATTAGCAACAAGATCATTGATAAAAATTAGAAAAAGTATGGAGGACAAGACTCCGCCCTGCGGAACACCGTGGCGCAATAGTACTTTCTTGCTCTTGAGTCCATCTATCTGTACTCGGGCTCTTTTGTTGTGCAAGTATGCTTTCACCCATTTGTACATTCTTCTAATGACTTTACAGTTTCTCAGTTTCCTCATCAGACCTTCTTTCCGGACTTTGTCAAAGGCCTTCTTCAGATCCATCCATGCTGCAAGCACCAGCTTCTTCTCTTGGAATGCATCCTCAATTTCTTGAGAGAGGTAGGTTGTCTGATCTTTCGTAGAGTAGCACCGTCTAAAGCCAGCCTGCTGTGGCACAAGAATGTTTTTACTGTCAATGTACCACATCAGTCTGTGATTGATGATGCGCTCCATTATTTTGCAGAGACAGCTGGTGAGGCTAATTGGTCTGTAGCTGGTGGCAATGGAACTATCTTTCCCTGATTTAGGACGGGTATCATGATTGCTTCTCTCCAAGCTTGTGGATCATTGCCTAAGGTCCAGCTGTTATTGAAGATCTGTAACAGCTTTGCTTTGGTCTCTGTTCCTAGGTTCTTGATCATTTCATTGGTGATACCATCAGCTCCTGGTAACTTTTTCATTTTCAGTTTTGATATGGCTAGCTCCAGTTCACTTATTGTGATAGGTGCCTCCATGTGACATGTCTCATGCCCTTCTTCATACGAATAGAGCACGAACAAACAATTTCTTAAGTTTCCATACTTAAACCAAACAACGAAGGAATGCAGTGTGATTCATCGTGAACAAAGGCTATCGCCGTTCCCAAACATAATCTGGTACCTGTCACCTGTCAACTAGGAACACCTATACCGGAAAGATAGTATCAAGCGCGTGTTGCAATTTCATTAGCATACAATTGCATAGGTCAGAGAGCACGGTTGATGTTTCATTACCAAGAAAACGTAGGTGCCAGACAACAAAGAAAACTAGAAAGATAAACAGGAATTTTGGATGGTACTTTGGACGGTAAATTGGATGGATGTTGGTGGAATGAGTCATTGTCACGTCGAGGGAAATTCTTTGTAAAGATTGAGAAGACAAATAAAGCGGTATGGGAGGAGATAAATAAGTTATATCGGTAGACTCATACTTTCAAGAACATCACCTTGGTATAGTTCAGGATGTCTCAGGAACATTTAGCGTAGCCTTAAGGGGACATTCTGAACTATATATATATATATATATATATATATATATATATATATATATATATATATATATATATATATATATATATATATGCTGTGAACTGTGACATACATTTAGTTTAGTGCCATTAATGAATCAAACACGGTGTACTAGAACATTAGTTAGAGTTGGAACTTTAATTCCTTAACTGTGCTGATGATTTGTTTACTACCTCATTGATGGTATTGTTCTAATGTGTGTATCTGACATCATATACCACGCTAACACAAACGCAACACAAGAACACACCACTATATTATCTCATTATAGTGTTTTGATGATTTACTTGGTGTTTGGTGTTTTACTTGGCGATGTGTAATATTAATTAGAATATATTAGTTACTACATAAGAGTAGAGCCAAGTGTGGCCGGATAAATACAAGTATCTCAGATTTTCCCGGGGGAAAATTTCTCTTATCGGAGTACTGTAAACTTCCGGGGCTCCACTGGCCCTCTGTGAAGAAACTTCAACTATTGATCACCCTCCACCCCTAGGGAGTCTTTAACGAGCCATTTTCAAGTTTCTCTAAACATTTGGCTATTAGATTTTGGGGATCCCATCTTCATTTCTTTTTAACTTACCACAAAGTGGGTTGCCCGTCCGGGAGTATTCATTACCACAAATTGGATTGCCCGTCCGGCCCTGTGCACCACAAATTGGGTTGCCCGTCCGGTCCTGTTCAACACCAATAGATGGCTGTGGCCGAAATTATTTTTAATAAAGACACCAATACTTATTGATGTCTTGCCACTACGGGATCTTGTAGGTGTTAGATAACGGACACATGTATTACTAGCAATAGGTTCCCTGTCCTTAGAATAACTCTAGAATTTTGAAACATCATTTTAAGAGGTATTGAGTGTTCTACATGTGGTGATGAAAATGCTTATTTAAATTAGTGTTTGATTGATTAAACTGCTGATCTTCCTACCTGTTCAACTTAGAGTAATTATCTGACTTATAAAAATATCTACTCTGCCGTGGAACAGCTATTTTGGTTCGGAATAAATATTCTGTGTAAAGTATCTAGTTTTGAATAGAACTATCGAAAGATTTTAGTTACTATCAGTAGAGTAGACATAATTCTAGAATGGCAGAGGTGGCTAAGTTGATACATCAGTTTATGGAAACAGGGAAGCAGTGCCTAGACCTGGCAAATTATGTGCCAGGAGAGTTTGAAAAACATGAAAAACTGAGGATGGAAAAAGAAGCCTCAGATGAAAAGCTGAGGATGGAAAAGGAACTTTCAGAGGAAAAGTTAAAAATGGAGAGAGAATTAAAGGCGAAAAAGCTACAGGCTGACCTAGAGAATAAAGAAAAAGATCGCCAGCATGCCCTTGAAATGAAAAGAATGGAGAAGGAGATAGAGCTTAGGAAAGTGGAGTTGGAAAACAATCCCCTAAACCCCGCACTTAATGCCAGCCCTATAGCCGAAGCAAATGCAGAAGCATCCTCTCTTTATACAGGTCCTATGGCGTTCCCTCTGGAACCATTTTCAGAGCACAGCGACACGATAGAGAGTTATCTTCATCGATTCGAGAGAATGTGCGATATGTGTGGTTTGGAGGAAAGTAAACGAAGTGTTAAGTTGTCCCAGGGACTGCGTGGTATTTCTTATGAGGTATTTTCCAGACTGCGTCCCGAGGAACTTGACAACTATGAAATTCTCAAACAGGCATTGCTAGCGAGATTTGAAGTGGACTCAGAAAGCTATAAGAAAAAATTTAAAAGTGCTAGGAAGGAGTCTGGAGAAAACTACACACAGTTTATAGATAAATTAAAAACATATTTACATAAGTGGAGCACATTAGGTAGATTTGAGGAGACATATGAAGGTTTACAGGAAATGATCACCATAGACCAGCTGAAAGATAAAATGTCAGCTGACATGAAAGCATTTCTTACTCAGCATGGAGCTGAGAAACTGGATACAATTATTACAACGGCAGAGAGATTTGAAAAGTCACAAAGAGAAGTTGGAAGTAATCGGCGGAATACACCCACTCCCTCGCAGGATCCTTCTCAGAAGCCAAAGAAAAATAATGGCAACAGTTATAGTAAACCTAAAGAAAACCCTAAAACCACCACCCACAATAGAAACCAGCATGCTTTGAGAGAAGGGAAACCGTATTGTACGAAATGCAATAGGACAGGACACCACACGAAAGACTACTGGCGAAAAGCCCCTCCTCATACAGTCGATTGTCTGGCAAAACAGGAAAGAAAGAAGGTGAACACTGAGGATCATCCTTATCAGAATGAGCCTGAATACACCAGGATCAGAATTCATGTGATAGAATCAGTTACAATTAACGGATTATCTACCATATGTCTATACGGTATTGGTCTACAATTTAATGCAATTGTTCCTACCTCATTAGTGAACACTGAACAAATCACCGAGGAGACAATTGAACTTCAGGGGCCTTTAAAAAGCACCGTCCCGATGTCATTACCCGTGGCAAAGGTAAACATAATTTCGCGTTATGTGACTGGGGAAATAAGAGCAGCGGTCCTCGATGACCCCATCTATCCTGTGATGTTAGGATGTCGCTACGTCTTTTTATGAGATCCTAGTAAGACTCTGACTGTCGGCGCCATGACGACTAGACAGCAAGATAAGGAAACTCCAGCGTCGACAACTCCGACAAATCCTCAACCAGAGGAATTGACACACGCCCAGGCAGCAGACAGCACCTTAGCGGCATGTTTTCATAAACTGCCTAAAGCACATTCACCCCCACATAAAGATGAAATGTACATGAAGAATGGACTTCTCCATCGAAGGGCAGGAAAAGAAGGACAGAAGCACGCACAACTCGTTGTACGTTCTTCTTATAGAACTCAAGTTCTGGATATCGGTCATAGTCTACCATTTAGTGGGCACATGGGAATCAATGCTACGACGCAAAGGATTTCTACCCACTACTACTGGCCGGGAATCAATGCAGACATAGTGCGATATGTCAAGTCATTCCTCAGTGTCAGAGAGAGGCCCCAAAGGACTGGACAGCACTAGCGACATTATGGGAAATGCCCATTACTGTCACACCATTTAAAAGAGTGGCTGTGGATATAGTCGGACCTCTCAACCGTACGAAGAGAAGAAACTGCTATATACCTACACTTGTGGACACTTGCTCGATGTGTGCCGAAGCAGTGCATATGCCATCAAGCGATTCAAAGCATGTAGCTGAAGCTTTGCTTGGCATATTTACTCGGTTAGGATTTCCACTTAGGATTCTAACTGATAATGGATCACAGTTCAGAGGAAAGCTAATGGAAGAAGTGTTCAGTCTCTTCTATTCTCGACAAATTCACACGTCTCCATATCACCCTGCGTCGAATGGGACAGTGGAACGATTAAACGGTAACCTTATTTCTATCTTGAGAAAATTAGCTCATGAGAAACCGGAGACATGGGATACATATGTACCTGCCACATTATTTGCGTACAGAGAAGTACCCCATCACTCAACTGGGATTGCACCAGCAACATTGTTGTTTGGACGACCAATCAAGGGACCACTTGAAGCCTTACTTCGTACTTGGACTGATGATCAAGTTGATGAGACAGTTGTGACTGCATCCACCTATGTGGCTGAGTTAAAACAAAGTCTACAACATGGTTGGAAGTTAGCGACAGGCAATCTACGGCAATCTCGACGTAGAATTGCCAGCTACTACAACAAGAAAGCGAAGGATCGAGAATTAGAGGTTTGAGAATAAGTGCTGTTACTTCTCCCAATTAATCAGAATAAGTTTCAGATCGGCTGGAAAGGACCTTATGAAGTGACTGAGAAGATTTCTCGCACTAAATATAGGATTTCCATCAGAGGGAAACAGAACATTTTTCATATAAACCTCCTGAGGAAATATAATGAAAGGCCTACCACCGAGACAGCACATCTGATGGCGTTAGCAGTGGCTACAGAAGTAGACCATGGAACCACGATGGGTGTGGAGTACCCTCTGCAAGCAAAAGAAACTTATCGGGATGTGGACATCAGTCCTAAACTCACCCAGGATCAGCAGCAGCAGATTCAAGAACTCTTAGCTATTTATGCAGATGTACTTACTGACAAGCCAGGACTTACAGATTTGGCCGAGTTCGACATGATGCTAATCGACCATACCCCTGTGCGAGTCAAAACGTACCCAGTTCCTTATGCAAAAGCGACAGCTTTAAAAGAAGAGATCCAGCAAATGCTTTCAACCGGAATCATCTCTCCATCTGAATCACCTTACAGTGCAAATGTGGTTTTGCTGCGAAAACCCAGTGGAGAACATAGGTTGTGCATCGATTATCGATCGCTCAATGCTAAAACAGAGTTTCAGACTGAACCTCTGCCTGATCAAAACCAACTCTTCACGAGTCTCAGCCGGGCCCAGTACTTCACTAAGATAGATCTCAGTAAGGGATATTATCAAATTCCTGTAAAACCAGAAGTTCGTCCATGGTTGGCCTTCAGTACCCCTGATGGTCACTATGAGTTTAACGTTCTTCCCTTTGGTCTGAGTAATGCTCCCAGTGTCTTCACCAGAATGATGAGGAAACTACTCACACTGAACACTGAAACATCCAGCAATCAGCAACTTTATGGATGATATCCTGATTGCTACTGAGACGTTTGAGGAACGTTGTAAGGCCCTCCACCTTCTTTTCCAACGTCTGAAGGAAACTGGTTTGACAGCACGACCAAAGAAGTGTCAAACAGGATTCCAACAATTGGATTTTTTGGGACATACAGTATCTCAAGGATACATGACTCCTCATGAAGGAAATGTGAAGAAGCTGCAACAAGCACCTCGTCCTCAAACAAAGAAAGATATTAGATCTTTTGTGTCATAGTGTGGGTTCTATCAAAGATACATCAAAGACTTCAATTCATTAACAGATCCTTAACTAACCTTACAAGGAAAGGGGAGCCGGAGAATGTCAAATAGTCGGCCGAATGTGAGCAAGATTATTCAGCTCTCAAGACATCATTAACTGCCAAACCAGTACTTCACCTCCCGGATCTCACCCAACCATTCATTCTGCGGACGGATGCAAGCAACACTGGAATTGGCGCTACACTTCTTCAGAGGAAGGAAGATGAGCACTCAGTCCTGTTTCCGGTTGCCAATGCAAGTAGAAAATTGAACTCAGCAGAGAAGAATTATTCTACCATCGAAAATGAATGTTTGCCATTGGTTTGAGCCGTGGAGAAATTTCAAGCATATTTGTATGGGAAGCATTTTACGGTGCAGTGTGACCATCAACCCCTAATGTTTCTGGCAGCCTCAAGGAACCTCAACGCGAGACTGGTGAGGTGGTCTCTGCTTTTACAACCATATTCTTTCCAGATCGAATATGTACCTGGAAAATTGAATATTGGGGCAGACTTCCTTAGCCGACATCCTGTTCCTGATCAGGAAACAGAAACAGAGGTGAAAGGAACCAACGGGGAAGAAATGGATTAACATTGGAGATTCGGAATGAAGCCGGGCCTGAAATTACAGTTTCTTGGAGGACAACTGTCTTGGAGGGGAACTTTGTGACATGTCTCATGTCCGTCTTCATACGAATAGAGCACGCACCAAATAAAATGGCGAATATAGATAGATAATAGTGTTCTAATTGGAAGGACAGACGGCAAACAATTTCTCAAGTTTCCAAACTTAAGCCAAACAACGAAGGAATTCAGTGTGATTCAGCGTGAACAAAGGCTTTCGCCGTTCCCAAACATAATCTGGTATCTGTCACCTGTCAACTAGGAACACCTATACCGGAAAGATAGTATCAAGCGCGTGTTGCAATTTCATTAGCATACAATTGCATAGGTCAGAGAGCACGGTTGATGTTTCATTACCGGGAAAAAGTAGGTGCCAGGCAACAAAGAAAACTAGAAAGATAAACAGGAATTTTGGATGGTACTTTGGATGGTAAATTGGATGGATGTTGGTGGAATGAGTCATTGTCACGTCGAGTGAAATTCTTTGTAAAGATTGAGAAGACAAATAAAGCGGTATGGGAGGAGATAAATAAGTTACAGCGGAAACTTAGGCGCTAGTTTGTTACCATGTGAGCCAGAAAGCAGACGTGTTTCATTTGTGTGGATATAACATTGTCCTGTGGAGGAAGGTAATCAATAATTAATATGCCTCTGCCTCTGTAAATGGATCAAGTTAACAGAAAGATGTCTTCTGTAGAGAGCACTTGTTCTTTGTGATAAGGAATATATATCAATCTAAGGACAGGCTCAGAAGACAGAGAAGATTTTCTTGATTTAGAGAAGGATTCTTAATGAATCTTTTGATGCGTTAGTCATGTATTTGATGAGTGATACACTTTCTCATTCCCTATTTCTCAGAGTCTCCAGGGACGATCTATACTTTATAACAAAACTACCATGATCCTTTCTCAGAGATAGTCATTATATTCTATGTCTGGAAAATTATGTTCTAACGTGTATTGCGTGTTCTGACTCTATATGATTTTGTGTTACAATAATTCATATGTTTTATTTGTGAATGATACTTTTCTAACACTTACCCTGTAAGATTTTAGATGTGTATTGAGAATATGGGAATATGGGGGAAAATGATGAAGGGTTCGGCGGGTATTTTCCCGGAAGAAGGAAAGCATTGACAAGGCAGTGGGCACATATCGTTCTACGGACAAGAGAAGGACTAGCCGACAGAACGCCTGAAGGAAGAGGACATGTCGTGCCAGTAGGTGAGGTGGACACCTCCAACTGAGATATAGAAAAACATCAGGCACACAGGATTGGCAGGTTGGACTACCCTGGGCTAAAAAAGGATCCCTTCTCCCTTCGCTTATATTTTTCCTCTAACCCAGCTCTTAGGTGAGATAGCTATATGGTTTTTGGTCCTATTTCTAAAAGGGTGGTGGTTATGTGAATGCATATACTGGGCAGAGACCTTATGCTGAAGATGGTCATTCTGGAGAAACAACATCATTTTACTCAGCTGCTTCTCCTATACTACAACCCTACAGCCCAGGAATGAACAGCTAAGTACCTGTCAGTACAGTTGTGTTGTCCGGGATTATATAACCGAGATACCCCCTGTAACATCATCCCACGTAGGACCTACCCGAGAGTACTTACTTCTTTAAACGCAAGATTTCAAGAACATCACCTTGGTATAGTTCAGGATGTCTCAGGAACATTTAGCGTAGCCTTGAGTGGACATTCTGAACAATATATATATATATATATATATATATATATATATATATATATATATATATATATATATATATATATATATAGAGAGAGAGAGAGAGAGAGAGAGAGAGAGAGAGAGAGATGCTATGCAATGAAATGTGACATACATTTGGTTTAGTGCCATTAATTAATCAAACACGGTGTACCAGAACATTAGTTAGAGTTGGAACTTTAATTCCTTAACTGTGCTGATGATTTGTTTACTACCTCATTGATGGTATTGTTCTAATGTGTGTATCTGACATCATATATCACGCTAATACAAACGCAACACAAGAACACACAACTATATTATCTCATTATAGTGTTTTGATGATTCACTTGGTGTTTGGTGTTTTACTTGGCGTTGTGTAATATTAATTAGAATATATTAGTTACTACATAAGAGTGGAGCCAAGTGTGGCCGGATAAATACAAGTATCTCAGATTTTCCCGGGGGGAAGTTTCCCTTATCGGAGTACTGTGAACTTCCGGGGCTCCACTCGCCCTCTGTGAAGAAACTTCAACTATTGATCACCCTCCACCCTTAGGAAGTCTTTAACGAGCCATTTTCAAGTTTCTCTAAACAGTTGGCTATTAGATTTTGGGGATCCCATCCTCATTTCTTTTTAACTTACCACACTCCAGAACCTCGTGTAGTATTCTATTCTGTCCTGTATGTTGCCATTTCTCTCGAATCTCTTGTTGTTTCTCTGGACTAATTTCGATATTGTTATCTTGTGCGAATGAGTCCGCAAAATGGTCAGCTTCTTGCTTTCCTGTTAAGATGTTTCCGCCTTTATGCAGTGCAATATTTGAGTTTCTCCCTGTGGCCTCATCGTTAAGTTGTTGATTTATATCTGTCTACTCTATCGAAAGCCTTTCCTGATCTACAAACACAATATTCTGCTGGTCGCTGTATTCGATTATCATGTCTGTAGTTGTGTTGGTCTCCAAATGCTCCAAGATGTTTTTCTATGAATGCTTTGTTATGTCCTAGTCTTGCATTGAAGTCTCCCATAACTATGATGTGTTCCTGTTTCTCTATTTTATTTAGCACGTCATGGGTGTCTTCGTATAACTCCTCGCATTTTTGTTAATATTTGTTTGTATTACATGGTGCGTATAACTGTTCATTTGTAGTAGTTATCTGTATTTTTATTCTCACTGTATGATTCTTTCTTATATATATTTTATTTCTAGTATTCTTCCAGCTAGCCGTGGTTCAGTGACTATTCTTACAAGGCCCTTTCTTGCTGTTCCACTTCAGAGTAGACAAACCTGTAACTGTGATGGATCTCCTTGCATCCTCTTCCCTTTATTCTGGTGTCCACTATTCCCATCAGTCCATTTTGCCCCTCTTCCATTGTTTCTATAAGTTCTTATTTACTATTAAAACAGCAAATGTTCATTGTGTCTATGCTTTGAATCGCTGATCTATCTCGTAGTCTATTAACATTGCCGGGCCTATATCCATCTGGGTCAGTCCAATTTTACTTCTTAGTTTTTCTACGAGCAATATGAAGATCCCTTGCTAGGCCAGGCGCATGTGTAGGACAAATTGAATCCGCCCTCCCTCCCCCACCTCCGGCAAGCCAGAACCCCCGTTGGCCCATGACATCGCGGTCATGGTTTCCCGGTTTACACCACGTGGAGATAAGATTGACGGGTTTAGTCTGCAGGTCATCGGCAGGTTACTAACTTTCACTTTTCAACCCTCCTTTAAAAAAAACTTCTTTTTTTTTTATCGCGGTCATGGTTTCCCGGTTTACACCACGTGGAGATAAGATTGACGTGTTTAGTCTGCAGGTCATCGGCAGGTTACTAACTTTCACTTTTCAACCCTCCTGGGAGAGGCTAGTCGACCCTAACCCTGCTGGCTGCAGGGCCAGGTGCAGTTCACGCCTTGTGAACCGTGAGACAGATAGATCTACACAAATTATATTTTTAAGAGCATGCATTTTTCCTATTGCAACATACGCCTGTGAGACCTGGACACTTATATAAATGCCGTTGAATATAAATGTTATAGACGGGTTCTAAGAATATCTTGGACACAGAAAAGAACAAATGCATCCATACGACATGAGTTGATTATTGAAGAAGGTTGGCTACTAAAGACGATAAAACAAAGAAAATTGAAATATGTTGGTCACTTGAAACGTCATGAAAGTTTGGAGAGAATAATAATGGATATATACCCCTCCATTATTGTTCTCTCCAAACTTCCATGACGTTTCAAATGACCAAAATATTTCAATTTTCTTTGTTTTATCATCTTTAGTAGCCAACCTTCTTCAGTATTCAACTCTTGTCGGGAAGATAGGAAGAGGAAGGCCAAAGAGAAGGTGGGTGCAGAATGTGGCAGACGATCTCCAGATGGGTGTATCGGACGCGGGGCATCTTGCGACCGAGATGTTTTCCGGAAGGTTGTTATGGGAGCTAGGTTCTGCAAAGGACATGCTACTGAATGAATGAATGAATGAATGAATGAATGAATGTGATTACATATATGGAGAAAAACTGATAAGAGTAATTATTAAGCGACTTGTGAGGTTATCTGAGTTGAGTCAAGAACCGAAATCATATCACTCGAAATATTTTCTTACGAGCTTCGTCCTCACCTTCAACAACCATTGAAGAGATAAAACAGCCTGGGCGAGTTGTGACAACTGTGAGTTTGGAGGCGTTAAAGCAGAGGTCGACATATGGAGAAGATGCTGAATAGGTGACAGCTTGGCACGGAAGATAATAATTAGCAGGTGCTGGAATGGTGACAGCGTAGCACGGAAGTCAATTAGCAGATTAACTTATAATTATCACTCAGGACAGATAACTGTGGAGGAACATGATCACCTACGTCGATCTGCATGATAATGTTGATATGTATAGCAATTAGTGTAGGCTGAGATTCTCAAGCAAAACAACGAATATAGTCTATACACACTAAGTAAGCATTTTCTATTTCTAACAAACATATGTTTTCAATCATTGCTTACTAGCAATCATAAACACAAGTGGTACACTTTAGCGTAATTAACATAATTTATACAGAGCTTTGGTGATGTCATGAGTGCGTTAAGACGAAGGTCAGGCGCGTGCGTTCGCCGTCTCATTGAGGGGTGATTTGATGCATTATAAGGCAGAGGAGCACTTGAATAATGCAGAAGAACAGTTAAGACTATCATGGTCTGGAAAGAATGTGGCAACAAGTGGTGGTCAGAGGAACTGGTAAGCAGTCGTCACTTAGAGGTAAAGCAAGATTGACATATAATCAGATTGAAACGGGCAGCATTAGTATTGGAACTCTTCGCTAGCTGTTGAAGATGAGGACTGAGCGCGTTTGGGAATGCCCCAAGTGCAGTTACGAAAGTTCTTAACTCAGCTCAACTCAGCCCAGTGAGGGAACGGTTAGCCTTCCATTCTTCCGTGCATTCGGGCCTACAAAATGTGATGGCCTTACCACATCACAGACAAAGTAAGTTCCTGCTTCGGGACAAATGTAAGATTATATTAACTCATAAACAACACAAGGAAATGTTTTAATGACAATGCGGTGTATTGCAAGTAAGTACTAAACCAAGTAAATAATTGACCCCTTTTCATCCCATGAGACATATTGGATATCATCATCATCATGTGGCTTACCATATGGCATAGGTGTTCTGTCTCTCCATAGATCTCTATCCCATGTGTTCTGGATTAACTTCGATTATGATTTTCCACTATGCCAACGTCTCAGTCCATCCAGCATCATTTCTCTCGGTCTGCCTCTGCCTCTGTTCCTGCTGATATTCCCAGTTGTCACGATGGTCTCCTGTGCCTCTCTTCTCGTCACAGTACTGAAGAATGGTGTTTGTATCGTTCTTATACGTGTATATAATGTTCTAGTTTTATTAGCCTTTTCTGGCAATTATTGCTATATACTCTGGCAGTCCAAGGTATTCGAAACATTCGTCTCAGGAACAATTTCTCCGCTGCTTCCAAACTCTTCCTAATTGGTTCATTCACGTTCCGTGATTCACTGCCGTATAGCAAAACAGATTCTATATAACATTTAAGTACTTTGTTTCTTTCACTGAATGGTAGTGACTTATTGCTTAAAATACTTTTTATTTTCTTAAATGCAGCTTTTCCATGACCTCTTCTGCTCTTAATCTACGCCATGCAGCTTCCATCTGATGTTTTACTATATATTGGGTATATGGTGCTTTTTTAAACACAGATTAGCACGGTACAGTGTCACACAGGGAGCCCTAACACCTAGACAACGGAAACACAGTAAGGGCTGTCAGTCGCAAAATATATATTGATGGAATATCTAAGGCAATGAATAGCTCCGTGTAGAAATCACGCGAGCGCGTTCGCGTGTTGCCATGAGTAACTCGGGCGTTAATTGGTGCTATCTATGGGATATCTGGTGATCGAGTGAGATAGCAGAACATGACCGCCCACGCTTACCGGCATGGCATATGATGGATGGATGGATGGGATATCTGAAAGCTGAATTATTTGTTTACCCAGCAGCAAACACAGATCCTAGTCAATCAACATTAATTAAAACACAGATGACAGTAAAGCATCATTAATTAAACACAAGGCAGATGTTGCAGTGTGTCGTCTCGACTTTATTGATTACTAAGGTGAAATATTCATGGATGGCTACAACAAGAACATTGACAATCCACATTTTACAAACACAACGTATTCTTTGATATCACAGTTTGTCAACTATTGACTAATGACAACGTAGTCAAAACGAGGTTACTAAGCATGTACATCACCATATACTTAGCTATCTGACATACATTTGTACTGTTAAAGCACAGCTGTGATTACTTTTTCATTACTCAAAGATGTCTTCCCTCAGGGTGGCAGGGATTTGCAGTAGTAAGTGGTGGAACTGACACCAGCCTTGAGCACATAGACCAGGTGATAACAAAGGCCAAGCGGGGTTTGGCTGCGATGCGGGTGATGGCGGCAGCAAACTGTGAGCAGCGCCATCTATGTCTTATGTACGAGGGGCTGGTCATGTCTGTTTTTGAGTATGCAATGGCAATCCTGACTCTCAGCCGTAAGCAGATAGAAAGGATGGAAAGGATACAGAATGAAGCTATGAGCATTATTCTTGGATGTACAAGAGATACAGCATGCAGGTCGATGCGCTACCTTCTTGATTTTCCAACCATTGAAGACAGAATACACGTTTGCAGAGCACGCGCCTACCTCAGAGTTAAGGCAAACACACAACATCCACTGCATAGTGAAATTATGAAGGTGAAGGGCAGCAGGTTAAAAAGAGGACGGTCGTGGATGGGTCAAGCCGAAGACATTCTTCAACAGGTGTGTTCACTTGAGGACTTAGAACCTGGCGAGGAGTGGGTACAGGTGCCGACAGATTTCTGCACATCCTTTTCAGTTTGCATCCAACTAGATAGAAATTGCAGACAAGAAAATCCGGCTGCTGTGGAGCTGAAGTACAAGCGTTGATTTTCGAGAATTCGCTAGACGGTGACGCGGTCATCTACACAGATGGGTCGGTCGTCCGACATGTGAGAAGCTCATGGGCCTTTACAGCTCGGGCCGGAGGGAGAATTGTGAAGGAGGACTCTGGTGCTTTTACTGAAACCACAAGTAGCCTGACTATGGAAGTCATGACAGTAAGTAAAGCAATAACATGGCTCGAGATAGACATTCACTAGGGCATGTTTCCTTAGCGACTCAATGAACATGATCAAGAGGATAGAGGTGGGGTGGATCTGAAGAGAATGGTTGCTGTCTCTGGAGCGGTCTCGGCTGGCAAAGATTAGTTTCATCTTCATGCCAGGGCATGCGGGAGTACAATGAAATGAGAGGGCTGACAAGCTCGCAGGTGAGGCTACGGTGGAGGGCGGACGCGCCATGGACCAGGCTGACATTCTGAATGATCTATGAGTAGTAAGACTTTTGCGTGAACCAAGTGATGACTGTGAATCTACAACCATGGCCATACTGCGAGAACAGCAAATTAAAAGAGGGGTGGCCAAACAAGAACACTACGCAGGAAGCCAAAGAAGATTGATTGATTGATTGATTAATTGATTGATTGATTTAGGAATCGACATCACAGCATTCAGGGCATTCCCATAAGCGCTCCGTCCCCATCCTCAGCAGCCAGCGAAGAGTTCCAACACCAATAGTACCAGTAGCAATCTGATTATAATAATTATATGTCCGTTTCGCCTTTCCTCTGAGCGTTGAGAGTCGGCCAGATCCTCTCGTCACTCCTCGCTGTCTCATTCTTGCCAGACCATGGTAATCCATTTGCTCCTCCGAGGTGTACACGTGCTCCCACAAGGCCGCAACCACGTCTGCCTTGTCATGTATCAATACTCCACCAAGTTCTGCAGAGCCAGCCAATCTGTCCGCCTGTTCATTTCCCAGCACACCGGCATGCCAAAGAAGATTGATAAACCAACACAGAACTGGTGTCGTTAGCCGCTACAAGCTGCGGGATTTGCTGAGGAGGGGATCCGAGCACTTATGGACTGAATGGTTTGATGTGCAATGAGGATGATATGTCGACTAACTAACTAACTAACTAACTAACACCAGCCTTGGTGTCATTTCTTGATTACACTACTACATACGTGCATTGAATCAATGCACGCAATACACATATTGATAATGTGGTATCTTTGGCGCCAGCGAAATAACATTGAAGCGCGGGGTGAGGGTTTGGGGGGGGGGGGAGTGTAGTAGTGATAGTTTTCTTATGTGCACTACTCCTCGTGTCTTTTATGAGTGCATGAATTGTCGATATAATGTAAGCGGGAGTTGTCCTATGTTTTGGCCTTGACATTACTAGAGGAAGTTCAATCTGTTTGCCAACGTTACACCAGAGTGAGGCTGCAGTTACCGGTCTAAAAGAAAACTTACTAGACTCATTGTTTATATTTGAAAGCAAACTGGTTCACAACAGAAAGGTTGCATTTTACAAATCATACACTTGAATAATCTCTGTGTGTGTTTCTATTCAGTTTACCAACTTTAAAATTAAATGAACCCTTGAACAGTTTAAACGAAACCATGTCTTTACTGCTCAATGAATAATGTATAATAAAATTAAAATAATTAAAATTATAATTAATAATATTAAATAATATAATAAAATTAATATCAATGACAATGTTATGTATAATTAATTACATGTAAGCTTCTTGAACTCTTCCCACCGATGAATTGCAGTTGCATTCACTGGAGCTCATTTTTATCTCTTGCAAATTCCCTTGCCTATAACACTATTATTATTAACACCAATGTCTCATCAAGTATCTTGTCGACTGGCGTCGGAGATTTTTATTATGCATCTCCACAAATTATGATCTCCAACGGCATGGATCAATTCCTGTGTTGACTCCCTCGTGCCATGACACAAGATTGTCATGACTGTTCTCTCACTGTCTTCCTATTTCTTAACCACAAATCTTTTCAACTATCCCAATATGAGTATGATCCAGTTTTTGTCTTCTATTAACTGATTCGCTTCTAAACAAAAAAAATGGGTTTGGACCTAACAGACATTCATGGCAGAAAATGGGAAGTAGGGGAGTGTCACAATATAATGATGTAAAAATAGTTAAAATTGTAGCATATATATTGTATTATATATCAAATTAAAGGAGATTGAGCAAGGAACATGACTGTTAATAATTGTGTGCGATATTAGAAAAATAATAATAATGACATTTTTTAAAGAAAAATTTAAATAAAAGGAGTGAAAATTAGTAAAGATTTCCACTTGCCACGGCGTTATTTCTTATCCCGTTAAATTTACTGAATAATGATAAACATACCACTTTTCTTCACCAATATCACAAGAACTGCCCCATAACACCAATAAAACATAATTAAAACATCATATTTTGAAGCACACCAATGTCACACAAAATGGAAAATGTCAGGAACATACGAGGCAGACTACTGCAAAACAATCATCATCTTCCACTTCTGCTGTAAGCGTCGTGAGGAGGAATAATTTGCACTCCTGCATCCGATGGGATCTTTGGCGCAAGGCCAGTTATGGTAGTTGATAGTGTTGATCTTCTGTCTTTCAATAAATGTGGCACAAGGTGTTGATCTCACTGTCTGTCTGATAATAGCATTTCTTACTCGATCTCGGATTGTTAAGTTGGCAGCTCTCCTCAGGCATCTCATTTTGTAGGTGTTGATTTTGCGAAAGTGTGATTTGAATAAAGACCAAGTTTAAGATTGGTAGCATAGGGTTGGTGTGAATATGCTGTTTATTATCTGTTGTTTTGCAGACATGGGTATATTTGGATGTTTCAATATGGGTGTTAGTTAATATGTAAGTGCACTAGCTTTTTGACATCTGATCGTCTGCAAATAGAAGTTCATTCATTTCCTGTGGATCAGTTGTTTCATCTGGAGTAAAGAGTTCTAAATTTTCTGAATCTGTTCTGTCAAGGCTTACTTTGGATCATGTCCATGTAGATATTAAATAGCAGAGGAGAGAGCACACATCCCTGTCTCACTCCTGTATTGACTGAACATATCTGATATACCTTCTTGTGTTCTTACTGCACTTCGGCTCGAGTGGTACATGGCTATCTTTTCTAGCAATTGTCCTTGTATCCCATAGTCTTCAAGGGTGGTCCATAATTTGTATCTGTCTACTCTATCGAAAGCCTTTTCCTGATCTACAAACACAATATTCTGCTGGTCACTATATTCAATAGTTTTTTCAGATATTTGTCTAAGTGTAAATAGTACATCAGTGCAACTTTTAGCTTTCTGAAAACCAAATTGTACTTTGCTTAACTGTTGTTCAACTATGGGTCTAGCTCTTTGTTCCAATAGTTTTGCGTACATTGTCCCTATATGGCTCAGGAGTGATTTACCTCTGTATGTTTCACACTCTCTCATATTGTCTTTCTTTTTCCATATTGGTACTATTATTGCCTGTTGCCAATCATCTGGGACTTGAGAAACAATATATACACTATTTCCTATTTAGTTATAATTATTATTCTTTGCCGGTCTCCCTGGCCTAGGGTTTAAACGACTTTCTCCGTAATCCCGTTTATTCACGTGGGGTAATGCAGAGCGCGAGAATTGGAAGCGGTTCTCGCCACATTGGTAACTTACGGGATAAGTGAGCCGGCCGCTCAGAAAGCGGTGGTAAACTACTGAGCATAATCTTGCCAAGAAATCAATGACAGCACTAAAATGCTGGTGTTGACAGCGACTTCCTATAAAGGATATGCCAAAAAAAAATTATTCTTTTAAATTTAATTATTTAAATACTCCTTAAATACTTTGTGATAGCCAAAGCAAATTTAGGGGCAAAAGTGTGGCCCATTAGCGCAAGCATAATTCGACATGCGCCATCATATTATGACGAACTTTCGCTGTTAGTGTTGTTTTCCATTATGACCGGCTGCTAAATAATTTAACTGAATACTGCACGTGATATTAGTTTTAGGATCTTTCACAAAGTCCTTTAAATCAGAATAACTATAATTTAAAATTGTTTAAAATGCTAATTTGATGAACATCTATGTGTTCGTGAACCAGAAAGCACTGCCATTTCTAAAATAGTCGAAACAAACTACTTAATCACTCATTTTGTCCTAAAAATAAATGAATCTGTGCGTCTTGTCTGACACTGATTGAAGAGCAGTCTATTATGTATATAAATTTTAATTTACTGGGCACTAAAAATTGCGGAAAATATGATAAATCAAACAAATAATGCACTGTCTTTACCAAGCCGATGTTTCGGCTTCTGGCAGTCCAGAGTCGTCCATTGCGCTGATGTATCGGCTTCTGGCAGTCAGTCAGTTAATGTGACCAAAAAATTATGACTGCTTCTTTCTGATGTTTGTGATAAGTTGTCTTTGCCACTTAGCCTTCCTCAAAATGTCTAGAATGCTCATTTGGGCTGTTGAAGGAATTTCTAGTATTCTTCTAGTTAGTTAGTTAGTCAACAGATCATTCTCAATGCACATCGAACCATTCAGTCCATCCCCTCCTCTGCAAATTCTGCAGCGTGTAGCGGCTAACGATGCCAGTTCTGTGTTGGTTTATCAATCTTCTTTGGCTTCCCGCATAGTGTTCTTATTTGGCCACACCTCTTTTAATTTGCTGTTCTCGTAGTCTAACCATGGTTGTAGATTCACAGTCATCACTTGGTTCTCGCAAAAGTCATAATTCTCGTAGAGCATTCAGAATGTCAGCCTGTTCCATGGTGCATCCGCCCTTCACCGTAGCCTTACCTGCGAGCTTGTCAGCCCACTCATTTCCTTGTACTCCCGCGTGCCCTGTCATGAAGATGAAACTAATCTTTGCCAGCCGAGACCATAGGACACCCCATCTACGCACTGAAGTGAATGAAGGAGAAACCAGCACCAGATCAATAGCACTGTCCACATCACCTGGACGGCTTTCTGTCCTGGTGACACAGCCACTGTTGATACAATCCAGGTTAATGGTTTCAAGTGCAGTCTCGAGCTCCTACCCCTGTGTGTTGGAGGAAATGTTTCCCCATGATCTGCCTTTAGCGTTGAAATTGCCACAGAAAATATTTCTCTCGTGACCTAATGTGTCACTTCAGCACTGCCACTTCTGGGAATCGACACTCACGTTACAGACATAAACATTAACCAACACGAATGGTAGAGTGGATTGAACTCTAACCACCTGTATTTGTATGTCGTCATTGTCCCAACTGGACATGTCTAGCTCTAAAGCCACCACACTGTCACGAATGAGAATCGCCATTCCCAGATGTTACCTGTTGTAGAAACATTTTAAGCCGGCAATTAGGAGTAGCTGATCACCCGGTCTCGTCTCTTGGAGTGCTACAATGTCATTCCTGTAAACCAGGTTTTCCAGAATAGGGCCTCGTTTTACGCTGGCACAGTTCCAATAGAGATTACGAGTATTATTGAGGCCCAGACGGTCTAAAAGGTCTTACCCCACCTCATATGCCTTCCCGTTTGCGGCCTCCTCGTTGCCCCCGTCGCCTTGCTGGGTTGACTGTCCTCCGCATGAAGCACAAACGTTCCGCCATAATGAAAAACCAAACACCACAGAAACACACACGCTGCAAAAATTCACTCAAGAATTGCTTCGCTCAATACACGAGTTCAAAAGCATGAAAGAAACATTAACAGGTGTGGTAGAATTAAACAAAGCATTCATTTTGAATGAATTATGCACCATGGGTTGGTCAGCAGAAGTCGCCGTAGGCATTCAGGCAAGCATTCCATTGCTTAGGTATGCGGCGAATGCTCACTGAACCAAGTGTTTACCACGTTCGTTACGTCTGCATCTGTGTGAAATCATTTCCCCTTGAGAGCTTCTTTTAGAGGTCCGAACAAATGAAAATCACATGGTGACAAATCAGGACTATAGGCTGGATGTTGCAGAATTTCCCACTTCTTCCAAGCAAATGCTTCCTGCACAATCTTTACAACATGTGGATGAGCATTATCGTGTAACAAAATCACACCGCGAGAAAACATGCTTTGTCGTTTATTCTTGGTGGCATTTTGCAGCTTGTCTAGTGTTTGCAAGTAGTAGGTAGAGTTGATGTTGACACCACGTTCTTTAAAGTTGGCCAACAATAGCCCTTCATGGTAAAAATAAAATACGCTCAGCATAATCTTACCAGCGGAAACCTGCAACATATATTTTTTGGCTTTTGGTGATCCAGCATGCTTCCATTGCATGCTCTCTCTTTTGTTGCTCTGCTCAAAGTGGTGACACCATGATTCATCGCCTGCTACTATGCGGAAGAGAAATGCATCACCCTCCACTCTGTAGCGCAGCAAGTGGTTCAAACACCATCCCATGCGTTCCTCTTTTTTGGTGGTCGGTCAGCATCCGTGGTACCCCCTGTGAACACACCTTCCGATGTTGCAGTTTCTTACGAACAACCTTTTGAATTGTCCCAATTGACACATTAAATTCTTTCGCTAGCGAACGTATGTTTCGACAATGTTTCATCTGTACTGCTGCATCAGTTTTGGCGATGGTTTTTTCTGTTGCAACAATATGCAATTGACCCAGCCGTTGAAGATCTGTCGTGAACTGACGTCCTTTCCGAAACATTCGTGCCCAGTCTGTCACTGTTGTCTTCGACACACATTTGTTACCATATGCTTCCTGCATTCTTCGATGAATGTCCACTGGTCGACATCCTTCAAATGTAAGAAACTGAATCACTGCTATTTAAGCTTCTTTGGACGGATTTTAGATCAACCCTGCCATTTTCTCAACGGTCAGAAACAGAACCTATGCATCATGGGACAATAAGCATGTGCTCTTTTATTCATTGGTCAGTACTTATCACATGACTATGACATGATCGTGTTCAACGTACGCAATTACGCATGGCTCGGCACGAACGGATTACAAATGAATGCTCCTAATATAAAGGACTGGACAGCCATGGCACACACAAAAACAGGGCGTTATGAAGATGTAATGAAAGACGTTAACTTACACAAAGATATGGTTACTCGCATCAGAAGAAATTGAAGAAGAGAGTGAGTTCCCTTGAGCAAGATGGCGGGACATTTTTTTGTCCCGTAAAATGGAACGTGTTTTTTCCGAAATGTGTATGGATTAAGTGTGTTTTTCGTGGTGAAATGGAGTTCGGACCGTGCAACGGAGTTCGTGCACACGCGCCCGGACTCCCTTCGGCGTATCATCGGCGCCCGGTGGCGATAGTTAAGCCTAACATGACGACCAGACGACCGACAAGAACATGGCGGGGCAAGAGGGCGGGCACACGCAGAAGGCGGTTAAAATGTGACAGATTGGGCATCGGACACGTTCGAGTACTGTACTGGAACTGTGCATCATTTAGTCAACGCCGACCCATTCTTGAAAAACTACTGTACGGAAACGATATTGTAGTCTTACAAGAAACACAGCTCGGCGACGGAACAGCCAATGTCGCGGGATTTCAGGGATTCTTTAACAGTCGGCACCTTGGACAGGCCATTCTGGTCCGCGACAACATACTAGTGTCTGAGATCGATATGTCTTCCTGGAACAGTGATGCCCTGCAAGTGCAGGCATTAAGAATAATGACACCAGTGCAGCTTGTAATCGTCAACGTTTATGCGCAAAATGGGAAGGTCGACGTGCGACAATGGCAGAGTTTGTTCGATATGGATGAAAGGCATATCATCTACTGTGGGGACTTCAATGCCAGAGGCAGTCAATGGGGGAATTGCATCACCAATAGACAGGGAGAAGATCTGGAGGACGCCCTGGCATCTGCTGCCTTAATCTGTCTGAATGATGGGAAGGTCACTAGAAAAGCCACTCGACCAGGTGACTCTGACAGCGTCATTGACTTGGCTCTGGTGTCGCCCACCATCACACCAAGGTGCCGGTGGGGCACACTGGGATACCACGATAGTGACCACTACCCTTGTGTCATCCTGATCAAGAAAGACGGGGCCATGAGTCAAAGAAACAAGACAAATGCTTTCCCGTACGACAACACTGGTCAAGACGCCATAAGCAAGATCAGAAGAAGAAAACTAACTTCCTCCCACAGGAGACAAGAAAGATGGTTGCAGCCACCATGGTGGAATGGAGAGGTCGAGAAGGCATGGCTGGGAAAGAGGCAGGCTGTCAAAGACTGGCAAAAGGCCAGAAAGGCTAACATGCCACAGGTTGAGTTGGCGAACTTGAAGACTGAGGTCGATAGGACGACAACTTTATTCAAATCCTGCGCCAAACATGCCAAGGCCGAGAAATAGGACGAGTTCTGCAGGAAGGTGTGCTCCGAGCGATCTCTTACGACATTCTGGCGCCTCCACAAGAGCATGAATGGTGCTGCACAACGTAGGGGTATTCCAGACTTTCAAGGCACAGACCTGGCATGGAAAAAGTCGGATGCGGATAAAGGTAAGGCCCTTCTTGCACGCTACATAGAACAGACTGACCAGAAAGACGAGCCCGCCAGACAGAGGACCACAACGACACTCTCTCAGTTGTGCGAGGGGGTCGGGACAGACGAAGAATGGACAATCACAGCTGAGACATTACGTGCGATGCTCAAGAAATCACCTAACACCGCCCCAGGCCCAGACGGCATCCGATATGGTGACCTACTGGTGATATCAGATGATGACATGGAAGAACTGGCCAGAGAATTCAACACCAGTATCCAGAGGGGTCAGGTCAAAGAAGAATGGCTACACAGCTACTTGATGCCGCTGCCAAAACCGAACAAAGACCATTCCAAGATAAGCGGCTACAGAATCATTACGATGCAGAATACTGTTGGCAAGCTACTGGAGAAAATTGTAGCACACAGACTTGCTTGTGGCTTGGAACAGCTCGGCTGCTTCCCACCCACACTTGGAGGATACAGACGCAACAAAGAGTCATGGCTGAATGTGGCGGTCTTTGCTCAAGATGTTTACGAAGGATTTCAGGTCAGAGAAGAGACATGTGCGGCCGCCATAGACTTAGAGGACACATATAACAGAGTATCTTTCGAGCACTTGATGCAAACCCTCCTCAGACTGAAAGTGCACCCTCACCTTGTACGATGGATAGCTGCAGTTCTGCTCCAAAGGAAGGTGGTGCTAAGATGCGGGAGTTGGTCTTCTGAGCCGATAACGATATGTCCAGGATTGCCGCAGGGTTCACCACTGTCACCAGTACTATTCAACGTGTATACGGTGCCGATCACTGAACAACAGTTGGACGGGAGGGGTAGGACTCTGTCATTCGTTGACGACATCCTCGTGTATAGACAGGGTCGAGATAGACAGGCGGTTGCCAATGATATGCAGGGCGAACTAGATCGAATTTCCTCATGGTGTGCTGATGCCGATGCCTTTGTCAACCCTGCAAAGGCAATGGTTACATGGTTCTCACTAAACAACCATATTGTGAAAACAGACCTGCCGGCAGTAAGAATGGATGGGAGCAGTTTGAGTAGAACCCAGTCAATGACATATCTTGGCGTGAGGCTTGATCGTAGCCTGTCCTTCAGAGATCATGTCGACTATGTCGTAACGAAGGCTTGAAAAGGTTTGTCAGCAATGAGAGTCATGGCGACTGCCAATATCGAGCAAAGACTGCTAATACTTCTGTTCCAAGGACTTGTGCTTTCACGCATCGAGTATGCCCTGGCCATCCTCACTGTCAGCCCTACACAGATTGGAAGACTTGAAAAGGTACAAAACGAAGCCATGCGCATCATTTTGGGCTGCACGAGAGACACCAGCTGTGTAGCAATGAGATACCTCCTTGACTTCCCGACAATGGAACACAGGATCAAGATCTGGAGAGCTTGTGCATACTTAAAAATAAGTGCAGATGAGCAGCACCCTCTGCATGACGCTATATTCAGAGAAAAGGGTGACAGGCTAAAGAGGGGCAAATCATGGATGGGTCGGGCGGAAGATGTCGTCAGACAGGTCTGCAGTCTTACCAGTATCAACCCCGGCAAGGAATGGGTGCCGGTGCCTCCAGCTTTTAAGTGCACTTTCTCCTGCATTATCACACTCGACAGACGGTGCAGAGAGCAGAACCCTGCCGCTGTCAATGCAGAGGTTAACGCGCTCATCTATGAACACTCAGATAGCCCCGAAGTGCTCATCTATACAGATGGATCTGTTGTAAAGCAGCAGAGAAGTGCGTGGGCATTTACAGCCCGTTCAGCGGGCCGAACCGTTCAAGAATTCAGTGGTGCCCACTCTATGACCACGAGCAGCATGACGATGGAGGTGATGGCAGTTACACAGGCTTTCATATGGCTGGAATCACAGTACTATACCAACGTGTGTGTACTAAGTGATTCAATGAGCATGATTCAGAAGATCGAAGCTGGATCTGTACGTAGACAGTGGACTGAATCGCTGCGGAAGTCTGTTGTCCGTAAAGTCACCTTCATTTTCGTCCCGGGACATGCGGGAGTCGAGGGAAATGAACGAGCTGACAAACTGGCTGGCTCTGCACCCCCTGTAGATGGCCAGCCCATGGATCGTGCCGATGTTATTAACGTCCTTAAAGATATGGCGAGAACAGAGGACTTTGACGTCAGTGATTCCACATCGCTGTCCAGGATGAAAGACCTGGGAGTAAGAATCGGCACAGCCAGACGCGAGAGGTACATCGGGAAAACAAAGCGCCTCGTCAACCAACACAGAACTGGCACTATTAGCCACCGGACGCTGATGAATATGCTGGGGGGAGGATCTGAGCACCTATGGACATGTCCGGAGTGCAACGAAGATACCCCAACTGATAACTGATAACTGATAACTGATCAGAAGAAATTGCACATTATTTGAGCACATCATGAGAAAGGGAAAGCTGGAGTATGTTGTGACAGTGGGAAAGATGAAGAGGGGGTGAGGCAGGGGGAGATAGAGAAAAAAGGTTGGACAGTTTGACATGGCATGAAGGAACATCGGTATCAGAAATAATTGGCAGTACATGGGACAGAAAGCTGTGGACAGACATGATAACTATAGTATGTCCCGAAAAGAATGCCTTCATTCACGATCAATTATTTTGAAAACTGTCTGTTGCATCGTTATGAAATTTTTCCAGCCGTCTTATATTTACCCCCACCCAAGGAATATGTCTTTTATAGGTCCAAAAGCAACTTAAATCATCGAAAGCGGCAACATTTCTTTGATGTTTTGCTGAAAAACTAGTGATTTCTCGCTAACAAATTTATGTTTACAGTAATGCCAATTCAGATGACACACAAGGTGTATCCGGATTCGTATGGGAGTGGGTGCAATAAAAGAAGTAGCTTAAAATCGACAGGATCTGCATTGCGCCAGGTTTTTATCCCATATGGCTCAGTTTCTTTCCACAGCGTGGAAAATGTCGCACAAAGCGCGAACTCCGTACCTCCAGCGATGACCCTCGGGAGTCTCCGAAAAAATGCACTCGTGAAATGAAGGACGCGGCAAGGAATCGAACATACAACCTTCGGAGCCAGAGTCAAACGGCTTGACCACTTCACCGCGGAGAATCCCGAGAGGGGTGCAATGTGTAATATTAGTAAAGACAGAGAATTTACAGAGGCATGGGGTAAATAATTTGTAAATTGACAGGAAAGTAGAAGGAATATATTTCTGACCTTATTTTTCATTTCCTTCTTGTTTCTTCAGCTGCTGGTTAATAATGTGTACACAAGTATTCATGTTAGCTTTTTATATTGAGTTCGTGAAAGCTTCCAAATAGCTGTGCGTTAATGTGTGTATGGAGTGACCAGAAATGATACCGCAATTTAGTCATCATGTTTCCATTTTTAAGGATCTGTTCAGCTTTCTGTGTAGTTTGTTCACACTTACACATGGATGACAGACCCGCTTTGAGTCTTCGTGAAAGATTATCTACTCTGCTGTTTACTGTTCAGAGATGGAACATTATTACCTGTTTTGCACTATGAAAATAGTTGTCAGTGTCTCTGTAGTGGGCTTTCTTCTTAACGACCAAGATGTTGGTCCTCTTTTCATTGAAGTTTATAGATTGATTCGTATGCATGTGTGTTGTCCCCTAATTTGACGTGTTTGCTCTCACGTTTCTTGTTATGTCACAATATGTCAGTTTCCACCGCAATATTACTCTTCTGTTGGTATTCAATGCGTTTAGTGTGTGTGTGTGTTTTGTTTTTGTGGGTTTTTTCCCAATACAGTTGTTTGTCACGGCTGAGGGCTTGTGGAATTGAAAATTCATCACTGTGGAATACAAACTGTTGCCATTGACATTATGCTGATGCTGTAATGTTTAGGGCCTGCAATTCTTCTGAATATTTGTAGCAAAATATCCCAGTTGATGTGCACGTGGATTAAGGTCTGCGATCAGCTCAAACCTTAATCTGTGTCGGACGATTCCAGTAGGTTGATGACTGCTCTCGGTTGCATAAAATTCAATCCATCCTTTCTCTCCCTCTTTCAACACATGGTCCTCACATTTTTCCAGTAACTTTTATCAATATTTAATAGCGCGGACTGGATTAGTATCCTGATGTCAGACAATTTGAATATAGTATTTTCAGCTGCCACCTGTCCTTTAATTTTAGCCCACACAAGTTCTATAGGGTTAAAATGAGAATGGTACGGCGGAAGTGTCAAGCACCCATGATGATGCTCTTCTATCAACTTGTCGATTTGATATTTCTTGCTTTTTGGTGTCTGTTTTACAGGGGACAACAATTCTAGCTAGAAATATGTTTCTGGAAATGGTATGTTTTCCATTCAGAGCCATATCTTTATTGCTCCCTTTGTGCTCGATGCTGTAGGTATTTTGTCTTCTTGGGCAACAACATTGATATCATGCATTGTCCATAATTGGACATGACGGTCTATCTAGGGATGGAAGCACAGTATTCTCGAGCCAATCTCTAAATACATTACCATTCATCTTATTATGATAATCCATATTGTCTGTATGCTTTGATACGAACACGAGCCCAGCATTCTGTTGTAAGCCATTATGCGTATTATCAGAATGGGCCATGACCAAAAGCTGTCCTATACTACTGGGCACATATCGCTTTATCTGTCCATCCACTGATTGCCATTCCTTATCACTTGTGTGGTGCGCATTGATCTACATTTCATCCAAACACACTATGCCATAATTTTCTTTGCGCATTTCCCTTATTTCACGTAGGTATCTGCTTCTCATGGCTCCTAAATGCGGTTGCTCGCAAAGATTATTTCTACCGCCCTTGTACTTTCAAATAGTGAAGATAATGTCCTTATAATTTTCCACAAAGTTGTTTTGGATAGCTCTATGTTATTGTTCTTTCTGAACCAAACCCTAAGTTTTCTTACAGTCACTGTTTATTTGGCATCCAGCATTTTTATAATGCTGGATAATCCTGGATATAAAATCCAAAATTTTTATAATTTTAGGAGTCTCCGTGGCGAAGTGGTCAAGCCTTTTGACTCGGGCTCCAAAGGTCGTGGGTTCAATTCCGGGCTGCATCCTTCGGTTCATGAGTTAAATTTTTCGGAGACTTCTGTGGGTCGTCGCTAGAGCTGTGGAGTTTGTGCTTTATGTGATGCTTTCCGCGCTGCGGAAAGAGACCTAGCCATATGGGATAGAACCTGGTGCAATGAAATCGACCCTGTCGAATTTTAAGCGACTTTTTAAAGCATTTTTATAATAGCTCGCCTTATGACATCTTTGTCAAAGCTGTCTACAATAATCTTTCTACCTACCGTTTTGTTATTGCGTGGTGGTTTAATTCCAGATTCTTGCACCCATCGACGAAATGACCGTTTACTCAAACCCAATGCATGCACTGTTCTTTTTTCAGAATTTGTAATAGAATAAAACAGTTTCCTGCAATCAGCTTCTTGACAAAAATATGTATACAACTTCATTGCGATTCTTTGAAGTGTACAATTTCGCATTAAATCCCATTGAAAAATATTCACACATTTCAATGTTAGCGATAAGTGGTAAGATTTAAAAAAATCAAAAAACATATTAATCAGGTTTCATGAAATAACCCACATTTTGAGACACCTCTGAACAGTCTTAGTTTGAACAACGCGGGGAGTTGGCATAAGGCCAATTCCTTCAAAACACGTACAATATTCAACATTGAGCGCTGATTGTCTGGCTACGCTGTAATACATTTAAAATTATGAATTTCATCTCAGACCCGTAAATTATATACCGCATATAAACAAACTATGAAATCTGCTGTAAAATCTCCAGAACAAACATTTTTTTGTAGGGTGGACATAATGATAAGGTTATATACTAAATCTCATAATTTTCCCTGTGTTGGTTACTGAGATATGGATGTTTATATTGGGGCAAAAGAAAAAACACACACTATACCACCACATTCTGAAGACTATAAGATTGTCATATTGTCAATAAAGTATTCAGAGATTTAACTGTTGATAGTATTTTACCCTTGCCTATGTTCATTTCCACAACTACAGGTACCTTCTGTATGCAGTGTAGCTAGTTTGATTACATTTCTCTGATTTAAAAGACTGCAGTGTAGCTAGTTTGATTACATTTCTCTGATTTAAAAGAAAACTTATGAAAAATGTTAGATAGAACTGACAAAATGAAATCCAATGGTACCTCAGTCAAGTTTCTGTTTCAATTATAAACAGATGTACAAATTGTTCATCAATTAATTGTGTTAGGTTTCACGGCAACAAATAAAGGAAAAATAAATTTGCAGAGTTGTGTCAGATGTCACACCCATACAATTGCATGCTTAGCAGGTCTGGTGTGTGGCAATATGCAAGATTAGCAACTTTTGCTCGCAGTTTTTTAAACAATTCTGTAATTACATATTTTCTCTTAATTACCTGCCTGTTTTCTGAACAAATATTGAAATATTTAAGTCAGTAATTAAACCATTATATTTGAGGTTATGTTTGTATCAAAGGGAGTTATTAAGAATTGCATTTACTCGAATGCTAATGACACAAATAGAGCCTAACTAATTGAGGTCATTGTTTCCCTGTAACATTTGTGCCTTATTAGCTTCTGCCAGAGTCATTGGGGTCATTCAAAACTGTGAAGACATAATACAAAGTACAGAAGGTAAACAAACCTCGAAGTCGACGGGGTTGGCGTAAATAACAAGGCAAATGCACTGGAGCCAGAAGAACAAGACTTAAGCCTCTGTCTGAGCCTCAATAATACTTGCATTCTATGTTGGAATTGCGCCAGCGCAGAATAACGAGGCTCCATTTGGAAAGCTTGGCGTACAAAATGATATTGTCGCACTACAGGAGACGCAACTGGGAGTTAACACACTTCATACAGCCATGTTCAAATGCTTTTACAACAGGCGATACCTGGAAATGGCAATTCTTATTTGAGACAGTATAGTGGCTTCAGAGGTGGACATACCTAGGTGGGACAGTGACAAGACACAAATACAGGCTTTCAGAGTTCAATCCAGGCAACCATTTTTGTTGGTTAATTTTTATGCCTGCAACACGAGCGTGGATTCCCAGAGGTGACAGTGCTTGAGTGAAATATTATGTCACAAGAGGAGTGTAATTTTCTGTGAAAATGTCAACTCTAAAGGCAGATCATGGAGAAACATTTCTTCCAACACACAGGGGGAGGAGCTCGAGGCCGCACTTGAAACCATTGACTTGTTTGTATCAACAGTGGCTGTGTCACCAGGACAGTAAGTCAATCAGGTGATAAGGACATTGTTATCTCTCCTTCACTCACTACAGTGTGTAGATGTGGTGTCCTAAGGTACCATGGCAGCGACCACCACCCTTGCAGCATATTGGTGGAGAAAGGCAGAACCAAGCAGCTCAAGTCAAAGCTCAAGTGCAGGGCAAGATGTGGTGGGTAAAATAAGGTGACAAGAGCATAAATCAACATTGCAAGAAAAAAAAGCTGGGAGCAACACCATTGGTGGAATTTAGAGGTGGAAAAGGCCTGGGTGGATAAGCATTGTGCTATAAAAACAAAATGGTAAAACACCAAAAGGAATAGAGGTGCCCATCCTAGTTTATCTTGCACTTGGAAAGAGACATGAACACAAAAGTTAGCTGTGTCAAAAAACTGGTTAAAGTGGTAAAAAGTGAGAAATGAGCAGAGCTGTGTCAAAGAATAAGCAAAGACAAGCCACTGAGATTGTTCTGGCAACTACATAAATATATGAATGGTGTAATCAACAATATTCCTGACTTCCAGGGTGCTGATCTCACCTGGCACAGGACTGACAAGAAGAACTGCAAGGTCCTTTTAGAATACTATCTAGAGCAGAGCAACCAGGCAGACATGAGAGGACACATTTTTGTCACAATAGTTACCTCAGATAGGTGTAAGTCCCAGAAAATTTCAGAAGTAGACATTGTGACAGTGAAAGAGATCAAGGTTGTGCTGTAATGAACAAAAAACAGTGCACCAGGATCAGATGATGTAAGGTATCTTCTTCTTTTCGTTCATCCGGAGTGTTTTTTCAGATGTGATTGCGGTGTGTCTGTTATGCGCCCTTGGGCCGAAACCCGCAGGCCAACACATCGACTTTAGCGTGCATTTTTGACCAGGTAGCATTCCTGGGAGACTCTCACTTTTGTGGTGCCATCTGCAACCATGCTGGCCAAGGTTGAACGGTCGAAGACAACGGTCATCCCTCAAAGGAAGGCAGGGACAGTCCATAGCATTTTCCGCCATCCAAGGTTGCTTCCATAGTTGCAGGGCCGACACATAACGCCCTGGATCTGGGCTCACCGAGGGAGATCGTCATGTCCTGCTCATGGCTGCTTTAAATCCTCACTTCAATATATTGGTCATTTCGTTTCCCCGGGTCATTCCCGCACAAACCAGACAGGTTTGCAGACGGCATCCACTCAGCGAGTTTTCGGACATGTGCTTGTTGTTGCGCCCATCAGAGCTTTTCCAGGCTCAACAGACATTCGGAAAACTACCCAGTCAGAGCTGTTCCGAACAAGAGCGGCATTCGGAAACTAGGTAGTCAGAGCTGTTCCTAGCACGAGAGACATTCGGACGAGACATTTCACTCGGACTTAATTGCGTAGTGTCAATTTTTAGTTTGCCACCCGTAGGACGACACTTCCGACTTCAGCGGGCATTTTTTAATGAGGTTAGCCATCCTCTGGTTTCGAGGCACGTTGGACTGTTGTGATGTCGCTAACATCTCAGCTGGTCAAGATAGAACGATGAACGACATCGTGGTCGGCCCTCAAGGGAAGGCAGGGGCAGACCATGAGCATTCCCTCGCTATCCAAGGAGGCTTCCATAATTGCAGAGCCGGCACATATTGCTCTGTGACTGGGCTCACCCGAGGAGTTGCCACGTCCTGCTCATGGCTGCTTTAGTTCCTCACTTCCATGTGTTGGGCAACTCGTTTGCCACTGATCGCTCAAGCACACACCAGGGACGGTCAGACTGCAAGCGACACCCACTCGGTAAGCTTTTGCTTTTGACTTCGGACCACGCAATAGGTTCGCTCGCCGTGCGTTCCATTTTGCGTCATTGAGACGTTCTTCCACTTTTGTCTACACTCTCTATGAGTTTCGAGAGTTTTCGCAGCCATTTTCTTCGACTGGGGCACTTTTTTGACTTTTTGTACTCGCTCACGAGGTAGGCTACTTGTGCTGCCGGCTCAGCACCTTACCTTCGTGCAGCGGTGAACGAGAAACGGCCTGGCCCTCTCATCCGGGAATCTCTCATATCCCCCAGCTGAGAGCCTTCGAACTTGTATCAGACCTGAGCATGTAGCTTGCTCAGTATCACGCCTTTATTTTTCGAAAGGTGGGGATCGGCCCGGCTCTCAGGTCTGAGGGTTTGTGGCTTAGAGGCATTCAGCCACAGCCCTCGACAGGGAGCCTTTAGTGTTTTGTCCGGACCAAGAACTTCTGCCTTCGTGCGCCTGATTTAAATTTTAGACTGCTATCCTCAGTCTCACCTGCAGAGCAGCAGGTTGTGTCTCTCTTAGTCTGGTCCCTATCCCATAAGCTGTCCAATATGTAGTTTTTCATCCATCAGCAAGCAAATGGGGTCGATGGGACACGCAAGCTCCCCCACCACGTCAAGGTGGAGACACATCGGGGGAGTGATGTAAGGTATGATGACATTAGTATGTGTATTGAAAATGAGTTGGAGGAACTAGCAGATATGTACAACAGTATAGTGAGCGCTAGCATCAATGAGGAGTGGTTACACAGCTATCTCATTCCCTTGCCAAAGCCTGGCAAAGACCACACAAAAATTCAGGGAAATCAGATAATCACCATGCAAAATACAAAAGGCCAGCTGCTGGAGAAGTTAATTGCCAGAAAAATATCTAGCCAGCTAGAGAAGCAATTTTTTCTTTTTCCACCAACCCAAGGAGGGTACAGTCCAAACAGAGGCACCTGGATCAACACAGCAGCTTTTGCCCATGATGTGCATGAAGGTTTCCACTCAGGTATTGTCAGGTCTTGGTCAGATATGACTGAGCTACAGTATGACAGTAGACGGTACTACCTGCTTTCTGTTAGCGCTGAATGTAGGGCGGCGGTTACCAAACCGACACCCCACATTGTGCCAATGGCTTCGGGCAGAATAGCGCAATTGGGAGGTTACAAGCCTTATCCTGGTGCGAGGAAATGCAACCTAAAGACAAAATGTCATGGCAGGGCAGACCAAGCCCTAAGCCTTGGTTGGCAACTTGTCTAGGATCGAAGCTCCGACAGGTGGACAGTTAGAGCATTGCTTTGCTGATCCGACAGTTTCTGCAGCTTGTCTTGTTCCAGATGTATTGGTGTTACCATTCCTCAGGAGTGAACTAGGCAGACGGAGAGAGGGACCATGCTGCATGGGCAACACATGGTCTCTATATTTTAGCCCAGGCTTTGTGCTATGGAGAGGTATAACTCCATCCCTGGTCTTAACCGGTCTCGGAATCAAAGCGAGAGGTAGCCGTTATGGGTTTTAAGTCGTTGTCAATTGGCGTTTACATGGGGCACCACGGGTTGCCTCTGACGGTGGGAGACACCTACAAGTGTCACTGATCAGCTACCACCCGCCTCAAGCTGGGCAGCACCCGGCCAATTGGGTGCTAATCCGCCACATCCTGCCTGCTTCAAAATCTGAATTGCAGGCTGTAAAACCAATGCACCAGGTACTACTAAAAAGAGTAAGAGCTACGCTGACAAGAAGGACAAGTCCCACAGGATTTCAAAGACTCAAGCATCATAAGATTGTACAAGAACAAGAGCGATTAGAGTGACTGTAACAACTATAGGGGTATCTCACTTCTGTGTATTCTTGGGAAAGTATTTGCCAGAATTGTTCTGCGCAGACTTAAAGTCCTGGGAGATCAAGTCTACCCCGAATCACAGTGTGGCTTCCGACAGAACTGGTCTATCATTGATGTGATATTCTCATTGCAACAAATGCAAGACAAATGCAGTGAACAGAATCAGCCACCGTTTATAGCCTTTATCGACCTCACAAAGGCATTTGATTTGGTCAGTCGTGAGGGTCTGTTCAAGGCACTAAAGAAGATTGGCTGCATACAAACTCTTCTGTCCATTGTGGAATCGTTCCACACAGACATGAAGGGTATAATCAAGTTTGATGGTGCAACTTCAGAAGAGTTTGAAATCAAGAGTGGAGTTAAGCAAGGTTGTGTACTAGCTCCCACCCTCTTTGGAATATACTTTTCACTTCTACTGAAATATGCCTTTCGTGATCAGGATGGTGGTATATACATTCACTCATGCTCAGATGGTGGACTCTACCATGCTTAGAGATTGAAGGCCAAGACCAAAATTACGAGGATACTGATCAGAGAGTTGATTTTTGCAGATGATGTTGCAATTATGACGCACTCTGAGGAAGAATTACAATGTCTACTATCTGCATTCTCCAATGCTTGTTCTTCCTTTGCTTTAACAATTAGCAAAAAGAAGACACAGATTATGTCACAAGGTGCACATAGGGTACCATCAATCTTTATTGACGACGCTGAGCTGGAGATAGTAGACCATTTTATATATCTAGGATCAGAGGTAAATAGCAAATTATCCCTAGATCAGGAAATCTACATCAGGATTGGTAAAGCAGCAACAATAATGAACTGGTTAACAAAAAAGAGTCTGGGAGAACAGGAAGCTTACTGCCAAAACAAAAGTCCTTGTCTATCAAGCCTTGTTTCCTTCGTACTCTTCTTTATGGCAGTGAAACCTGGAAAACTTAACTCACACCAAGAGAAACGATTAAACAGCTTTCATATGCGGTGTCTGAGAAGAATACTTGATATTAAGTGGCAAGACAAAATCACAAATACTGAAGTATTGGAAACATCAGGTTGTGTGACAGTTGGTTCCATGCTCAGTCTTCGTAGACTTAGATGGATAGGACACGTTAGGAGGATGGATGATGATAGAATACCAAAGGACATCTTTTTTGGTGAATTACAGATGGGTAAGAGATCTCAGGGTCGGCCTCTACTAAGATACAAAGATGTGTGTAAACGGGATACGATTGATAGAGGCATTTATAATGCACATTGGGAGCAAGTCGCCGCTGAACGTGTTGCATGGAGGGCAAATATCAGAAATGGAATCAAGACAAAGGTGAAAATTATTGCATATAAGTCACACACCGAGCGTGTGAAACGTAAGATGGTGCATGATGGTGGAAATGACCATGTGTTCACGTGCATCAACTGTGAACGCACATTTACAGCGCACATTGGCCTTTTAGTCATATTCGCTACCATCATGGGTTGTGGTTATTATGCCTTTTTGAAGCACAATGTAACAAACTATCGTCTGGGTTCGATTCCAGGTCACGTCCTTCGGTTTATGAGTTAAATTCTTCTGAGACTCCTGTGGGTCATCGCTAGAGCTACGGAGTTCGTGCTTTGTGCGATGCTTTCCGCACTGTGAAAAGAGACCGAGCCATGTGGAATAAAACCCAGTGCAATGAAGTCAATCCTGTCGACTTTTAACCGACCTTTTTTAAACTATCATCTGTCAAGACGGCAAGGTGCCAATGAACTCAGGTTCTGAAACATATGCTGCAGCAATTGATCTTGAGGATGCGTATAACAGAGTACTGTTGGATTTCTTAATGGTTCAGCTTCTTGAACTCAAGATAAGTCTATTTCTCCTTAATTGAATCTCTTCAGTCCTCTTCCAACAGAAAGTAGTTTATAAATGTGGCAGTTGGACTTCTGAACCAACAACAATATATCATGGCCTGCCATAGGGATCACCATTATCTCCGATGCTGTTCAACGCCTACACTGTGAGAATCACTGGTGAGCAGACATGGGGGGACATTGTCATATGCCGATGATGTGTTAGTGTATCTTTGGGGTAAGGATAGAGATAAGGTTGCTAGGGATCTACATAAAGAACTCAATCGCATAAGCACTTGGTGTGGTGAAGCTGGTGCAATGATCATCCAATGTCACCAAGTGATGACATGCATCAGTAACATGGTGCTCTTTGAATAACCATATTGTCAACACTCCAATACCAACTGTAAATCTGTGCTGAGAGATTGTGGAAAGAATGCAGGCAATGAAATACCTGGGGATATCATTTGATCGAAGCCTTGCTTATAATGAGCACATAGACCAGGTGATAACAAAGGGCAAGCGGGGTTTGACTGCGATGAGGGTGGTTTTGCTGCAAACAGTGAGCAACACCATCTACGAGGATCTGGTCCTTTCTGTTTTTGAGTGTGCACTGGCGATCCTGACTCTCAGCAGATGGAAGAGATACAGAACAAAGCTATGCGTATTATACTTGGGTGTACAAGAGATACAGCATGAAGGATGATGCGCTACCTTCTTGATTTTCCAACCATTGAGAACAGAATACAAATTTGCAGAGCACGTGCCTACCTCAGAGTCAGCACAAACACACAACATCCACTGCACAGTGAAATTAAGAAGGTAAAGGGCAGCAGGTTAAAATAAGGAAAGTCGTGGATGGGTTACGCCAAGACATTCTTCACTGAGGATGTAGAACCTGGCGAGTAGTGGGTACAAGTGCCAACAGAGTTCCATACGTCCTTTTCAGTTGCATCCAACTAGACAGAAAATGCAGACAAGAAAATCCGGCTGCCATGGAGGCTGAAATATAGGCTTTGATCTTCGAGACTTCTTTAGAGGGTGATACTGTCATTTACACAGATGGATCGGTTGTTCAACGTGTGAGAAGTTCGTAGGCTTTTACTGTTCAGGCTGGAGGGAGAATTGTGAAGTTAGATTCTGGTGCTTTTGCCTTGACCACAACTATGGAGGTCATGGCAGTAAGTAAAGCAATAACATGGCTCGAGACACAGACCTTCACTCGGACATGCTTCTTTAGTGATTCAATGAATATGCTCAGGAAGACAGAGACGGGTTGGATCCGAAGACGATGGTTGGGGAGGTCATGGCTGCCAAAGATTAGTTTTATTTTCAGGCCAGGGCATGCAAGGAAATGGACAGGCATGCAGGTGAGGCTTCTGTGGGGGGCGGACCAGGCTGATATACTGAATGCTCTTCGAGAAGTAAGATGTTTGCAAGAACCAAGTGATGATAGTGAATCTACAACCATGGTCAGACTGCGAGAACAGCAAGTTAAATAGTTATGGACAGACAAGAGCACTTTGCAGGAATCAAAGAAGATTACTTAACTGACACAGAACTGGTGTCGTGAGCCGCTTAATGCTGCGAGATTGAAGAGGGAATTTGAGCACTTATGGACTGAATGGTTTGATGTGCAGTAAAGATGATCTTTCAGCTAACTAACTAACAAGTTAACAACTAGGCTTATAATTAAATTGTAAGTAAACAGCGATTATAGTCTACAAGAAGAAAGAAATACCACAATGTAACATTCAAGTAAATGAAAAATTCTAAAATGAGTAGATCAGTACAGCTATCTCAGAATATTCATAACATCAGGTAGCGATGCGCTACCTTCTTGACTTTCCAACCATTGAAGAGAGAATACAAGTTTGCAGAGCACGTGCCTACCTCAGAGTTAACGCAAACACACAACATCCACTGCATAGTGAAATTATGAAGGTGAAGGGCAGCAGGTTAAAAAGAGGACGGTCGTGGATGGGTCAAGCGGACGACATTCTTCAACAGGTGTGTTCACTGGAGGACTTAGAACCAGGCAACAGATTTCTGCACGTCCTTTTCAGTTTGCATTCAACTAGATAGGAAATGCAGACAAGAAAATCCGGCTGCTGTGGAGGCTGAAGTACAAGCGTTGATTTTCGAGAATTCGCTAGACAGTGATGCTGTCATCTACATAGATGGGTCGGTCGTCCGACACGTGAGAAGCTCATGGGCCTTTACGGCTCAGGCTGGAGGGAGAATTGTGAAGGAGGACTCTGGTGCTTTCACTGTAACCACAAGTAGCCTGACTATGGAAGTCATGGCTCGAGACACAGACATTCACTAAGGCATGTTTCCTTAGCGACTCAATGAACATGATCAAGAGGATAGAGGAGGGGTCGATCCAAAGAGAATGGTTGCTGCCTCTGGAGCGGTCTCGGCTGGCGAAGATTAGTTTCATCTTCGTGCCAGGGCATGCGGGAGTACAAGGAAATGAGCGGGCTGACAAGCTCGCAGATGAGGCTATGGTGGAGGGCGGACGCGCCATGGACCAGGCTGACATTCTGAATGCTCTACGAGAAGTAAGACTTTTGCGTGAACCAAGTGATGACTGTGAATCTACAATCATGGCCAGACTGCGAGAACAGCAAATTAAAAGAGGGGGTGGCCAAACAAGAACACTACGCAGGAAGCCAAAGAAGATTGATAAACCAACACAGAACTGGTGTCGTTAGCCGCTACATGCTGCGGGATTTGCTGAGGAGGGGATCCGAGCACTTATGGACTGAATGGTTCGATGTGCAATGAGGATGATCTTTCGACTAACTAACTAACTAACTTCATAACATCTGATGGAAGGTGCCTTGTAGAGATTTAGAACATGAGTCTTTGAAAAGGTAGCTTTTTGCAAGATGGAAAACATACCGACCAATAAAAAGCTGTCAATTTCAGCCAGAAAAGGAGTTTTGAAGTGCTATATAGAACCTACTTAATGAAGCTAGAGGGCATTCAGCATGAAGCTATGCATGGGATACTGGGATTACAGAAGGGACATGCCAGTAGTATGTATGCAAAACATCCTAGCCTAATCCACGATTGCAGACAGGCTCAAGGTGCTGCAGGCTAAATCATATCTCCGAATGGCTATAGACACAACATCCCCTGCATGACACCTGAGACACAGTTAATGGCCACAAACTGATCAGAGGAAAATCTTTGATGGTTTGGACAGAGGACACAATCAGAGAAATGTGCATGTTTAAGAACATTGGGAGAGGAGATGAGTGGGTCAGAATGCCAGTGGAAAAGGCAGACATGTTGGCTAGTTAGTTAGTCACGGTTCCAAATTCACGGCAACAGGTCGTCCCTATTATGCTCCTGTTCTGTGCCAGTGAATATCACATGAAATGCTCCTCATTACCCTATTTGAAAAGTGGAATAGACAGGAGTCTCAACAAGCCAATAGCCCGCACAGGTACACTGTTCATAATGCCGCCATCAGGATGCCAACACAAAAGTCCTCCACGGAAAATACAGTTCATCATCGATGGAAGCGGCAGTCACTAGAAAACCAGCAGCCACACATTACTACATTAAAATTCCAGAGGATCAACTTCATTGCCCCGGGATTTATCCCATATGGCTCGGTCACTGTCAGCAGGGCGGCCTGCTGAAAGCATCACACAAAGCACAAACACTGTAGCTCCAGCGACGACTCCCAGGAGTCTCCGAGAAAAATGCACTCGTGAACCGAAAAGGCAATCCGGTCAGTTCCAAGCGACATGCCGACCACCATCGTTCCGATCATGCAGTTCACACTACAACAACCGCGGACAGATGTAAAAACATTCCAAACAAAATTCACAGCTCACAGTGTCATGCCTCACACTCACTCAGTAGCAAGGCAACAGAACCATGCACTACCAGACCAACATGAGGAAAATGCAACTGCAAACCTTAGCCAGAAACATAAACACTCCAGAGGCTTAACGGTTCAGGGGCTGACATGTACATTGGATCAAGAATGCAGGGATTGGCCAGGAGGTTGCACTGATTGTGAGGTGCAACAGTTAATCCACGACAATTCAAGGACCAAGTGATGTAATCATCTACACGGATGGCTCTGTGCTTAGAGGTAAAAGAGTGCCTTGGGGTTTGTGACAAACTGTTTGTTACAGGAGATCCTGGCATATGATATCACAACATCAAGTCTGAGAATGGAGATGGAGGTGGTCATGGCAGCATTTATCTGGCTGGAGAACAAACAGTCCAGGCATGTCATGATTGTAATGGAATCAACAGTATAATGAAGAAAGGTGAAGCCAGACATGCTTAGGCCAGAGTGCCAGGCTTCCATTCAACAATCAAAAATAGAGAGCATCTGTTGCATTTGTTTCCTCAGGACATACTAGTGTGGTGGGTAACGAGTAGGTGGACAGATTAGCTGGGTCTGCACCCCTTGGTGAGGTGTTGGTGCATGATAAAGCAAACATGATCAGGGCACTTTGGGAGCGTGTGTAAAGTGCATAAGAACAAATAGATCATTATGGCTTGGAGAGAATGGTGCTGCAGGGGGTAACCAAAGGATCTCGCCGACACACAAAACTCGGAGGAAAGGCCAGACAGACACATAATTAGACTACTAGTGGTACCATTAGTATTGGGACTCTTCGCTGGCTGTTGCAAATGATGGAGCAACTATGGAAGTGCTGTGTTGTCGATTCTTGACTCAACTTAACCTGAAATATAGACAAGCTAGAAACATCAAATTAGAGAAGAAATGTGATTTCTGAGGAAAATGTAAAGAATGCCATGGACAGACAAGAAAAAACAAAACAATGAACAAGTCTTACAAGAGACAAATGAAAACTGTAAATTGATTCGATAAATTAGGCATAAACAGTTAACATTTTTAGCACAGTATGAAGAGAAGTCAATTGGAAAATTTAGTGACAACTGGCAAGATTGATTGGAAAAGAGCAAAGGGAAGACTAAGGGATAAATATCTGGATTTCTTGGCCACATGGCATAATCGAGCCAAGAACACAGATCTCATTCATGACGTGATTGTGTGAGCTGGTAAACCATGACTGCTCATGCTTATTGACATAGCACTTGATGATGACAATGACAGTGAAGTTGTGGCCCTAACGTTATCTAAAGAGGCAGAGAATGCACTAATAGAGAGGAAAGCAGTCAGATATAGAATAATAACAGCAAAATTTAGAACCACACGTACACACATAAGAAAATAAACATGAATGTAATCCACTAAAAAATAAGAATGAAACAGTTAAGGAGGAATTTTACTTGAAATTTCAAAGTATAAAATGAGTAATCTAAGAAATGGAAAGGCGTACATTAAGGATTATGAACAGAAATTTAGAATTATTCACCAATTTTTGTGCAGTGCATCAATATGTCATGGGCGGATGTGTTATTCCACAGAAAAGGATGCATAAAGCAATATGTGTATGAACAAAACAAAACAAAATTGACCATATCCATTTTAACAAGAAATTTAGATCATCTCTACATGGCATAAAAATTGTTAGAGAAGCAGATGTATACACAAATTACCATATTCTGTTAAACAACAATGTAAGATATCTTAGAAATATATAAATTAAGGAACATTTTATGGTCACATTCTCTAATAAATACTAAGTTTTGCAACAGAAGTCTAGGTGAGCACGGTAGACTGCTGACAGCTAGTTAAAAACATTTGGGATGAATCATATATAGAAGTCTTTGAAAAGGAATGGAAACCCTTTAAGAAAATAGAAGAAAGAGAACAAAATTATTTAATAGATTTAAATAATAGCAAAACTACTGTGTCACGGTGTTCCCCAGGGTGGAGTCTTGTCCCCCACACTTTTTCTAATCTTCATCAATGATCTCGTTGCTAATCTACCGCATGGAATTAAAGCAGCAATGTACGCCGATAACCTGGTTCTACGGAGCACAAATTAACATGCATCAGTGGCCACCAGATTGCTACAAAGAGCTGTAGATACATTTGTTGCATGGGCAAATAGATGCAGCACCGCCCTATTTACCCTCTCTCCAAAACAAAAGGCAGGGATCATCCAGATGAATGGAACACCCCTAAGAGAAGATAAAGAACCAACATACCTTGGAGTAATATTTGATGGCAGGCTGACATGGAGAAAGCACATCAACAAAGCAGTAGCAAAAGCCAGAAGGAAAATAGCCATTCTGAGAAAGCTAAGTGGAACCACATGGGGAGCCAATGGGAAAATACTTAGCAAAGTTTATCAACAGAGCATATGACCACACCTGGAATACGGGTCAACTGCGTGGTGTTCGGCATCAAAAACCACACTACAAGAGCTGGACAAGGTGCAAAATCAAGCACTTAGAGTCACCACAGGAGGGATGAGATCAACCCCTATAGTAGAAATGGAGAAGATGGGGAGGACACAAGCACTGAGAGCGCAGAGATACGAAAACGCTAATACAAGCAGAAAAGTTCCTCAGCTTGCCAGGCCACTCTATGAAGAACAGATTTGAAAACCTAGCTATGGAGCAGTTGAAAAGTAGTTTTATCCACCAGGCCAAGCGACTCTGCAGAGAAACCACCTATCTGCCCACAGTTGATATCCCCCTAACAACTATTCCAGAGCGAACTCCATGGAAAGATGAACACAGACTATCACTACAAATCCAGACAAAAGTGAGAGGAATATTTGACAAGGAAGAACAGAACAGTGTGCAGCGCAGAACAGCCACTCTCCGCTTCCTTGATGAAGAATACCCACAGGACCTCTGGATCTGAGTCTACACAGATGGGTCAGCACAAAATGCTGTTCGAAATGGAGGAGCGGGAGTGTACATAGAATACCCAAATAATACTAGGGACACAGCCAGAGTACCGACAGGAAAGTACAGCCATAACTATGATGCTAAAATTGAGGCAATCAAGATAGCAACAGAGAAATTACTAAATACCAGGAATGGTACACAACCTGCGGTGCTATTGGCAGATGCAAAATCAGTACTCGAGGCGCTCCTGTCTGGGAAATTGCCAGTACTAAGGACACTACTTTCTGAACTTAGCAGTCAGCATAAGGTCACCATACAGTGGATACCATCCCAATGTGGAGTACCCGGAAACGACAGAGCTGATCAGTTGGCTAAGGAAGGAGCTAAAGAAGAACAGCCTGATGTGCCCGTTACATACCACCAAAAGAAAAGAATGATCAAATCAGTCAGAAAGCCACCAAAACCTGCTCAAGATGACTACCATGTTATGGACAGACCAGAACAAGTCATTATTCTGCGCCTCAGAACAGGACCCAATAGATTACATAACCACATGTATACAAAATTCAAGATTGGTGAAACAGCCATGTGCACATGTGGATTGGTGTCACAGACAGCAGAGCACATACTCAAAGACTGCCCAAAATATAACATTTCTAGGCAAACCTTCTGGCCTAGAGAGACGACAGTGGAAGATAAACTCTATGGACCACTGTGTGAACTAAAAAAAGACAGTTAAATTCATACAAGAGACAACATTGCAGTTATAGACATATTTCAAGCGAACGAAAGAAGAAGAAGAATAGCAAAACCAGAGCTACTAAAGTCAAGAGCTCAGGAAAACTCAACATGTGCACAAACTCTCATCATAATGTTGAGTTGAGTTGAGCTAAGAACTGATATCACTGCACTCAGGACATTCCCATACGTGCTCAGTCCCTCGTTCAACAGCCAGCAAAGAGTAATACTACTAATCGCTCCCACCGCTATCTGATTTAAAGTTCTCCTGGTTTTCCCTCTCAGTTTTGAGATTCTTCCTGAACCCCTGCCAATCCCCCGTAATCTAATTCTTCCCACAATGGGTTCTCAGTCTGTTCCTCTGCCTTCACCACCTGGTCCCACAGACGCACGACCATCTCCACCTTGTCCATAGGTAATGCCTATGTGAATGCCGCTGTGACTGCTTCCACCTCCATTCTCATGCTGGAGGTCGTAGTCTCATATGCCAGACTCCTTTTTCAAGACTCGTTCATTAGCCTTTGCAGTAAAACCCAAACCACTACGTCTGTTTCTCACCACCGACCCATCGGTGTAGATGACTATGTCACCTTGATGTGTGTTACTCTGGATCAGTTGTTGCACTTCAAATTCAGTGCGGCCTGCTGCTCATTCTCTGCACTCACGACCCAGTGTTACTGTTACACTGTACCAGTCTGTCATGTCTACCGGAATCTCAACTCATTCTTTTTCATGATTTGTGGTCTCCAGATCACACACCTGACGTATAGATAGTTCTGCCTGTGCCATCCAGGACCTACCTCGTCTTAGTCAATGACCCTTGACCATATCCATGGCTTCATGCAGGGGGTATTCCCTATCTGCAGCAACTCTCAGATACCCTTTGGCCTGAAGGACCCTATGCCTATCCGCCATTGTTGGTAGCGCCAGGATATGCCTCATGAATATAATTAGTGTGTCCTTTGTGCACCCCAAGATTATCCTCATGGCAGCATTCTGTGTGCGCTCCATCCTTTCAAGCTGGCACTTTGATACTGTCAGCAGCCACAAACCATACTCAGTGACAGAAATTAACTGCTGAAAGAGCCTGTAAAGCATCCTCTGATTTACCCCGGTTGCTACCATCGCCCTCAATGCATTAAGTCCCCTACCAACCTTCACCACCAGTCACCACATGATCCTTAAAAGACAAACACCTGTCATAGGTGATACCCAAGTACTTCAGTTTACTCTCTCTACTAAGAGGACATCCATTCAACATAATACCTGGGACATCTGCTTTGATGATCCGGTTATTCAGGGAGTACCACACAATCGATGCCTTGTCTGGGTTTATAACGGCCGCTTGTTACTGCATCACTCTGCCACCCTGTCTCTGCCCTGTCTGTACACCAGCACATCATCTGCAAATGTCAAGATTCTACCATCTGGCGTCTCAATACCTGCGATTTTGCTGGTGTAGACATTCAAGTACTGGGGACAAGGCAGGTCCCTGCGGCAACCCAGGTGTAATAGTAAAGGGATCAGAAGTCCAGGAACCCATGCGCAGTGCAACTTTATGCTCATAGAGGACCACTGCAACCCACCTGACAAGGCAAGGGCAGACCTCCATGTCCCACAGTGTGTATATCAACCGATCATACCTGACCTTGTTATATGCAGCCTCCAGGTCAAGAGTTACTGCCACTGTCTCTTTATCCTGGAAGAACTTGTAGACATCAAATGCAAAAGCTAAAGCATTGGCCCAGGTGTCCTTCCCATTCCGGTAACTCCTGAGCCCTTTGAGAAGCAGATTACAACTTTCCAAATGTCGCTGGAGCCTGCGTGCAACTATCTTTTCGAGGACTTTCGTGTTTTGCAGGGTTATGATTTGGTATCCATTAAGTCTAGAGTGATCCTTACCTGGCTTTGGGAGTGGGACCAGGTAGCCGTATTGATGCTTTGGAATGATGATCCCAGTACATGTATACCAGAATTATACAAACTATAACTTCTTTTTGTAGGTTGGTGTTTTTAATTTTGAAATTGTTCTTGGGTAGTGACCAATTTGGCATACTCTATTTATTTGATTCAATGTCAAATAAAATGTAGGTCTGAGCCAGACATGGTGCACAATCAAATGGACGTTCTCCTGGTAAATGTAAATTTCCGTTTATTGAGCATTGAAATTGTGGAACATACACAAAACAAAACAAATAACATGATGGCCCTAGTATGGGGATATATCGTCCTTCTGTCCAAATGAGAGGTCACATATGACAATATATTATCCTTTGGCACGTAATCAAGTAATAAAAGTCCACAGCATAATTTATATTTGGATGTCAATAATTTAGTTTGGCTTGGCTACCAGGTGAGCCACTTTGTCATAAATTTTCCAGCTGGACCATCTTATCTTGAGCAAAGCACGTGTTAGAGTGGTTTACTGTTGTAATCGTGTCAAGGCGGTAATCATCCGACTGGGAGTGTTTTAAGGTGGCATTGTGGCACATCTTCACTTGTCAGCACGTTTCGTAAAGGAGTGTTGTTTGAACTGATAACGCGAGTATTGTTTTCACCTGTCATCTACCTTAATACTTCTTTTGAGTGGGGGCGACATTTTGAGAATGTGCCAAATCATATTACGAGGGTAAGTTAATAAGTAAGTCACAAATGGCTGTAGAAAAATAACTCAAGATGATAACAACTTGAAACCAGTTTATTTTTATAGATACACTGTCCCTTTATTTCTCAACATAATTTCCACCAACATTGATGCACTTAACCATTAGAGAACGCCTGTTTGCGGACGACCAAGCACTAATAGCAAAATCAGAAGCTGAATTACAAGACCACATGAATAGTCTAAACGAAATGTGTAGGGAACATAACGTGAAAATTAGCACAAGCAAAACAGAGGTAATGACTATAACTTCTTCTTCTTTGTCTTCAGTGTTCCGAGCCATTGAGGTACTTTGCTGCAGATACAATCCGTCTCCATTCGTCTCTCTGGTTGACCTTCTCTTGCCAGTCGTTGATTCTATGACTATAACTAAAGAAGAATAAACAACAACAATTCACCTAAACGGACATCTCTTGAAACAAGTAAAGAGTTTCAAGTACCTAGGAAATATAATATCAAATGGCAGATCAGAAGACGAGATCGAAAATAGGTGCAATAAGACAAATCAACTCATTTAGACAAATAGCACCAATACTAAAGAACAAACATGTATCAATAACTACTGAGAAAGAACTTTACAACACAGTCTTCCTACCAACTCTATGCTACCAGTGCCAAACCTGGACAATGACAGAAAAAGAGAAAAGAACAATCACAACAACAGAAATGAGGTTCCTGAGAAGAATACTCAATGTATCAAGAAGCGATAAGATCAGAAATGAAGAAATCAGGACTAAAGTGGGGATTAAAGCAGCACTAGATTTTATTAGAAAGCAGCAAGTCAAATGGTTTGGCCATGCAAGTAGGTTACCAGTCAACAGCATACCACAACAAGCAATGATGTACAGACCAGATGGAAACAGAGGAAGAGGCTGACCACGTAAACGTTGGATGGAGGGAATAGCAGAGTCCATGGGAATATCGATATATGAAGCCCATATTCAGGGACTCTCACGATGTTTATACTTCACCTCGACACCGCAAGGTAAAAGAGGAACATGATGAGATGAGATTGATGCACTTATCCCATCGTTTTATCAGTCCTCCCAAACCGGCTGCATAGAACTGTGTGCTCTGTTTTCTAAACCACGTTTTTCTTCACATTCAACTTCAGCGTCATTTGCGAAATGTCTCCCACCAAGGTGGGTTTCCTGTTTATGCTGACAAATGTTTGTCCCATAAAGTGGTGCATAGCTGGGTAGAAAACATTACGAGGGCTAGTCAATAAGTAAGTCACACAGTTCTGTGGGGTCAGTGAAAACAAAGCGTGCAATTCTATGCAGCTGGTTTGGGAGCACTGATAAAACGATGGGATAAGTGCATCAATGTTGTTGGAAATTATGTTGTGATATAAAGGGACAATGTATGTACAAAAATAAACTGGTTTCAAGTTGTTATCATCTTTAGTTATTTTTCGACAGCCATTTGTGTCTTACTTATTAACATATCCTCGCATGTCTCAGTGGCAGACATAGCTTTGAGCCTATGAGGCAAAGGAGACCAGTCTTTAGCCTTCTGGAGTTTCTTATTATTACCATACATTTATTATAGATAATTGATTTTTGAGATGATTGAGCCGGTCTCTGTGGCTAAGGGCTTGCAAACGCGGTTTGTAAGCTCGTATACCCAGGTTCAAAACAAAGCGGTGCTGGTTTTTTTCGAAAAAGGTATAGGGGCCGGTCGTTCAGAAAGCAATGGCAAACTACTGAATGTAACACTTGCCTAGTACATCAACAGCAGCTGAAAATGCTGGTGTTGACTGCAACGTCCCGTAAGGGATACGCAACAAAATTTAAAAAATTTATTTTTGGTAATCTTTTATTTATGTTTTAAATTCATGTATATACTATTTTTTTTCTATTTTGTCATGTTTGGCTAAGATATAGTTCAATTCTTCACAAATTCCTTTTGTGTGAGTGTATTCATTAAATTCTGGTCTGATAATAAATGAAGAAAATGAAGTGATCATCAGTAGAGAAAAGGTTTATGGGGATTTCAGGTACTAAATAATTCTTGTTAGAATGATACATTTTATCTTTCTCTTTCAGGATGGCTCAGATGCTGGCTAAACCAGGATCCACTGGCCACATGCCAATACTTCCAAGCCAGTTCCCTAAAACAGGGGTAAGTAAAATTAAAAATAAAATTCTTTAAACCTTCAAAGAAAAGGCAAAATACAAAACAGACGATTAAGAATGGTGCATCAGTGCAGAATCATTCAATACAAATGACAGCAATCATTGATAGCAATATACTTACAGCAGAGGGGAGTTTGACATATGCTACTGCAACATTTAGCACTTAAATATTCTGAGTACAGTGATGTTAATTCTTAAATTCAGTATTCAGGTGAAAAAATCATTACTGGGCCTTAACATTCAGCTCACCTTTTCCACGTAACTTTTCATCAAGACCCAAACATAGTTTGAGTTTTTGTTAACGCAATTTTAATTTCATATTATGGTTTATCTTTTGCGATTGTATTTAAAACTTGTTTGGATAGTGTTAAGATCATACTAATAATATGCATATGTTTATTATAACAAGAGATCACGGTGACATTATAGAACAGGTATTCAGATTGTTCTGAAGTACATGAATTCTAAAATCAGCAACGGAAAATAATAGGAAATTATGGATTAGGAAACATCAGAAGACAAGAATGAAAATAGATGCAACAATAAGGCAAACCAACTCATTGGTCAAATGGCACCAATAGTAAAGAAAAAGTCGCTTAAAAGTCGACAAGGTTGACTTCATTGCACCAGGTTTTATCCCACATGGCTCAGCCACAGCGTGGGCTGCCAAAAGCATCGCACAAAGCGTTAACTCCTTAGCTCCAGTGATGACCCCCAGGAATCTCCTAAAAAATGTACTGGTGAACTGAAGGACACGGCCCGGAATTGAACCCACAACCTTTGGAGCCCGAGTCAGATGGCTTAACCACTTCGCTACAAAGAACAAGTAGATACTAAGAAAGCACTCTACAACACAATCTTCCTCCCATCTCTATGCTACCGATGCTGGAAAATGACAGAAAAAGAGAAAAGAAAAATTACAACAGAATTGAGATTCCTGAGAAGAATACTCAACGTAGGAATTGGTAGAATTTCAACATTTGTAGATGATGTGCTGGTTTGCAGACAGGGAAGAGATAGGGACTGTTTGGCTGTAGACTTACAGACGGCAGTAGACAGGGTGGCGGAGTGGTGCAGGGACATAGGGGCCACTATAAATCCAGACAAGTCATCAGTTGCATGGTACTTCCTGGATAACCGGATCCTGCAGGCAGATGTCTCATGTATCATATTGAATGGATGTCCTCTTAGTAGAGAGAGAGTAAATTGAAGTACTTGGGAATCACCTTTGACAGGTGTATGTGTTTTAAGGATCATGTGGAGGCTTTGGTAGTGAAGACTGGTAAGGGACGTAATGCATTGAGGGTGATGGCAGCAACCGGGGTAGAGCAGAGGATGCTTAACAAGCTCTTTCAGCAGTTAATAATTTCTGTCATTGAGTATGGTTTGGGGCTGCTGACAGTGTCAAAGAGCTAGCTTGAAAGGTTGGAGCGCATACAAAATGCGGCCATGTAAGTGATCCTTGGGTACACAAAGGACACCAGTTATATGCATGCTGGCACTACCAACAATGGTAGACAGGCATAGGGTCCTTCAAGACAAATGGTACCTGAGAGTTGCTTCAGATAAGGATCACACCCTGCATGCAGCCATGAATATGGTCAAGGGTCATAGAATGAGACGAGGCAGGTCCTGGATGGCAGAAGCAGTAATATCTATACGCCAGGTGTATAATCTAGAGACCATCAATTGTGAAAAAGAGAGGGTTAAAGTACCAGAAGACATGATGGACTGGTACAGCGTAATAGTAACACAGGGTCATGAGTGCAGAGAATGGGGAGCAAGCCACACAGAGGTTGAGGTGCAACAACTGATCCAGAGTCACACTCATCAAGGTGACATAGTGATCTACACCGATGGGTCAGTGATTAGAAACAGATGTAATGGTTGGAGTTTCATCGCGAGGGCTAATGAATGATGTTTGAAAAAGGAGTCTGGCATATGAGACCACGACCTCCAGCATGAGAATGGAGATGGAAGCAGTAACAGCAGCATTCTGTTGGTTAGAGGAGACCACTGCAATGAACATTGCATTCATTACAGACTCAAGGAGTATGCTAAGTAAGGTGGAGAAAGAAACGTTTTGTTTGGAATGGCTATCCTCACTTCAGAGGTCACAGATTGTGATTATTGTATGGATGTTTTGCTCTGGCCGTGTGGGAGTGCAGGGGAATGAACAAGTTGATAGGCTGGCAGGGAATGCACCTCTTGGTAATATATTACCTATGAACAGGGGCGAGGTGGTCGAGCGCCTGTGGGATCAGGTGGAGAAGGCGGGGGAACAGATTAAGAACTCATATGTGGAAAGAAATATATTGCGAGGGATCGGCAGAGTTTCTGGAAGAATCTCAAAACTGAAAGGGAAGACAAGGAGAACTTTCAATCAAATGGCGGTGAGAACGATTAGTAGTATGACTATTCACTGGCTGTTGAATGAGGGGGACGGAGCGCACATGGAAATGTCCCGAGTGCAGTGATGTTGGTTCTTAGGTCAACTCAGCTCAACTCAACATGCTCATTGTATCAAGAAGAGAGAAAATCATGAATTAAGAAATCAGGACTAAAATGGGGGTTATAGCAGCGCTAGATTTCATAAGAAAAAAAGCAAGTTAAATGGTTTGACCATATAACTAGATTACCAACTAACAGTATATCACAAGCAATGATATACGGACCAAATGGAAGCTGAAATAGAGGCCGGTCATGTAAACGATGGACAGAGGGAATAGCAGAGTCCATGAGGACCTCAATACATTAACCCTTTTAGGACGGAACAACATTGGGCCAAATTTAGCTTTCCCTCTGAAGAAGACGGAGTCATTCTTTTGGAGTACAGAAATGACTGAAGTGACAATTTTGAAAATTCAAAAAAAAAAAATGTGAACCCTATATAGGTATATAAAAGTATATATATTCTTAATATATATAAGAGGATGTAGTAAAGTTTATTTCTGTGTATGATTGAAGTTGTTTTGTTCATGTTTATGCAAATTTGGTGACCTCATTTGCATTTTGTGAAAAATAAAATATTTCATACCTTTATGTATGAATTGGTACTAAATATGTTAAAAAAATGGTACTCACCTAAGATTTCCTCATTGAATACCTACACCACTTTAAAATAATTTCAAACACTTATGGTTAAAAAAACAACAACCATGAAGTTCCTTTTGACATTTGTAATAGGTGGGCTATCATCTTGTGGCATGTGTTTTGGTCAGGACATCTTCATGAATGGATATGGATCAACACGATCCTCTTCATTCCCAATACACTTAAACCATGGGGACACGAGGTTGAAATCTTCATGGGCACTTTCAGTATCACTACAGTCCTGAACTGTCAAAATCGCTACTATCATAGCTAGTCAATGCTAGCACGTCTTCGGGTTCAAAGTTGGCCATTATTAAAAATCAAAAATTAACCAAAAACTGGGTTACTGCATTAAAAATTCACAAAATAATATCCATTTGTTTGAATTCCGTTCAACAAGTGGCCATTTGCAAACTAGAATGGCTGGGTATTACAAGGAAGCATTTGATTGGTCTGTACTGTTAAAAGCAAACCAATCAAAGCAGTTCTTACGACGGGGCCGATTAAATAGGCCGGTCGTCCTTTTGGCTAGTGGCCCGCCATGACATCATGGCCGAAATCTCGGCCTTCCCGTCCTAAGAGGATTAAACCCATAAACGGGCACTCTCCCGCTGTTTATACTTCACCTTGACACCACAAGGTACAGGAGGAACAAGATGAGAAAGGGAGAGAGAAACTAGCCTAGAGACAATCAACTCTCCAAGGTCTTACCGGTCCACTTAGCTATTTGCCATGTTGGCCAGGTTTCTTGATCCACAGTATTGTAAGAAATTTTCTGTAACATTTAAGTTCAAAAGCCTTAATTTTCTTCTTTAGTTATTGCAAAATGTTCATGATTTACATCCATATGCTGCAGCAGGAAAGTTTCATGTTCTCAAAATGTTGACTTGAATTTGTGTACTGGTATTGTGCCATGGGTTCTTAACTCTTTCTGTCTCAAGCATTGCATCGTGTGATTGGCTGTCGGTTAGGTGCACCAATCAGTATGTCATATGTGACTGTATTTCTCATACTTAGAGCATGAAGGGGTGAGCTGTCAGGACTCTAGCTTCAGGGCCCAGGATTCAGATGGGTTTGGGGTAGGTTGGAGTGTGTGTATGTGTCGGCCACCTTTGTGAGATGAAGGGAAGATTAAAACAATAACTTTATAAAATAGGTGACTTTTGTTGTGTCCATCCAGCTAAAATTAATTAGTTTAATAGGTAGACCATTATCCTCTCATCATACCAACAAGTTGAATCTTTGTGCTTTATTACCATCCTTATTCTTATTTATGCCAATGGACAACACATGCTTGTTTTGATATATTTAAACAATTTATTTCTCAGTCTAGCTGAATCACAATGCATGGAGACTGGGACAAACTATGGAAAAGATACATTCCATGTATAAACAAGTAAATACATTAGCAGGTAGAAAAACATGAAATACCACTGGATCTTTAAAATTGATTAACAGTGCAATATTAATGGGACAAAATGATATAGTCAGTAGATGGACAGAATATTTGGAAGAGCTGTATGATGGTAGAAGACTGGATATAAATGTTCAAAACAACGGCAAAGGTCCACCAATGCTTGCAGCAGAAGTTGTAGATGCACTACTTCTCATGAAGAAAGGAAATACACCTGGTCCTGACAACATTACTTTGTAGGAAATTGATGCTCTATGAGATTTTGGAATCTAAATATTGACAAAATTTCTGTTTGACATCTACACTAATGGGTACATACCTAGTGATCTATTAAAATCATCTTTACAGCTCTGCTAGGTTTAGAATGCAAAGAGTACCGCACACTACCTCTTATGAGTCACATGACAAAGCTGTTGTTTAGAATAATTATGAGAAGATTAAGACATAAGATTAAATTAGAAATTAGTGATGAACAGTGATTTGTAGACGAAAATGGCACAAACAATGCTATATATATTCTCAGGACACTATTAGAAAGATTATAGAAGTAAAAACAGATTTGTACTTACGCTTCATAGACTACACAAAAGCATTTGACAATGTAAAACATGAGGAAGTCTCATCTCATCTCATCTCATCATGTTCCTCTTGTACCTTGCGGTGTCTCGAGGTGAAGTATAAACTTCGTGAGAGTGCCCGATTATGGGCTTCATATATTGATATTCCCATGGACTCTGCTATTCCCTCCGTCCAACGTTTACGTGGTCAGCCTCTTCCTCTGTTTCCATCTGGTCTGTACATCATTGCTTGTTGTGGTATGCTGTTGACTGGTAACCTACTTGCATGGCCAAACCATTTGACTTGCTGCTTTCTAATAAAATCTAGTGCTGCTTTAACCCCCACTTTAGTCCTGATTTCTTCATTTCTGATCTTATCTCTTCTTGATACGTTGAGTATTCTTCTCAGGAATCTCATTTCTGTTGTTGTGATTTTTCTTTTCTCTTTTTCTGTCATTGTCCAGGTTTGGCATTGGTAGCATAGAGTTGGTAGGAAGATTGTGTTGTAAAGTGCTTTCTTAGTAGTTACTGATACATGTTTGTTCTTTAGTATTGGTGCCATTTGTCCAATGAGTTGATTTACCTTATTGCACCTATTTTCGATCTCGTCTTCTGATCTGCCATTTGATGATATTATACTTCCTAGGTACTTGAAACTCTTCACTTGTTTCAAGGGATGTTCGTTTAGGTGAATTGTTGTTGTTTGTTCTTCTTTAGTTATAGTCATTACCTCTGTTTTGCTTGTACTAATTTTCACGTTATGTTCCCTACACATTTCGTTTAGACTATTCATGTGGTCTTGTAATTCAGCTTCTGATTTTGCTATTAGTGCTTGGTCTTCCGCAAACAGGAGTTCTCTAATGGTTAGATTTGCAGATGGTTCTTCTTCTGTGTTCTCGTCATGTGGTATTCTTGCTGTCTCTGCTTGGCTGGTTTCTTTACATATGTTGTCTATATATGTTATGAACAAGAGAGGGGACAGGACACAACCTTGTCGTACTCCAGATCTTATGGTGAAGGGTTCTGAGTGTCCTCCAGTTGCTCTCACTATGCATTCACTGTTGTTGTATAAACTTCTACATAGGTTTGTTAGATGTGTACTCACTCCATATTGTTTAAGGATTTCCTACAACTTGTTTCTATCTACTCTATCAAATGCCTTTTCTTGGTCGACAAAGGCTAAGTAGAGTGTTTCATTGAATTCGATTGATTTTTCTATAAGTTGTCTAAGAGCAAAAATTGCATCTGTGCATCCTTTGTTTTTCCTAAATCCAAGTTGTGTTTTGCTTAGCTGGGGTTCTAAAGTAGTTCGTAATCTTTTTTCAAGAATTTTGCAAAATATTTTCCCAGTATGACTCAACAGTGAAATACCTCTGTATTGTGTGCAGTCTCTTTTGCTGCCTTTGTTTTTCCAAATTGGGATAATTATGGCATTTCCCCAATCTCGTGGTGTCTGTTGTTCTACCCAAACATGATTGAATAGTCTATGTAGCCAAGCTGTTCCTACTTCTCTTGCTGCTTTGATTAGTTCATTTGGTATTTCATCCTGTCCTGGTGATTTGTTCAATGGGGCTAATCTGATGGCTTCTATAATTTCTTCTTTTAGTATGTCTGGTTCTAGTTCTTCGGTGACATCTGTATAGGTCTCTTGAATTCCTGTGACATCTGATGGGATGTTGAGAAGTTGTTCGAAATACTGCTTCCATCTTATTAGGATTTGTTTTTGTTCACTTATTGGTTCTCCATTTTCGCTGTTAATTATTTCAATTGGATCAAAGGGTTCTCCTCTGGTTCGCATTGCACCTATCTTTTGTAGAAGTTTCTAGTTGCCTCCTTGTAGTTTTTATTTAGGGTTTCTCCACAATCTTCCCAGTCTTTTTGTTTTTCCCTCTTTACTATTCTATTCACATGTCTTCTCGCTATTCTATATTCTATGCAATCTCATTCCTGTTTGCTCTTCAGCCACTTTTTATATTTTTCCTTTTTGTCTTTTACCGCTTTCTTTACTTCAGCGTTCCACCAACTTGTTATTTTCTTTATCCGTGTTTTGCGTTTTTTCGTGGTTCCACATGTTATTTTTGCAGTATTTAAAATGCTTGATTTGAACATCTCCCATTCTTCTTCCACTGTTTTTCTCTCTGTAGGTAATTTTTCAAAGAGTTCAATTAGTTCTTTCTCATAATTTTCCCTTACTGCCTCGTCTTTAAGGTTTTTTAAGTTTACTGATTCGCATGGCATGTATTTTCCTGCTCTTTGTTTTCTTCTTCTGATTGTTCTTATTGTGGCAATGATTGCTTTATGATCTGTGTTTAATACTGAAATTGGGCACTGCCCTTGCATCTATTTCTCTTTGTTATTTCTTGTTAATATAAAATCAATTTGGCTTTTAGTATCTAGATCGTTCCATTTATACCAGGTGTATACTTGTGAATCTTTATGTTTATAGAATGTGTTTGTTATATATATATATATGTTGGCTGCAAAGCTCTAATAGTCTACTTCCGTTATCATTCCTTTCATTTTGCTGATCTCCAAATGCTCCCAGATGTTTTTCTATGCCCACTCTGTTATGTCCTAGTCTTGCATTGAAGTCTCCCATAACTATGATGTTGTCCTGCTTATCTATTTTATTTAGCATGTCATGTATGTCTTCGTAGAAGTCCTCGCATTCTTGCTCATTATTGTTTGCATTACATGGTGCGTATATTTGTACATATGTTGTAATTGTTTGTTCTTTTATTCTCACTGTTATGATTCTTTCTAATATATATTTTATTTCTAGTATTCCTCTTGCTAGCCATGGTTCGATAACTATTCCCACACCGTGTCTTGCCCTTTCTTGCTGTTCTACTCCAGAGTAAACAAACGTGTAACTGCGGTGGAGCTCCTTGCATCCTTTCCCCTTTGTTCTGGTGTCCGCTATTCCCATCAGTCCAATTTTCCTCTCTTCCATTGTTTCTATAAGCTCCTCTTCTTTACTATTGAAACCACAGACGTTGATTGTGCCTATTTTTTGGGTCGCTGATCTATCTCTTAGTCCATTAACATTGACGGGTCGATATCCATTTGGGTCAGTCCGTTTATACTTCTTAGTTTTTCTACGAGCAGTATGAAGATACCCTGCTGGCTTGCTAGGCCAGTCGCAGGTTTAGGACACAAATCTGACCACAGGGAGTCCATCCCCTATGGCGAGCCATAGCCCCGTTAGCCCATGACCTCACGGTCATGGTTGCCCGGTCTGCACCACGCGGAGGTGGGGGTTGACTTGTGTAGTCTGCGGGTCATCGGCAGGCTACTAATTTTTGCTCTTCACCCCTCCTGGGAGAGGCTAGCCGATCCTAACCCTGCTGGCTGCAGGGCCAGGCGCATTCCACACCTTGCAGACATGAGGAAGTAATCAAACAAATAGAGCAACTACGCATTGATGGCAAAGATCTGTGAATAATAAAGCAAGGCACTGGATGATGATGATGATGATGATGATGATGATGATGATGATGATGATGATGATGATGAAATCTATCTTGATGTTCTTTGAGGTTTCTTTGTGTTTTAAGTCATAACCTCATCTTTCCTATAACTGGAACATGTATATAACTGGTCTAGTTTTTGCTTCTGAATCAGTATGTAGTAAGTTTGATTGTGAATATTATCTCCAGGGCTTTTCCATGTATATAATCATCAAAGATGGTATTTGAGACAGGTTTTTACCTACTATCATTTCATGATAATATAGCTCTTGCTATTAATCTGTTGTCTCTCATTCTTATCACCTATTCCAGGGGTGGGCAAACTTGTTGTGCCAGAGGGCCGCATTGACAAATGTAAAGCTATATATATATATATATATATATATATATATATATATATATATATATATATATATATATATATATATATAATGTCCATTTTGTTTATATATATATAATGTCCATTTTGTTTACAGCAACCTATCACAATAAGTAATTATTAATTGTTTATAGGTTATCTTCCTCTTCTTCTTTGTGTTCATCCGGAGTGTTTTTTTTAGATGTGATTGCGGAGAGTTGTTACGCACCCTTGGGCCAACTCATCCGACTTCTGCATGCGTTTTTGACCAGGTTAGCATTCCTGGGAGACTCTCACTTTTGTGGTACTGTCTACATCACAGCTGGTCAAGTTGGAACAGTCGAAGACTTCACGGTCATCCCTCAAGGGAAGGCAGGGACAGTCCATGGCATTTTCCGCCATCCAGGGTGGCATCCATAGTTGCAGAGCCGACACATAGCGCCCTAGTGCTGGGCTCACCGAGGGAATCATCATGTCCTGCTTATGGCTGCTTTAATTCCTCACTTCAATATATTGGGCATTTCGTTTGCCCCGGGCCGTTCCCGCACAAACCAGACCGGTCTACAGACGGTATCCACTCAGCGAGTTTTCGATTTGGAACTTGTGCTTGTCGCTGTGCTGGGGACAATATAGTCAGAGCACGACTCTATAGTTCCGGGCACGATGGACATTTGGAAACTTAGCTAGTCAGAGCTGTTCTGGACACGAGCTATTTGGAAAACTAGTTAGTCAGAGCTGTTCCTAGCATGAAAGACATTTCACTTGGACATTTTATGCGTTGTGCCTGATTTATTTGCACCCTTAGGCCAGCACATCCGACTTCACGGTTTTGCCTTCCTGGGGTTTTGAGAGACGTTAGACTTTTATTGCTGTGGTGTTGCCCACATCTCAGCTGGTCAAGGTAGAATGGACAAACTACATCACGGTTAAACCTCAAGGGAAAGCAGGGGCAGACCATGGGCATTTCCCCCCCCCCCCCCCCCCCCCTCCTATCCAAGGAGGCTTCCATAATTGCAGAGCCGGCACATATTGCGGGCTCTCCCGAGGAGTTGCCACGTCATGCTCATGGCTGCTTTAATTCCTCACTCCCATGTATTGGGCATTTCGCTTGCCACTGGACTCTCAAGCACACACCAGGAACGGTCAGTCTGCGGGCAACATCCACTAGGTAAGCTTTCGCTTCGGACTTCGAACCACGCAATGGGATCGCTAGCCAAGCGTTCCATTTCGTGTTATTGAGACGTTTTTCTACCTTTGACTACACTCTCTCTGATTATAGGTACAGACATTTTTCATAACCATTTTGTGTGACTTTTTCTACCTTATGTACACGCTAATGAGGTAGGCTACATGTGCTGCCGGCTCAGCACCTTACCTCTGTGCACCAGTGAGCAAGAAACGACCAGGCCCTCTCATTTGTGGATCCCTCATATCCCCCAGCTGAGGGCCTTCGAACAAGTATCTGAACTGAGCATATAGCGTGCTCAGCATCTCACCTCCATTTTTCGGTAAGTGGGTATCAGCCTGGCTCTCACATCCGAAGGTTTATAGCTTAGAGGCGTTCAGCCATATCCCTCGAATGAGAGCCTTGTAGTATGTGTCTGGACCACGAATTAGCGGCATCGTGCGCCTGATTTAGACATTAAGTGCAACAACTTTAATATACACTATTGGAGCTGGAACTACCACGGTTGCTGGCACCAGACTTGCCCTCCAATAGATCCTCGTTAAAGGGTTTAAAGTGTACTCATTCCAATTACGGAGCCTCGATAGAGTCCCATATTGTTATTTTTCGTCACTACCTCCCCGTGCCGGGAGTGAGTAAGTTGCGCGCCAGCTGCCTTCCTTGGATGTGGTAGCCGTTTCTCATGCTCCCTCTCTGGAATCGAACCCTGATTCCCTGTTACCCGTTACAAACATGGTAGGCATGTCACGTACCATCGACATTTGATAGGGCAGACATTTGAAAGATGCTTCACCGGCACGTAAGGCCATGCGATCAGCACAAAGTTATCCAGAGTCACCAGTGGGAACGTTGCGCCCCACGAAGGGCAACGATGATTGGTTTTGAACTAATAAAAGCGCTCTTTCCGCGAGGGTCGGAGCTTGGTAAGCATATATTAGCTCTAGAAATGCCACAGTTATCCAAGTAGGATCGTGTCATCTAAGGAACCTCGACTGATTTAATGAACCATTCGCGGTTTCATCGTGAGACAGTGTGAACTTAGACATGCATGGCTTAATCTCTGAGACAAGCACATTGCTATGACCGTGATTCAGACCACTCAAGGTTAACATAAAGAATCAACGGTAAGTCAATTCTTCAATCCTTCGGCTCAAAACGATCCAACAGCAAATTACAAACAAATTAGAGCCGGAACTGTCAACTAATGTTAAAGCTAACTCTTGACCGAGAATTCGAAATCGTCGCTGCTTTTATTTTCACAGCTGACACAGGTTATGGTAGCAATATTGACATTTAACCTTAAGGAGCTTGTGCTGCCAAGCCGGCGATAAAGTTTTATACTGAATATCTAAGTAACATATTGTATCAACCGTATTTCAATCTTAGTCATTGGGTTCACTCATCCTTCAACCTTGTTCTGTCCATCTGCCCATCGTTTGTGACACTGTTCGATCAGTCTGTCTAGGTTGTCTCTGCCCTCAGGGTTTTCAGTTGACTGTGATATTCTGCGACATCATCAATGCTTCATTACTTTATCTGTCCGTATCATCCATCTTCTGATATCAAGCCAAACAACTGTGAACCATGCCACTTTCTCGAACATTAACTTTTTCACGTCTTTGCCATTTCAACCTCCATCAGTCCTCTGTTGATGTTCTCTGACGTCACCGTGATGTTTGTGTTGTTTACTGACAGTCTCTTAGTTTCTTGTGGGGTGTTCCCTAATATGATTTTCTACCGCCTTTTCCAATGACGTCATTCTGTCTAAACGCTATGTGGCACAAATGACTACTGGCATGATCAACCAGATATCTATTGGACAGACGAACTATTCACGCACACGCAGGCCAAGAGTAGCTAAAGCTCGCCCTCCCGGTAGCCTGTGATACATGCAAAACCACTGGACGCCTACCGACGAGCTTTCAAGCTACACCGGCAGGACTGACCGAAAAGCTATACCTTACTAACAGCAGGACCTGACTGCTCATCGAGAGAGAGTGGGCGCTTATCAAGACTTTGTCAACGGTCGTTCAAATTTGTTCTTTTGCCCACTCAAACCATGACTTTAGCTGCACGATGCAGTTACATTCTCGAAACACCTGCCTCGATAACTTGAGTTGGCTGGGAAGATCTCAATTTGGTGCACCTCAAAGAGCCATCCAAGGCAATGAACGCCAGATGGATTTATTGGTTATTAAGCAGTATAAATAACTAATTATTGCAATTTTATTTTACTTATACACTTATACATTATATTTGACAATATGGATAGAAACTTTTACTAATTTGTTATCAAGATTTTACAACTTGTTATAACAAATATTCTTTATTATCTATCAATGGCTTTAATTTAGACACAAACCGACTACATTGTCACTATAATTGTTGATTTCTAATGAGATGTATGTAACTGCTTGCGCTTTTTGACAATATTCTTGAAATCAGGAGCAAGTTTACTTGTTGAAATTCGCATGACAGCATTCAAGTTGCAGTCCGACAATAAAGACCTATTCTTAGATTTGTTGATCTTCAATCAAGAGCATGCTTGTTCGCAAATGTATGTGGATCCAAACAATGATAAAAATTTAGCTGCAAAGTTTTTCAAGTTGGGACATGATTCTTGAGATAAAGATCCATAGAAATCCAGCAAACCTTCTGACTTGAATTTCTCTTTAAGGTCATGATCTGCTTGTAAGTCAAGCAGCTTCAACTGTATGTCCTCTGTGGCTGTATCAGCTTCTGCACTAAAAGGGGAACTAAGAATATTGAACTGTGGCTCTAAGTTCTTGAAATCTTGGAATCTCCATCCAAATTCTTCAATCAATGCATCTAATTGGGCTTTGTACTTTTCAGTCATTTCACCAGAAATGGTTTCTTCTTGTTTTAGCAAAGGGAAGTGACAAAATCTTTTTTCACTTGCTTGTCTGGAGAACAGTGAGAGTTTTGCCTGAAATGATTTTACATGTACATACAATTCATGTACAATGCCGGCTCCATGGCCGAGGGGTTAGCAGCTTTCTCCGCTAACCCCGAATACTCTCGTCACGTGACACGACGAGAATTAGCAGTGGTTCGAATCGCAAAAGTGACTTATGAGAGTATGGAGCCGGTCGCTCAGAAAGTCGTGGCGTGCTGATGAGCGTAATCTAGCCTAGGAATCAACATACAGCTGAAAGATGCTGGTGTTGACCGCAATATCCTGAAACAGGATGGAAACGCGGAAAAAAAAAAAAAAAAAAAAAAATACAATTCATGTGCAAACACACCATTGCCCTGAAGTTTGACATTCAGTTCATTTAACTTTTTCATAATTTCAATGGCAAACAAAGTCTAACTTCCATTCTTTATTGACAATGTTATTATTAAAGTCACATTCAATGCCCTTCATCTCTAGGAACATCACTATTTCTTCTCTGAGTTCCCACACTTGCCTCAAGACCTTGCCGAGACTCAGCCATCGAACACTGGTGTGTACAGGACATCGCAATGTTCAGTTTCCAAATCGTCAAGTAATGCCTTGTACTGTCTGTGATTAAGTCCTCTTGATCTGATGAGGTTGATGACACTGACAACTGGGTCAATAACATGCTTGATATTCAAAACAGTTTTACACAGACTTTCTTGATGAATCACACAGTGAAGTGGTAATAATGTGTGGTCTGGATATTCTGCTTTAATCTTATCACTTATCAACTTTACCGGACCTACATTTTTCCAGTCAAAGCACGAGCTCCGTCAGTTGTAAAACTTGCCATCTTGTTCCAAACCAACCCAGTTCTTTCAATACAGTTAGTAACAGCATTGAATATATCATGGCCTGTGGTTGTGTCTTTGAGTGACTCAACACTCAGTAACTTTTCAGTGAATTTGAAATAAGTGTTTATTCCACGTATAAAAAATCAATTGGGCAGTATCATGTACATCGGTACTCTCATTCAATGCAAGAGAGTACCACAAAAATTGTTTACTTGCATCTTGAAGTTTATGCATCAAATTGTCATTTATCTTGTCAACACGTCTGAACACAGTTCTTCTTGATAAAGTAATGTTATCAAATCAGTTTTTTGTTAAATTTTTGTACTGGACACATAATGTCTGCTGCATCTAGCAAACACTCCTTGATGAAAACAGCCTTCAGAAAACGTGTTCTGTTTTACAATTCTGTGTGACAGCACAAGACTAACTTCAGTTGCAGCATCTTGAATTGAAGACTGTTTAGTGAAAACAGTTTGCTGTTTCTCCAAATTTTTCACCAACTCCAGGCATTTCCTTTCCCTCCCTTCGGTTGTTAAATTATATCCAAAATCGGAATGTTTTGTTTGATAATGTCTTTTTTAATTGTACTCCTTGAAGACAGCCACTGACTCACGACACAAGCAAACTGATTTGCTACCAACTTTTATCATAGCATTCATCTTCAATCTTACGTTTGCTATTGAAACTCATTGTTTTAATAAAATTCGGACAGTTAGAATTCTACAAAACTTTAATACGGAAATGAAACAAAACCTACCCCAATGGCTTGTGCATTCATCACCTCTGCAGCAAAAGTCCAATTCCTGGTCTTCTCGTGGCGGAACTGTTGTAACTAACAGGAGAAGGGGCGGCGGCGAGTCACTAGCGCCGAGAAATAACCAGAACGCTCTAGATGTGTATGCATGTACATGCATGCGCAGACGTGTGTGCGTGCCTGCACACCTAAACTCGAGTAAGACCACAGTCTGCTCTAGCAAAGAAAAGGTGCTTAACCCTTTACAGGGCAGACGCTTGTCCATTTTCTAGCCCTGAACGGGCAATATTTTTTCAGGTTCGGTAAAATTTCGGGTCACGGTAGTAAAAACATCACAAATAAGGTGTTAGTCAACCGATTTTAGTTAAATAAACAACATAAGGAAGGGAAAAGCATGTAGAATATGTTACTCACGTGATTGTTGTCGGTAATCCATATATGAACACAAATATTTACGAAATACAGCATGTTGCTTGTGATTTTCCGTCATCTATACGGCAATTTCACCAACTCTGCCGGTCAATGCCGGTCTCTGTGGCTGAAGGGCTTGCGAACGCGGTTTGTGAGCCCGTATACCCGGGTTCGAAACACGGCGGTGCTGGTTTTTTCGAAAAAGGTATAGAGGCCGGTCGTTCAGAAAGCAATGGCAAACTACTGAACGTAACACTTGCCTAGTACATCAACAGCTGAAAATGCTGGTGTTGACTGCAACGTCCCGTAAGGGATACGCAACACACACAAAAAATACGGCAATTTACAAACACATTTTCAGAATCAGAATCACTTTCTTTAAAGTCCGACTCAGACTGCTAATGCAAAGTAACGCTTTGCACTGATATCTAGCTCTGATTAATAGTCAACTTCGTGCCCTTTAATGTCATTTAAAATGAACCTAGCGAAATCTCGGCTATCACTTGAAGAATCGCCGAAATCCATTTTGAAAAACAGCGTAAAAATCCCGAAAACTATCAAAAATTGTCCTTAAAAGTCCGTTCACATACATACTATCGCGTTTACAAATGGCGGCCACGTTGTCAAGCTGTCGGCGAAAGCGAAAGTAGTCGTCGGAAGTATCGGAAAGCCGAGAGATCGCGATTTTACAATGCATAATAGTATCGGCCGGGATCGGACGCTATGCGCATTTTATGGCATCGGCCGGAATCGGACGCTATGCCTTGTAAAGGGTTAAGACTTCTTCTTCTTCTTTCGTTCGCTTGAAATATGTCTATAACTGCAATGCTGTCTCTTGTATGAATTGAACTGTCTTTTTCAGTTCACACAGTGGTCCATAGAGTTTATCTTCCACTGTCGTCGCCAGAAGGTTTGCCTAGATATGTTATATTTTGGGCAGTCTTGGAGTATGTGCTCTGCAGTCTGCGACGCCAATCCACATGTGCACATTGCTGTTTCACCAATCTTGAATTTTGTATACATGTGGTTGTGTAATCTATTGTGCCCTGTTCTGAGGCGCAGAATAATGACTTGTTCTGGTCTATCCATAACGTGGTAGTCATCTTGAGCAGGTTTTGGTGGCTTTCTGACTGATTTGATCATTCTTTTCTTTTGGTGGTATGTAACGGGCACATCAGGCTGTTCTTCTTTGGCTCCCTCCTTAGCCAATTGATCAGCTCTGTCATTTCCGGGTACTCCACAGTGGGATGGTATCCACTGTATGGAGACCTTATGTTGACTGCTAAGTTCAGAAAGTAGTGTCCTGAGTACTGGCAATTTCCCAGACAGGACCGCCTCGAGTAATGATTTTGCATCTGTCAATAGCACCACAGGTTGTGTACCATTGCTGGTATTTAGTAATTTCTCTGTTGCTATCTTGATTGCCTCAATTTCAGCATCGTAGTTATGGCAGTACTTTCCTGTCGGTACTCTAGCTGTGTCCCTAGTACTATTTGGGTATTCTATGTACACTCCCGCTCCATTTCGAACAGCATTTTGTGCTGACCCATCTGTGTAGACTCGGATCCAGAGGTCCTGTGGGTATTCTTCATCAAGGAAGCTGAGAGTGGCTGTTCTGCGCTGCACACTGTTCTGTTCTTCCTTGTAAAATATTCCTCTCACTTTTGTCTGGATTTGTAACGATAGTCTGTGTTCATCTTTCCACGGGGTTCGCTCTGGAATAGTTGTCAGGCGGATACCAACTGTGGGAAGATCAATGGTTTCTCTGCAGAGTCGCTTGGCCTTGTGGATGAAACTTACTTCTTTTCAACAGCCCCATAGCTAAGTTTTCAAATCAGTTCTTCATAGGGTGGCCTGGCAAGCTGAGGAACTTTTCTGCTTGTATTAGTGTTTTTGTATCTCTACGTTCTCTTAGAGCTTGTGTCCTCCCCATTTTCTCCATTGCTACTATAGGGGTTGATCTCATCCCTCCTGTGATGACTCTAAGAGCTTGATTTTGCACCTTTTCCAGCTCCTGTAATGTGGTTTTTGATGCTGAACACCACGCAGTTGACCTGTATTCCAAGTGTGGTCGTATGCTCTGTTGATAAACTTTACTAAGTATTTTCCCACTGGCTCCTCAAGTGGTTCCAATTAGCTTTCTCAGGATGGCTATTTTCCTTCTGGCTTTTGCTACTGCTTTTTTAATGTGTTTTCTCCATGTCAGCCTGTCGTCGAATGTTACACCAAGGTATGTTGGTTCTTTATCTTCTCTTAGGGGTGTTCCATTTATCTGAATGATCCCTGCCTTTTGTTTTGGAGAAAGGGTAAATTCTTCCTTTTCTTCTTCTGCTGCTTCTTCTTCTTCTTCTTCTTCTTCTTCTTCTTCTTCTTCTTCTTCTTCTTCTTCTTCTTCTTCTTCTTCTTCTTCTTCTTCTTCTTCTTCTTCTTCTTCTTCTTCTTCTTCTTCTTCTGCCTTTCATCTGGGAGTCTCCGTGGCGAAGTGGTCAAGCCATTTGACTCGGGCTCTGAAGGTTGTGGGTTTGATTCCGGGCCAAATCCTTCAGTTCACGAGTGAAAATTTTCGGAGACTCCTGTGGGTCGTTGCTAGAGCTATGGAGTTCATGCTTTGTGCGACGATTTCCGCGGTGCGGAAAGAGACCGAGCCATATGGGATAAAACCCGGTGCAACGAAGTCGACCCTGTCAACTTTTAAGCGACTTTTTATGCCTTTCATCTCTCAATGGAGCATAGGTACCAACTCATGCCAAGCTATTTAGTAGATTTGTTCATGAGTAGTTGGCTATGGAGCTAAAGTTTTATGAGATGAGGTAGCCAGTCTTACACCAATCCTCCTTAGTTTCCTCTTGTGACATGCATGCTAGGTTTTTTGTTCGCATATCCTTTACAGGACATCGTTGTCAACATCAGCATCTTTCAGCTGATTGTTCATTTCTTGGCAAGATTACGTTCAGTAGTTTGCCATTGCTTTCTGAGCAACTGGCTCACATACCCCTAAGTTACCGACGAGGAGAGAACCGCTACCGATTCTCACGCGCGTCACGTTACTCACGAGAGTATACGGGATAACGGAAAAAATCGTGTAACTCCTAGACCAGGGAGACCGGCATGCTAGGTTACAGTGTTACTATTCTTTGTTTCGCTTATGGACCCTGGTAAACACACTGGCATTCTATGTACATGTACACAAATAATTGTTGATTGTTCTTAAATGTGTATATATGGTCAATTCCTCTAAAATATGTTTTATGTTCTAATCATCCCCAGAATTGGTGAGTCCTAAGGATGTTTATTATTAAAAGTTTGACAAAGTGTGTAACTTGTGTGGCAATGTTGAATAATGTTTTACATTGCTTTTTTCAATAGTTCAGTCTGAAAGATCATGAGCACAAAGGAGCTTACTATCAACAGAGTCAGCAACTTCAAGCTGCTAATGCAAACTCCCGCCTGGAGCACATGTGTGTACTTGATATTGATTCAGAACCTGCACAGGTTCGGATGACAGGCATAATCTGTACCATTGGTTAGTGTAGTTTTGTGTGGAGGTTTTATATGTTGATTCAAGTATATGACTTAGTTTCTTTTATAATACTAGTGTCATTTATATATACCAGGGTCCTTGAAAGATTGGCTTATTTTATGTTCAGTACTATATACTTTCTTCTATCAGCAAACTTCAAATTGATTATGTTGTATAATCTGACAATACCAGTGAATTAAATATATCTTTGTGTCCTTGACAATACTGTGGAAAACTAACCATTATGTTGGTATAAAAAGTGATACATTCAGTAAATCTCCGAAACAATTATAATCTTGCCAGAAATGAAATCTCTTCTTCTTCTTCTTTCGTTCGCTTGAAATATGTCTATAACTGCAATGTTGTCTCTTGTATGAGTCTAACAGTCTTTTTTAGTTCACTCAGCGGTCCAAAGAGTTTATCTTCCACTGTTGTCTCTCTAGGCCAGAAGGTTCACCTGTATATGTTGTAGTTTGGGCAGTCCAATGAAATGTCAGTCACACTTAATTATGAAAGCTCAGATGCAACATGTTGACACTCTTGATGACATGTCACAACAATTAGGTCTAAAAATGTGTAAGAAAAAGACAAAGATAGTGAGAATAAATCTAGAAAATGATAATTTTATTTCCTTTGTTGAAAACCTCTCTTCTGAAGGTGGTATCATTCACCTTTTCAGGTGTCAATATAAACAAAGTTGAGGGAATTGATAGAGCTATAAAATAAGAATACATATGGCAAGAGGAGACTTCACAGCACTAGAAAATTTGTGAATGTTATTGGACTTAAATGGTTCCAAATGTTGCTGTATGTAGCTGGGGCGCAGAGTTGGGGATGAGTGCCCAACCTTGCATAAATACCCCAGTGGCTCGTGCATTCATCACCTCCGCGGCAAAAGTCCAACTCCTGGCCTTCATGTGGCGGAACTGTTTTAACTAACAGGAGAAGGGGTGTCGGCTAGTCTCTGGCTCAGAAAAATAACCAGTACGCTCTAGATGTGTATGCATGCGCAGAGACGTGTGTGCATGCCTACACATCTAAACCCGAGTAAGACCACAGTCTGCCCTAGCAAAGGAAAGGTGCTGAAGACGGAGGCAACCAGCCAGGAGGCGCATCACAGAAATCAGGATGCCACGCGATTATGCCATGAAATATGTCAACTACTGCTAAATGTTATGTTACTCACACTGCTTTGGACCCCCAGGCAGGTGCAGTTCCGGGCCCTATGCCTCCAAAGAGTCCAACCGCAACTACTGGAGGTCCTTCTCAGGTGTCCTGTGGAGCCAGGGGACCTGACAATAGAGCGTCTGGCCATACAAAACAAAGATTAAAAATAATGCACTGGAATGCAGAGGGGAGTCAGCAAAAAAAAAATAGAACTAGAAAACATCTTGGACCAAGAAAAAGTAAGCATATGTTGCTTGCAAGAAACTCACCTCAACAAAAATATAGCCTTCACAATCAGAGGCTACCAGTGTTACTGATCTGATCGAAAGGACAGGCGTAAGTGTGGGATACTGACCCTTGTAAAAAATAACATCACTGCTTCCCAAATTGAAGTTTACATTTAAGGGGCTGAATATCAGACACTTAAACTTAAGTCAGGCAATACAGACCTACATCTGATCAATTACTTCTGTCCACTGTCCAAGTGACTGCCCACAGGTACTGGACACACTACCATTAAAAGAAAAAATGATTGTGTGTGGCGATTCCAACAGCCACTCACAGAGCTGAGGCTATGATCACATGGACCAGAGAGGAGAGAGACTAGAAAACTGGCAGGATGAGAATAGATTCATCTTGATTAACAAGCCATCTGACCCACATACCTTCTTCTCGAGATCATGGCACACTTCTTCTTCTGCGTTCACCCTGAGACTTTTTTCAGACATGATTGTGTTGTGCCTGTTTACAGCAGAACTGCATTCTTGTGCCATCCAACTTCTGCGGGCATTTGTTGACCGTGATAGCCTTCCCGGGGGTTTCATAAGACGTACGACTCTCACTGTTGTGGTGTTATTCTCCCATCCCAGCTGGCACATTTAGAACAGCCGAAGACATAACGGTCAACCCTCAAGGGAAGGCAGGGGCAGACCATGGGCATTCCCCACCATCCAAGGAGGCTTCCATAATTGCAAAGCCGACACATAGCGCTCTGGTACTGGGCTCACCCAAGGAATCGTCACGTCCTGCACATGGCTGCTTAGTCTCACTTCTGCATATTGGGCCCTCCGTTCACCACAGGCTGTTCCTCCGGAAACCAGAAGAATGCAGTCTGCAGATAACATCCACACAGTGAGCTTTTGATTCGGACTTTCCACGTAATGGATTTGCTATCCAAGCAATATTCCATTTCATGCCATTGGGACGCTTTTTCCATCTTTGATGATGCCCACACAATGAGCTTTTGATTTGGGCTTTCCACATAATGGATTTGCTAGCCAAGCAATATTCCATTTCACATCTCTGGGACGCTTTTGTTACTGACATACATGTGGTATGAAGTGTGGCAGTCTAAGTACTTCTTCATGCACCTTTAGATGTCAACCTGAATGTAGTTAAAGTAAGCTGCGGTCAACTTGAGCTTGTTGATATCTCCATAGAGGTTTTCCTCAAATGAAGCAGGTGTGGGCCAACATATCTTTCTCTGTTCTGCATATATTGGGCACTCCTGCATCAAATGTTTGGCTGTCATTTTACCAGTTCCACAATTACATTCATCGGTATCTCCTATCTTTAGTTTATTGAACAAGTGGTATTTCAGCCTGTTATGTCCTGTGCGGAGTCTGAAGATTGCTACTTGTTCTCTTCGGTCGAGTTTGTAATATACATCATCTTTCTGGTGGCCTGGATGCTCTGATTCCCATTTGGTTCTGAAAGTGCTTTTTATAAACCTCTTTACCTCATTATAGGTAATGTCTATGTCAGGCTGAGGTACTTTTGTACTTTTGTCCTGGCAGTTCTGTTCTCAAGGTAGTGGCTGATCCATCTGTACATTTTCTCACAAACATGCATTGTTTGCGGTTTTACTTTCAATCCTTCCTTCCTTCCATACTTTATCAAATGCTTCTTCTAAATTTATCCAGACCACTAGTGTGTGCTTTTTCTCTTAGAAGGCATCCTCTATTTCCTGAGCTATATAGGTTATTTGATCTTCAGTGGATCTGTACTTTCTGAATCCTGCTTGGTGTGGTGTTAAAGAGTTGGTTTTCTTCCAGATGCCATGTTAGCCTGCCATTGATAATGCTTTCCATTAATTTTTCAACACAGCTAAGTAGACTGATAGGTCAATAGCCATTTGGTTCTTCCAGGTCTTTTCCTTTCTTTGGGACTGGTATTAGTATAGTTTACTTCCATGCCTGTGGGACTATTTCTCTCTTCCAGTTGTAATTTAGGACTGCTAGTATTTTCTGTTTTACTTTATTACCTAGTCCTATTAGCATGTCATTTGTGATTCCACCCTTTCCTGGTGATTTTTTCTTTTTAGGGCATTCATTGCCTGTTCCATTTCTTCCATTTTTACATTTGCCATCATATATTCTGCTGCTGTCTCTGTTTTACTATATGGGTCTGTTATCTTTGATTGCTTTCTTCTGCTCGGTTGTAATATCAGTGTGGTTTGCACTAACATAGTGTTCCATTAGTGCATTTGCAGCCTTTTTTTCTGTAAGCAAGGCATTTCCTTGTTTAATTGTTATTTGTTTGTTTCGGGTCCTTCATTGTTCATGGCGTTCACTAGTTTCCATAGTTTGTTTCCATCCCTGTCAAAGTTCAGGTTTTCTGTTTTTTCCCTCCAACAATCTCTTGTTGTTTGATTTAATGTTCTTTCCTTGATTGGTCTGTGGTCACTACCTGCTAATTGGTCAAGCACATGGCGATCGATTGTGGAGGATGTCTCCTGTGCAGAAAGCTAAGTCTGGAGTAGAAGTGGTAAACCATCTTCTAGAATAGAAGCTTGTTGTGTCATCCGCTTTGTTGAGTAGGTGGAGATTAAAGTCTATTTCCCAGTCCTCCATTTCTTCTCCTCTGTTGTTAGTATCTGGGTAACCCCGTCTTTCTGAGCGGCTATTGAAGTCTCCGACTATAATGCAGTTTGCATCAGTTATTTTCATGTTTGAAAATGTTAGGTCCTTACCTGCTGGGCTATACAGATTGTAAATTCTTATTTTCACATCCTTTATTATTATATCAACTCCTATAATTTCCGTTTTTGGTTCACTGCAAGGTATTGTGTTTTGTGTAAGCATTAGAACTCCTCCTTTGTGTCCTTCATGGTCAAAAAGTGTGGCCTGGTATCCTCTGACTGAGAATCTGTGATGGGCGTTGAGGTTTCTCTTGAATGCATGCCACATCTATTCTGTCTTTATGGAGATGATGTGTTAAGGGGACTTTCTTGTTAGAAACTCCTTTGGCATTCCACTGTAGTATGTTGAGTGTCCGGGGTGTTTGGTCAATAGCTCTTAACCTACTCCTCTGTGCCTTGACTTCAGTAGGCCTGGCACTGTTATTGCCTGATGGGACTTCACGGGATTAGCACCATTCTGATTAGATTTAAATTGTGGCTCAATACATCCGATTTCGACAAGCATTTTTCAGGTGTGCTCTTCCTAGCCTTTGACTTTCCCCAGTCTACCTACAAGGCAGCAGGTGTGTGTCTCTCTTTGTCTGGTTCCTATCCTATGACCTGTCTGACATGAGAGACCCTACCAGTAGCTGTGCTACTGTTGGTATAGCTCTTGGGGTCATTGGAACACTCAAACCCCTCTGCCACGTTAAGGTGGACACATGGCAGAGGGGACACACAAATTGATCTGTGCCGTCGGAGATAACAATTTGTGGAGAAGTATGATAGCCCATGTCAGCCAGCAGGGCACTGGATGATGATGATGATGATGATGATGATCCATATTTGAATTATCTTTTCTGAGTCCATTAATATTTTACCTTCTTTTGTTTTTCAGACTAATTGCTGTATGCTGTTTAATTCCCAATAATTCTTGTACCTTTTTTAACATAGATTTTGTTGTTCTTCTTTAATGTCCTTGCTCTAATTATTTAGCCAGGCTTCATTCACTGCCTTACATGTATGTACTGTGTCTTTATGTATTCTTTTGTATTAATCTTGAATTTGTTTACTTTGTCTTTCTTCTAATCTTTATCAATTACAGAATTTCCTCTTTCAGTCATACCTTCTTCGCAGTCTTTATGTTTCTGGTAGTATTTTCTTCTATGTTTGTTGTACTGGCTCCTCTAGCATTTGCCATTTTTCTTCTATACTGCCTATTTTTCTATAGCATTATGCTTATGTACAATAATTGCATATTTATTGCTCATTTCGTGATTTGATTCAAGTATTGCCAAATTTAATTTAATATTTCTTGGAGTCCTCTTTAATTTAAATGGATGTATGGAAGGGAATGATATAAACAATGCAATATCAATATCAAATTACCTTCAGCAAAACTTGCCAAGAAACCATAACAACCATGAAAGAAAACATAATAAGAAAGAGATCTGGTGGCGAGACCCCCAGGCCAGGCAGATCAGATAACACTGGGGAAGAGTGTGACACAGAGACCAGTACTAGTAATCGTGATGACGAAGTTAATCCTAACCGTGTTACCAAGGAAATCCCCTGTGTCAGACTAAGAAACAGAGTGAGAATAGCAACGTGGAATGTGAGAAGTTTGTATGAGGGAAAGCTTAAAGTAGTGTGTGATGAGATTGAGAGGTTAAACATTCAAATTTTAGGAATTAGTGAACATCGCTGGAGCAGCAAGGGACATTTTACAACTGAAAATGGAAGTATTTTCATTTATTCTGGTAGAGATGTCGGAGGTCAGAGTGGAGTGGCAATTTGTTTAGATAAGACAACTGCAAAAGCTTTAATGGGATACAATCCAGTTAGTGATAGAATCCTCACTATTAGACTTAAAGGCCGTCCAAAAAACACAACTCTCATACAGATATATGCACCTACTTCAACAGCAGAGGAGGACGAAATTGAAGATTTTTACAACACACTACAAGACACATTAAATAAGATTGGTCATAATGATATAGCAATAAATAATGGGAGATTTTAATGCAAAAGTAGGTGCAGGAAGAGCTGAAAATGAGAGACACGTTTTAGGAAAATTGGATTAGGAAATAGAAATGATGCAGGTGACAAAGTAATTGAATTTTGCACAGAAAATGAGTTAACGATAGCCATCACGCTTTTTAAACAACATCCAAGAAGACTCTTCACATGGAAGTCTCCAGACAGTTTTACCAAAAATCAGATAGATTATATTTTAATACAAAGAAGATGGAGATCAAGCATAACATCTGCAAAAACCCTACGAAGTGCAGACTGTGATACAGATCATCAGTTATTAGAAGCAGATCTGAAATTAAAACTCCAAAAGCTTACCCGAGGACCAAGGCCACTTCATTTTGATCTCACAAAAATACCAGATGCATACAACATAGAAGTTAGGAATCGCTTTGGGGTCTTGATGTCTGTACAAGAAGAAATGACACCTGATGAACTGGCAGTACAAGCTAGAGATATCTTGATAACTCCAGCCAAAGATTTCATTCCGACCAAGAAAAAGCAACTTAAGCCATAGATTACATCAGACACGTTAGAATTAATACAACAACAAAGGGAGCTGAAACAGTTAACTCGAGAAGTAAGAAAGAACACAAGAAAGGACAAAAATCAATATATACAAGATTGCTGTACCAGAATAGAGCAATCTCATAAGGCTGGAAGAGATTATGAAATGTTCAAAGAAATGAAGTTATTGACAAGAAATGTTCAACCTCAATTGAATGTTATCTGTGACAAGATGGGAAATACCTTAACAGAATCTAGACAAATTCTAGAAAGATGGCAGGAGTACTGCAGTGGAATGTATGATATGAATGATAGTGAGGATATGAATGAGATACATGAGCCAATGACAGCAGAGACAAAACCTGAACCCTCATTAGATGAAATTGCTTGGGCTATAAAGAACCTGAAGAATGGTAAATCACCTGGATGTGATGAGATACCAGCTGAACTAATTAAAGCGGGAGGAGAAGAAAGCATACGCATATACCATGCATTATGTACAAAGATTTGGAAATATGGTATATGGCCAAAAGATTGGAAGAGAGCTATCTTCATTCCAATACCAAAAAAAGGGCAACCTGAAATTATGCACCAACTATAGAACTGTTGCCCTGATCAGTCATGCAAGTAAAATTCTACTAAAAGTCATAATGGGAAGACTTCGTAAGAAAATGGAAGAAGAGATTAACGTGGTTCAAGCTGGATTTAGACAAGGAAGAGGAACAAGAGATCACATATTCAACATGCGTTTAATAATAGAGAAGTGCAGAGAATTTAATGTAAACCTATTCTCATGATTTGTGGATTATTCAAAGGCATTTGACTGTGTACAACATCAGAAACTTTGGGAAATCATGAGGAATATGGGCTTTCCATCACATGTAGTACAACTCATAAAAATGCTCTATCTAGACCAACAAGCAGTAGTTAGAATAGATGGCGAGACATCAGATTGGTTTGACATCAAGCAAGGAGTCCGTCAGGGCTGCGTGCTGTCACCCTATTTGTTTAACCTGTACGCCGAAAATATAATGAGAAATGTAAGAGATGATATAAACAGGGAGCTATATGATGCCCTAAATATCGGCGGTCATGACATACCAGAGATTTGATATGCTGATGATACAGTATTACTATCCACAACACAGAATGGCATAGAAAACCTAATAGCCTCAACCCAATTGAATAGTGAAAATCACAACTTATATCTTAACATAGCAAAAACAAAAATAATGCATACAGATAAAACTACTATGGAGAAAGAAATATACATTAATGGGGAAAAATTTGAGGTTGTGGAAAATTTTGAATATCTTGGGTCATTGATTACCAATAACGGTGACATAATGAAAGAAATTAAACGGTGACTATCCATTGCTCTTCAAAGACTAAAACAGATGAATAAATTATGGAGTGGGACAGACAGAACTACAAAAATTAGATTTTTAAGAGCATGCATCTTTCCCATTGCAACATATTCCTGTGAGACCTGGACACTTACTAAACAAGCTGAACGCCTTTGAATATAAATGTTATAGACGAGTTCTAAGAATATCTTGGGTAAAGAAAAGAACAAATGCATCCATACTTCAAGAGTTGAATATTGAGGAGGGTTGGCTATTAAAGACGATAAAACAAAGAAAATTGAAGTATTTTGGTCACTTGAAATGTCACGAAAGTTTGGAGAGAACAATAATGGAAGGGTATATGCCTGGGAAGAGAGGAAGAGGAAGGCCAAAGAGAAGATGGGTGCAGGATGTGGCGGCTGATCTCCAGATGGGTGTATCAGACGCGGGACATCTTGCTTGTGATCGAGAAGTTTTCCGGAAGGTTGTTATGGGAGCGAGGTTCTGCAAAGGACATGCTACTGAATGAATGAATGAATGAATATCAATATTATAAACACTAATAGAGAGATCAGTAGAGACACAGACAGCCATATACTTGTGCTTTATAGGTTTTACCAAAGCATTTGATAAAGTGAAAAATGATGAAATGATCAAATTGTTGGAAGATATTTAAATTGACGTGAAAGATCTCAGAATAATAGCAGCAATTATAATAGAAAAATAAATTAGGGCAACAAGGAACAAATAGAGTCAGGAATAAGAGAAGCATGTGTTTTGTCATCAGATCTCTCTCTCTCTCTCTCTCTCTCTCTCTCTCTCTCTCTCTCTCTCTCTCTCTCTCTCTCTCTCTCTCTCTTGCGCGCGCGCACTCGCAGTCACAGTGAGAGAGATCACAGAGAGTCCAGGAATATGTTGGAAGTTATAATATAAACAATCTGCAAAGTTGAAAACACAAAGATCTACATCTGTTGGATATTGTAGTAACAGAGAGTGCAAAAAAAAAAAAGAATTTATTGAATGTCAAGAAAACGGAAACAATTGTTTTTATCAAAGAAACAATTGTTTATATCAAAGGATGTCTCCTTAAAAACATAACACTAAATTGTGATTAAACAATACAAGGTAAATTGCTTAACCAAGTTTATCAATTTAAATACCTTGGGACGGTCATAACATCAGATGGAAGATGCATGACAGAGATTAAAAGCAGAATAGGCCAAGGAAATGCTGCATTTCAGAATATGAATAGTATCTTGTGCAATAAGTAACTATTATGAAATGTCAAAAAGAGTATAGAAATGTTATACAGAACCTGTTCCAAGAACCAAAATCTGTGGATATGCAGAAATACCTAAGCCATTTGGCAAGGGCACAAGATGATAATGAGATTATCCTTTACTCACTGCAAACTGGTTGTGTTTTGTCATTTATTTTTAGCTTTTACTTCTTTTTTATTGTGAATGCTGTTTGTCAGGTCCTGCTTGCAAAGATGTTGAAATGTTACAAAAGATGATCATTGAGGGAATGAACATTGCACGCTTGAATTTTTCTCATGGATCTTATGATGTGAGTAGATTTTAGTTGTAATTTTCATTCTTTTACGGAATACACATCTTTCTTCTTACCTTGGCAGGAAACTTGCAGATACTGGGACATCAAAAGTGCATTTATCGTTAGTCTAAATCACATGGTGCAACTGCACATTTTCCTGCGGTCAGCACTGACACAGACTTCAGCTTCAAATTGATTTGGAATTGATCTCTCTTTTAATAAGGTGACAAAAGAATCTAACCACAATAAACATAATGCTGCTAATTTTCTGAACACCCTATTAATTGATTCCACTTAAATTTTGAAAATAGTATGGTATGGTATGACCAACTGAAAAATCTGAACTCATTTTATTTTTTTAGATAGCCACTCCCTGTTTGTATAACATTGAATTAATGTTTTACTCTCTTTTTTTCACTAAAGGCCATTTAACCTTTGGACAGAAAAATAAACGTGCACATTCTTCAAGAAATAAATGCAACCCATAAATTTATTAGAAAATTAGATGAAGCTAGTAAAGAATTTTGGAAACAACATGGGGAGAAATAATCTTGAAAACATAATGGCAGACTTGATGGGAAAAAAGCAAGAGGAAGACAAAGATATAAGTACCTGGATGGTTTGGCCTTATTGTATAATCAGGACAAGAATACAGACTAGACCCCAGATCGGTCATCGAGTGAGATGGCCAACCATGACCGCCCAAGCTTATTGGCATGACACATGATGATGATATCATATCTTTGGTGTTAGTGAAGATGACAGAAAAATTAATTTACAAGGCTGAGACTAAAGTGTGTGCAGGCGCGCGCATGCGCACACACACTCTCACTCACTCACTCACTCTGTCTGACTCTCTCTCTATCTCTCTCTCTCTCTCTAATTATGACCAAGAAAAGAAGACAGGATAACACTGAAACTGGCAGAGAGAAATAACTGGAATCAAGTATCAATCAATCAAGCATGTGCCATGCCGGAAAGCGTGAGCGGTCATTACTCGCCATTTCACTCGACCACCAGAGTCGTGGATCAGCTCAGTGTTCCTGTCTCGTCCATGCCGTGTTGCCAAGCCATCCAGGTATTTTCCTCTCGGTCTTCCTCTTGGTCTGTTCCCTTCGATCTTGCCAGTTGTCACTAAGTTCTCCAATCCATTTCTTCTCATAACATGTCCAAAAAATTGTGACTGTCTACGTCTAATTTCTCTAATCAATTTACAATTGTCATTTGTTTCATGTAGTACTTGGTCGTTGGTTTTTCTGTATGTCCATGGTATTCATTGCATTTTCCTCAGAAACCACATTTCTGCAGCCATCAGATGTTTTTCAGCTTGACTGCTCATTGTCCAAGTTTCACATCCATACAAAAGAACAGGCTCTATTTATCCCCTCAACACTCTTTTTTCTCGTTTCAATTGACATCTTTTTATTGGTCAGAATGTTTTTCATCTTTGCTAAAGGCTACTTTCGCCATGGTGATTCTTGTACTAATCTCTTCAAGGCATCTCCCATCAGATGTTATGACTGTTCCGAGATAATTGTATCGATTCACTTGTTGAAGAATATTCCCATTTACTTGTATATTACATTGTGGTATTTCGTTCTTCCTAGTGACTACCATAACCTGTGTCTTTTTACAATTTAATTCTAACCCCAGTTGCTCACTGTGTACAACAACCGCATCTACTTATTGTTGCAGATCCTGCGCATTGACTGCAATCAATATTGTATCAAGTATAGCAACATGTAAAGTAATTCAAGCAACATAGCCTTACCATTAGATTAATAACAGGGTCTGCAATAGTTCCTCATCCATAGAATTTAGCCAAGTTTTATGGTGTTATGCAATGCCTTTACTAATGTATTTGAATCATGGACTTTGAATTGAAAGTTTATTCAGAAGCTAGGGACCTTTGACTTAGTTAACACTTAAAGAATTAATGCCACTGTGCTGAGGACATTCTCACACATGTTCTCTTTCCTAAAAAGCCACAGAGAGTACCCATACTGATTGTTACAGTAGCGGTTTGGTTTAAAGGTCCCTTGGCTTGTCCTCTATGTGTTGAGTGTCATCCAGACCCTTATGAACCAATCTCTCCATTATGTACGCTCAAAGAGATGACTGAGAACTGGTTCATTTGTAGAGTGTTAACAATCCTAATGACGGTTAAGAAGATCAGTAATGTAGTTCTGCAGGAGGTAATCCAGATGCTTTTACTAATACAAGTAGGGGACATGATAATCATGCTTGAAGATCTACATATTGATGGAAAAAACCTTATACTTGTAAAAAAAAACATATATTGGAAACAACAAGCTGCCATCAGAATTGATAACGATGTAGGTCATTATCAGCCTATTAAAAGAGGTGTGAGGCAGAGATGTGTAATGTCTCCAGATCTTTTTTCCCTGTATAGCGAAAATATTTTCAGAAATATAGAAGATATGGAAGGAATCAACATTGGGGGAAGATACATCAATAACATTAGATATGCAGATGATACAATCTTGATTGCAGACAACGAACAGGACCTGCAACATTTAGTAGATGTGGGTGTTGCACACTGTGAACCACTAGGTTTAGAACTGAATAGTAAGAAGACACAGATTATGGTCATCACTGGGAAAAGGAAATACCACAATGTGATATACGAGTAAATGGGCATATTCTTAGCAAGTGAATCGATACAGTTATCTCTGAACAGTCATGACATCTGATGGGAGATGCCTTGAAGAGATTAGAACAAGAATTGCCATTGCAAAGGTAGCCTTTGCAAGATGAAAAACATACTGACCAATAAAACGATATCAATTGAAACGAGAAAAAGAGTGTTGAAATTCTACATAGAACCTGTACTTTTGTATGAATGTGAAGCGTGGACAGTGAGCAGTCAAGCTGAAAAACATCTGATGGCTGTGGAAATGTGGTTTCTTGGAAAAAGGCAAAGAATACCATGGGCAGACAGAAAAACCAATGAACAAGTCCTTCAAGAAACAAATGAAGATCGCAAACTGATTAAAGTCATTATACGTAGACAGTCAACATTTTTTGGGCATGTTATGAGAAGAAATGACTTGGAGAACTTTGTGACAACTGGCAAAATTAAAGGGAAGAGATCAAGGTTAAGACTGAGAAGTAAATACCTGGATGGCTTGTCCATGGGCATGGTTGAAACAGGAACACGGAGCTGATCCATGACTGGTGATCGAGTGAGATGGCAGAACATGACCGCCCACGCTTATCAGCATGGCACATGATGGATGGATGGATAGAATAAAGGAGAGGGGATGCAAGAAGATCCACTAGTTACACGTTTGTCTTCTCTGGAGTGGAACAGCAAGAAAGGGCAAGACATGGTGTAGGAATAGTCATTGAACCAGGGCAAGCAAGAAGAATACTAGATATAAAATATATATCAGAAAGAATCATCATATTGAAAATAAAAGAACAGATAATTACTACAAATGTACAAATATACGCACCATGTAATATAAACAAAAATTAGCAAGAATGCGACGAGTTCTACGAAGACATCCATGACATACTAAATAACATAGAGAAGTAGGACAACATCATAGTCATGGCAGACTTCAATGCAAGACTAGGATATAACAGAGCAGGCATAGAACACTCTTTATTATACATAAACTATTCATACATGTTTTGGTAGACACCACATGACTGGGGAAACTCCATAATTATCCCAATCTGGAAAAACAAAGGCAGTAAAAGAGACTGCACACAATACAGAGGCATTTCCCTTTTGAGTCATACTGGGAAAATATTTTGCAAAATTCTTGAGAAAAGATTACAAAGATTACCTAGATTGGAATGAGTCTCGGAACTAGTATGGTTAGAAGTGGTAACTGCAGTACCAACAATTTCTCAATCAAAACCGCAAACTTTACAATGTCTCGTGTCAATTCTTTAGCTTTTCCTCTAAGCGTGAGCGGTGAGCCTGAGTGCAGTCAGTCACACAAATGTCGGCCAAAGTCCAACCTCCATAATATAGCGATAATCAACCATAGGTCGCACCCAGACCAAGCGCAATTTAACGAGCCTGCACCTCACGTTGTCACGAGATATGCATACCACGTGGTCTGGTCAGTTGCAGACAGACCAAGAGGTGGGGCCGAAAAGACAGGAAGGTCTGGCTTCCTAGTAGGGTGCAGCGCCATGAATGGGGCACAGGAAGGAACATGGCAACGGAGACATATGGAGGGGACAGAGGCCGTGGTGGGGGATGAAGCTGGCATCCCACGGCCACATGTGCTCAGGGGCAAGCTCAGGCTGCATGGGCTCTCCCCATTGAGGGAGGGAGGGCTTGAGAGTGGACAAGGTAACAGCGAAGGGACAAGCGTAACATCAGGGATAACGAATGTGACCGAACGAACGTCTCCACGGCAGGGGCAGACGCCCAGAGTCATGACCCGGACGGGACCTCCCGCAGAGAGTATTAAGAAATTGAAGTTCCGAAATGCTTGGGGAAGGGGGTTTACTTCTGATGATCTGAAGCCCCCTGTCGTGTTTGCTCCGCGTCAAGAGTTCTTACGACTATGAACTACAATAGAAACCCAGCTAAGCAAAACACAACTTGGATTTAGGAAAAACAAAGGATTCACAGATACCATTTTTGCTCTTAGACAACTTATAGAAAAATAAATAGAATTTAATGAAACCCTCTACTTAGCCTTTGTCAACCAAGAAAAGGCATTTGATAGAGTAGATAGAAACAAGCTGTGGGAAATCCTTAAAAGATATGGAGTGATTACACACCTAAAAACTTATGTAGAAGCTTTTACAACAACAGTGAATGCATTGTGAGAACAAGTGGAGGGTACTCAGAACCCTTCACCATAAGATCTGGAGTACGACAAGGTTGTGTCCTGTCCCCTCTCTTGTTCATAACTATATAGTCAGCATGTGTAAAGAAACCAGCCAAACAGAGACCACATGAACACTGCATGAAGGACAGAAGAAGAACTATCGGCAAATTACACCATTAAAGAACTCCTGCTTGCGGATGATCAAGCACTAATAGCAACATCAGAAGCAGAATTACAAGACCACATGAAAAGGATAAACGAAGTGTGTAGGAAACATAACATGAAAAACAGAGGTAATGACCATAACCAAAGAAGAAAAAAACAAGAACACCCCCTGAAACACATAAAGAGCGTCAAGTACCTAGGAAGTATAATATCATCAAGTGCCCAGAAAGGTTAACCCTGTTAACAAATGCCCGCAGAAGTTGGATGTGTCAGCCTAACGGCGAAAGAACGCATCTCTGCTGTAAATAGGCACAACGCAATCATGTCTGGAAAAAAACGCCGGATGAACGAAGAAGAGGATAGCATCAAGTGGCAAATCACAAGACGAGATCAAAAATAGATGCAAAAAGGCAAACCAACTGATTGGACAAATGGCACCAATACTAAAGAACAAACATGTATCAATAACTACAAAGAAAGCACCATACAACACAATCTTTCAACCAACTCTATGTTACCAATGGCAAACATTGACAATGACAGAAAAAGAGAAAAGAAAAATCACAACAACAGAAATGAGATTCCTGAGAAGAATACTCAATATATCAAGAAGAGAGAAAATCATAAATGAAAACATCAGGACTAAAGTGGGAGTTACAGCAGTGCTAGATTTTATTAGAAGCAGAGCACATACTCCAGGATTGCCCAATCTACAACATACCCAGGCGAACCTTCTGGCCTAGAGAGACAACAGTAGAAGATAAACTCTATGGACCGCTGAATGAACTAAAAAAGACTGTTAGATTCATACAAGAGACAACATTGCAGTTATAAACATATTTCAGGCGAACGAAAGAAGAAGAAGAAGAAGAAGATTAGAAGGCAACAAGTAAAATGGTTTGGCCATGTAACTGGGTTACCAACTAACAGTACATCACAACAAGCAATGATGTACAGACCAAATGGAAGCAGAGGAAGAGGCCAACCACGTAAATGATGGACAGAGGGAATAGCAGTACAGGCATAGGGTCTTTCAAGCCAAATGGTACCTGAGAGTTACTGCAGATAAGGATCACCCTCTGCATGAAGCTATGTATATGGTCAAGGGTTGTAAAATGAGACAAGGCAGGTCATGGATGGCACAGGCAGGAAAATCTATACGCCAGGTGTGTGATTTGGAGATAAAGAGTGGGTTAAAGTACATGAAGACAAGTCAGACTGGCACAGTGTAATAGTAACACTTGGTTGTGAGAGCAGAGAATGGGCAACACGCCGCACTGAGTTTGAGGTGCAACAAATGATCCAGAGCAACACACATCAAGGTGGCATAGTGATCTACACCAATGGGTCAGTGGTGAGAAACAGATGTTGTGGATGGGGTTTTATTGCAAAGGCTAATGGACAAGTCTTGAAAAAGGAGAGTCTAGCATATGAGACTACGACCTCCAGAATTAGGATGGAGATGAAAGCAGTAACAGTGGCTGTCTGATGGTTAGAGGAGACCAGTGCAACACACATTGCATTCATTACGGACTTGAGGAGTGTGCTTAGTAAGGTGGAGAAAGGACAGTTTTGTGCGGAATGGCTTTCCTCACTTCAGAGGTCACAGATTGTGAGAATTGTATGGATTTTTTGCCCTGTGGGAGTTTGGGGGAATAAACAGGCTGATATGCTGGCAGGGAATGCACCTCTTGGTGGTAGATTACCTATAGACAAGGGAGTGGTGGTCGATCGCCTGCAGGACCAGGTGAAGGTGGGGGAACATACTGAGAACCCTTGAGTGGAAAGAATGATATATCGGGGCAGCGGCAAGGGTTCTTGAAGAACCTCAATACTGAGAGGTAATATGAGAACTTTCAATTATATAGCAGTGAAAATGATTAGCATTAGGAATCTTCACTGCCTGTTGAAAGAGGGGATGGGAATGCCCTGAGTACAGTGATGTCAGTTCTTAGCTCAACTCTCAACTCAACACAACGTATATATATGTATACAGTAATGAGAAATAAATTTCATGCAGTATTTTATTTTTTTATAGTATCATCGGGAAACCATTGTAAATATCAGAAAAGCTGTGGAAGGATTCTCTGAGCCAAGACCAATAGCAATTGCATTGGATACTAAAGGTCCTGAAATAAGAACAGGTCTTATTAATGGGGTATGTTGCAAACATTTGCATTTCCTTATTCACTTGACTTTTATGGTATGAAGCACATCCTTTCTGACAATGTGAAATTGGCATGAATGCACAGAATAAAAATATAGGCTTATTTGTTGTTCTAATAAAGAACAGTAAGGTGAACATTATTTGCCTACTCTGTCCTGTCTTTCAAAACATTAAAATTGTTTGGCTACTTTTTAAAAGGTGGTAGACAGTAATCTCAAAAAATGTGTTGCATAAAATTGGTAATTTAAAAATATAATTGCATTTGTGAATTCTGTTTATACAAAATATAATTTAACTCAACAACTAGCATATGTTGTTATCAACATCAAACCTCATGTAGTGGAATAAAGAATTAGAAATAAATAGCAACTCATTCAAATATAACTAGAAAAAAAAATTTGGGAAATGCCTAATTCAAACTTAGTTTAAACTTGTGATTCTTGAGGTCCAAAGCTGGATCAATCAGAATATGACCTATGTCACAAATATTATGCTAATATATTAGGATATATTATTTACCGTGCGCATGGTCTGAATAAGTTGTTCTAGCATTGGGTTCTTTCGCAATGTACAATAGCTGAGGTAACAGCCAGTCAGATTGTCACACATGTAAGTGACGTGGGAAATGAAAACAAAAGTTCAATTCTCATTTCATCACTGCTTGCCACACTGTTCAGTCATGTGTACAGACTAGTCTGAATGTTGTATCTTGAACAACTAGGTAACAAGTGTTAATTTAGGTTGTGTGCAGTAGTACAAGTCCACACCACGTAAAAGTAAGACCGCCATATTTTAGATATATATAACCATGTTCTCTTCTTACTCACAGGTATAATTAGAGTTATAAAATCCATCCATCATGTGCCATGCCGGTAAGCGTGGGTGGTCATGTTCTGCCATCTCACTCAATCGCCAGAGTCGTAAAATACCGACATTTAAATGAGGAAGTTTTAGTAAATAGCCACAATTTAATAGCTCACATGGTAATATACTTTTAATAGAGTAATGTGTTTGTTTGTATGTGTTCTGTCTTTCACATTAGTGTTGTTAACTAGGGATTCATTTAGACACAAGGGTGGTAAATTTACATTCAAACATGAGCCAATATTTTCAGTTTGTTAATTCTTAAGCCAAAGATTTGGATGGGCCACAGTCTAACATTGTATACATCATATGTTTTCATCAAATGAATAGGCCAGTTTCGAAATCCAACAAAATAGAACCAAGGTCCTATTCTATTATTCCACACACCATAATTCAGGTAGCCGAGGCCTGCTTTGAACACTCTAATTTTTCAAAGAAAATGTGCCGGCCACCCGTAACATTCAGCGAGGAGCACCAACTGGAGAGAGCCGGCAGATGGTAGGGCAGGAACAACGGGCAGTGAACCGGCATGCCCGCCTGCACCTGAGATCCAGCTACAAGCTTTTTAACTGCAACAACTGTAATATACACTATTGGAGCTGGAATTACCGCAGCTGCTGGCACCAGACTTGCCCTCCAGTAGATCCTCGTTTAAGGGTGTAAAGTGTACTCATTCCAATTACAGGGCCTCGATAGAGTCCCGTATTGTTATTTTTTGTCACTACCTCCCCATGCCGGGAGTGGGTAAGTTGCACGCCTGCTGCCTTCCTTGGATGTGGTAGCTGTTTCTCATGCTCCCTCTCCGGAATCGAACCCTGATTCCCCGTTACGAACATGGGCAGACATTCGAAAGATGCGTCGCCGGCACGTAAGGCCATGCGATCAGCACAAAGTTATCCAGCGTCATCAGAGAGGGAATGCTGTGCCCTGCAAAGGGCAACTACAGTTGGTTTTGAACTAATAAAAGCGATCTTTCCGCGAGGGTTAGAGCTAGATAAGCATGTACTAGCTCTAGAATTGCCACAGTTATCCAAGTAGGATCATGTCATCTAAGGAACCTCAACTGATTTAATGAGCCATTTGCAGTTTCACCGTTAGACAGTGTGAACTTAGTCATGCATGGCGTAATCTTTGAGACAAGCATATGACTACTGGCAGGATCAACCAGATATATATTGCACAGACAGACTATTCACACACACGCAGGCTAAGAGTAGCAATCACTCAGCGTGCTCCCTCCGTACCCAGTGATATATGCAAAACCACCAGATGCCTGCCGACAACCTTTAAAGCTATACCAGGCAGGACTGATTGAAAAGCTATGTCAATTAACTGACTGCAGGCCCACTACTCATCAAGAGAGAGTGGGCGCTTATCGAGACCTTGTCAAATGATCGTACAAAAATTGCTCTTTCGCCCGCTCAATCTGCAACTCTGACTTCACGCTGCGGTCACATTCTTGAAACGCCTGCCTCGCTAACTTGGGTGCACCTCACACAGCCATCCGAGACAATGAACGTCAGACACGGGACTGATCTTGCAAACCAGACCAGCCCTCATGAGAAGATTCTTGACAGTCTTGTGTCATGGCACGGAAGGGAGTCAACACACAAATTGATCCATGCAATCGGATATCACAGTTAGTGGAGAGGTATGATTTCCCGTGCCAGCTGGCAAGGCACTGGATGATGATGATTGTATTTGCTACATGTTCAACTCAGCTTATTAATATGATTTTACAGTCTGCCCTCGTTGCTCTAAAACAGACACTGATAGTCTGCAAATAAAAGTTAATTTATTACAGGTGAATTTGTTGTTTCATCTGAAGTCTTGTCTTTCCTCTCATGCCTAAGATGGCGCATAGGGCAGAAATCGTGGTTCTCTTTTGTTTGCTTAGCGCCAAACATTTGGAGCCAGAAATCTGTTTCTGTAACAGTTGGGAGTTTTATGATGACGGATTGTTAGTCCGCCGATCAACCGTCTTTAGTCGAATTTGGGGAAAATATATCCCGCCAACTCGACCCAAGTCGGAGACTCTGAAAATATCATGACTCTTTATAAAACAGATGGTAGCCTGAGTCTCGTGTATTGACTCTTTACAAACAGATGGTAGCCTGAGTCTCGCCCGGGATTCAAATACTGAGATCCAACTACGAGCTTTTTAACTGCAACAACTTTAATATACGCTATTGGAGCTGGAATTTCCGCGGCTGCTGGCACCAGACTTGCCCTCCAATAGATCCTCGTTAAAGGGTTTAAAGTGTACTCATTCCAATTACGGGGCCTCGATAGAGTCCCGTATTGTTATTTTTCGTCACTACCTCCCCGTGCCGGGAGTGGGTAAGTTGCGCGCCTGCTGCCTTCCTCATCTGAAGTAAAGACTTCAAAATGTTCTGAATCTGTTCTGTCAACCAGCTCCATGGCTAAGGGGTTGCGGACGCAGTTCGTAATCCCACTACCGTGTTCAAAACACAGCTGTGGGCGATTTGACAGAAGATTGCCTTGCGTTGGTTTTTTGTGAAAATGGTCTGAGTGCCTGTCATTCAGAAAGCAATGGCAAACTACTGAACGTAAACTTGCCAAGAAATCACGAACAGCCAAAAAATGCTGGGGTTGACTATAACATCCTGTAAAGGATATGCAACTAACTCTGTCAAGGCTTGCTTCTTTGGATATTCTGTCTGTGTAGATATTAAATAGAAGAGGAGATAACACACATCCCTGTCTCACTCCTGTATTGACTGAACATATCTGATATACTTTCTCGTGTTCTTTGATGTGGTTTCTGAGGAAAATGCAAAGAATACCATGGACAGCCAGAAAGACCAATGAACAAGTCCTTCAAGAAACAAATGAAGATTGTAAACTGATTAGAGACATTAGACGCAGACAGTCAACATTTTTTGGGCATGTTATGAGAAGAAATGAATTGGAGAACTTGGTGACAACTGGCAAGGGGAAGACCTAGAAGCAATTACCTGGATGGCTAGTCCTTGTGGCATGGTCGAGACAGAAACACTGAACTGATCCACGACTCTGGTGATTGAGTGAGATGGCAAACATGACCGCCCACACTTACCGGCATGGCACATGATGGATGGATGGATGGTTCTTTATTGCACTTTGGCTTGGGTGGTACAGGACTATGATGTTTTCTAGTTGTCCTTGTATCCCGTTGTCTTCAAGGATGGTCCATAATTTGTATTTTTCTACTCTATCGAAAGTCTTTTCCTGATCTACAAACACAATATTCTGCTGGTCACTGTTTTCGATGGTATTTTCAAATATTTGTCTAAGTATGAATAGTGCATCAGTGCAACTTTTACCTTCCCTGAAACCAAATTGTACTTTGCTTAACTGTTGTTCAACTACGGGTCTAGTTTTTTTTCCCAATAGTTTTGCGTACATTTTTCCTGTATGATGCAGGAGTGATATACCTCTGTACATTTCATACTCTCTCATATTGTCTTTCTTTTTCCATATTGGTACTGTTATTGCCTGTTGCCAGTCATCATCATGTGCCGGGGCTGTCATCTCACACGATCACCAGAGTCGTGGATCAGCTCAGTGTTCTTGTCTCAACCATACCATGTGGCCATGCCATCCAGGTATTTACTTTTCTGCATTCCCTTTGTTCTCTTCCCCTCGATCTTGCCAGTTGTCATCAAGTTCTCCAAGTTATTTCTTCTCATAACGTGGCCAAAATATTTAGACTGTCTACATATAATTTCCAATCATCTGGGACTTTTCTTTCTTCCCATGTTATATTGAAAAATCTTGTCAGCCATTTAACTCCTGTGGTTATTCCATCTAGACCCAGTGATTTTTTTTTTTTTTTTTTGCGCTCGCTCGCATTGAACTTAAGCGTAGTCCATACACACTATTTAAAGTAGTGATGAACTGAATTTTGTGTGTTGATTAGCTTTTCCTATTAACAGTGTCCCTTGCCAACAGGCGAACTCACTCCGACTTCAGAGGTACTTGTAAATTACGTCCCCAAGTCAAGGACGACAGGTAAACACTTTAGTCCAGCTGTCCGATGTAGGGGTTGAACCCCTAACCACGGCATCAGCACACGGGATGTTTAAGAACATGCGTTCTTACCCATTCGACCATGCTGACCTTTTTTACTTCTGCAAGTATGAAGTTTAGTTCTCGTTGTCCACAGCTTTTAGGCATAAAAGTGAGGTTTTCTATGTTCTGTATGGGGTTAAGTAGTTCTTGGAAGTATTCTGCAACCTTGCTGGTCTTTGTTGTGGATTAAATAATGGTATACCTCTTTTGCTATTTACGATGGTGGTTGGGCTGTAACATGCATCGCAGTTTCTCATATTGTTGACATGTTTATAAAATTCTCTTGGGTTGTCTTTGCTAAGGGTTACCATCTGTTCACTGTATATTCTCCAGGATTCATCTTTAAAGTCTTTAATTGTTTGTTTGGCATTTCATCGTGCTATTCTATAAGTGACATAGTCTTATTCAGATTTAGTTGTGTAATTGCCAGGAAAATATCAAGCCAGCTAGAGAAGCAAGGTGTTTTCCAACCTACCCTGGGTGGGTACCGTCCAAAAAGAGAAACCTGGACCAATGCAGCAGTCTTTGCCCATGATGTCTATGAAGGTTTCCACTCAGGCATTGAAACCTTTGCTGCAGCGATTGATCTTGAGGACGCATACAACAGAGTACCATTGGATTTTTTAATGCTTCAGCTTCTTGAACTCAAAATAAGTCCATTCCTCCTTAGTTGGATCGCTGCAGCCCTCTTCCAACGGAAAGTAGTTTTTAGATGTGGCAGTTGGACTTCGGAACCAACAACAATATATCCTGGCCTACCACAGGGATCACCATTATCTCTGGTACTGTTCAACGCCTACACAGTGAGAATCACCAGTGAGCAGATCACTGGACCTGGCAGGACATTGTCATATGCCGATGATGTTTTAGTGTATCGTCAGGGTAAGGATAGAGAGCAGGTTGCTGTGGAACTACAAACCGAACTCAAACGCATAAGTACTTGGTGTGATGAAGCTGGGGAATGGTCAACCCAACAAAGGCAACAGTGACTTGGTTCTCGTTGAATAATCATATTGTCAACACTCCAACACCAACTGTAATGCTGTGTTCAGAGACGGTGGAAAGAACGCAGGCAATGAATTACCTGGGGATACGGTTTGATCGAAGCCTTGCTTGTAATGAGCACATAGACCAGGTGATAACAAAGGCCAAGCGGGGTTTGGCTGCGATGCGGTTGATGGCGGCAGCAAACTGTGAGCAGTGCCATCTACGTCTTCTGTACGAGGGGCTGGTCATGTCTGTTTTGGAGTATGCAATGGCAATCCTGACTCTCAGCCGTAAGCAGATAGAAAGGATGGAAAGGATACAGAATGAAGCTATGCGCATTATTCTTGGATGTACAAGAGACACAGCATGCAGGGCGATGTGCTACCTTCTTGATTTTCCAACCATTGAAGAGAGAATACAAGTTTGCAGGGCACGCGCCTACCTCAGAGTTAACGCAAACACACAACATCCACTGCATAGTGAAATTATGAAGGTGAAGGGCAGCAGGTTAAAAAGAGGACGGTCGTGGATGGGTCAAGCCGAAGACATTCTTCAGCAGGTGTGTTCACTGGAGGACTTAGAACCTGGCAAGGAGTGGTTTCAAGTGCCAACAGACTTCTGTACATCCTTTTCAGTTTGCATCCAACTAGACAGAAAATTTGGCTGCTGTGGAGGCGGTAGTACAAGCGTTGATTTTCGAGAATTTGCTAGACGGTGATGCGGTCATTTACACAGATGGGTCGGTCGTCCGACATGTGAGAAGCTCATGGGCCTTTACAGCTCGGGCCGGAGGGAGAATTGTGAAGGAGGACTCTGGTGCTTTCACTGAAACCACAAGTAGCCTGACTATGGAAGTCATGGCAGTAAGTAAAGCAATAACATGGCTCGAGACACAGAATTCACTAGGGCATGTTTCCTTAGCGACTCAATGAACATGATCAAGAGGATAGAGGAGGGGTCGATCCGAAGAGAATGGTTGCTGCCTCTGGAGCGGTCTCTGCGGCTGACAAAGATTAGTTTCATCTTTGTGCCAGGGCATGCGGGAGTCCAAGGAAATGAGCAGACTGACAAGCTCGCAGGTGAGGCTACTGTGGAGGGCGGACGCGCCATGGACCAGGCTGACATTCTGAATGCTCTACGAGAAGTAAGACTCTTGCATGAACCAAGTGATGACTGTGAATCTACAACCATGGCCAGACTGCGAAAACAGCAAATTAAAAGAGGGGTGGCCAAACAAGAACACTACGCAGGAAGCCAAAGAAGATTGATAAACCAACACAGAACTGGCGTCGTTAGCCGCTACACGCTGCGGGATTTGCTGAGGAGGGGATCCGAGCACTTATGGACTGAATGGTTTGATGTGCAATGAGGATGATCTGTCGACTAACTAACTAACTAACTAACTAGTTGTGAACCATTATTTTAATTGCTACCATCTTTCAGAATACGCTATCTTTAGCTTCATTGTTCCGCCAGCCTGTTCTTAATCTTTTGTCCTGCCCTACTTTCTTAGTTCCACATTTATTTTCCAGTGTGTCGAGCGTGCCAGCCTTCAAAACTGCCCATTCCTTATCTACACTTGAGTACTCATCAGGGATGGTCTTATGTAGGTTTTTGATTTCTTGTGTGAATTCATCTTTGACCATATTTTCCTGAAGCCTCGTTTAATTTATGACTTCTGTTGTTACCTTTTTTTTTTTTTCCCCCCCTGTATGTTGAATTTCTTTTTATTATAACTGGTTTGTGATCAGTGTCTGTATTTGGGAGTGCTCTTGAATCCATTAGTAGTCTTCTGTCTGATTTCTTAATTAGAATAAAGTCAATTTGAGACGCTTGATCTATGTTGTTCCATTTATATCAGGTTTTAATGTGATTGCTACTATGTTGGAAAAAGCTATTTGTTATTATTAATCATTGTTCGGAGCACATGTTTATCTGTCTCATTTACATTGTTTAACATGTCTAAGCTGGCGCCGTGGCGAAGGGGTTACGGACACAGTTTGTGATCCTGCATACCCACATTCAAAACAAAGCTGCGGGCGATTTGGCAGCAGACTGCCTTGCATTGTTCTTTTACAACATCGTATGAGTGCCGGTCGTTCAGAAAGCAATCGCAAACTACTGAGCATAAACTTGCCTAGAGATGACAACAGCAAGAACATGCTGGTGTTGATTGCGACATCCTGTGAAGGACATGCAACTAACTTTTAACGAACGTGTTTATAAGGTTATCAAAATATTTGTCTTTGTCTTCATCGCTGTAAGTATCATAACATGGGGCATATGTCTGTATAATAGTTGTTGTTTTACGCCTTCTTTGATGTGTATTAGTATTATTCTTTCTTAAATAAATTCAGTGTTAATAATGGCATGCCTTTTGCCAGGATGTAATAAAAAACCACTCCATATTTAGCCTTTGCTCTCTGATCAACACCACTCCATATTAGAATGTAATTTTAATGTTTTCGTACTCGCTGATCGAGACCACTCCGTATTAGAACATAATTTTCATGTATTCATTTTCTGTTATGTCCCTTTTCCCTCTTATCTGCAAGTCCTAATATTTTGATTTTTCATAAACTCTACTAGTGCTAGTTCTTTATCTCCCAGTCCACTAACATTCCAAGTCCCAAATGTCTCCTGTCTGTTTCGTACTTTAGCTATTCACTTGTTCGTTGTGTTCCGATGTGATTGCTGATAGAGTAAATGCTTCTCTTTCAATTTCCTCCATAATTATTAAGCAATAGTACGTGAACAAATAAATTCCCTACTGATTTGCTGGACATGTCGTAGGTTCGTCCTTATTTGAACACAAAACACATATTGAGCAAAAGTACTAATGCAAAATCAACATCTGCAAGATGAGATTTTGAGGAGAGTTGCCAATGTAACTATCCGAGACTGAATAAGAAATAATGTTATCAGGCAGACAGTGGGATCAACACCATGTGCCACATGTATTGATAGGCAAAAGATCTAATAAGTAGAATTTGTCAGATGTTGAAGTCTCTTTAAACTCAAGCTTACAATCAAGGTGATTTTAATAGCATATGTAGTATAGTCAGATTTGTTTGTTTTTATTAACAAAATTGAAAAGTTTACCTCTGTCTTCTTTAGAGTGCTACAGCAGAAGTTGCTTTAGTAACTGGAGAGTATGTGAACATCACAGTCAATGATGAGTTTATGAATAGATGTAACAAGAATGTCTTGTGGGTAGACTACAAGAACATATGTAGAGTGGTTGATGTTGGGAACAGAATTTACATAGACGATGGCCTTATTTCAGTTGTTTGTAGGGTAAAAGGTAAACAAGTGCTTATTCTAATCATTATTAATTCATTTTCTTGTTTACTACAGCCATTAATTTTTTGATAGTTTTACCGAATGGTAATTTTAATAGTAATTGCACATTACAAGGCAATACATTGTGAAGACAAACATGCAAGAGGAAGACTGCTTTAAATGGAAGGATAATATCAAGAAATGTAATGGAAAGAACTACTGAACGTAAACTTGCCAAGAGATCACAACAGCAAAAAAAATGCTGGTGTTGTCTGCAATGTCCTGTACAAGATAGAATGAACATATTAAACTACCATCGTGGCAAGAGCTAAAGGTTATGGCTATTCATCATTGGGAACGTGACAAGTGACCTGATTATCTTTCAGTCCTGCTTTAGGTATGTTAGTTTTTTCAGCAGTGACTCTCAGATATACAACTTGATGCCACAAACTCAAGACGGCAAACTCCAAAACTGTAGAACATCATTAAATTTGATTAAACTGATAAACAACATCGGGGAAGCTACATGGTACAAACCTTTTAATTCAAATACAAACAACATTTTTCACATAGGCATTTAGTAGTTTTCATGCATCATACTAACTAGACAAACAGACTGTCTCACACAATGGGCTAATGTCTGAATGCACAAAGTAATAAATGAGCAGTCAGAACTGAAAGCCAAGATTACCACTTCACCTTCAGTTTTTGTGAATCGGTTCTTGCTAACCACAATTCTGTCACTCACCTATGTAGTCTATATACATATGGGTACCAGGAAATGTCTTGGGAAGTGAAGGTGGCTGGCATGATATTGACCACATCACCCGTGGACTGCCAGCCAACTTGTCTACAAACATATGGGTCTCACACCATATGCCTACTATGCTCTAAGACATGTAAAAGTGTCTTTTACTATATATATATATATATATATATATATATATATATATATATCATTGCAAGTGTCTTCCTTATAGGACTTAGTCTCAACAGCAATAGTCTCCCAGTTGTGCCCTAAAAACCAGTTAACATATGTCATTACACATCTTGTGACATTAACATTTGTTTTAACATGAGCACAGTAATAGTGCATTAAAAACTAGAAACAGTACATTTGTCAATGTCAGTATGTCAATCAACCTTATCATTGTTGTTATGGAGTTAAAGATGCCTGAGAAAGCTGATTTAAAAAGAGGGAGAAGAAACCAAACTTTTGTATGCTGACATCTTGGTCTGTATGTTTGGAGATTCATGAGGAAAGGACAGGGGTAGAGAGAGTAGATTAAGGCTATGTGGATGGGGATGGGGGAACAGATAGTGATATCAGAATATGAATACAGGTCCAGTTGTAGAAAATAAAGATTTCCACCCTTTCAACCAGCCTCTGTGGCTTTGGTTATATTTGTGGTGGTCCATGGTGCAGGTTAAGTTTGTCTAGTTCTCTGCGCCAGTATTAGCTGGCTTTTCGATTTTGAAACGTTTATGCATGTGACATCAGCTGGGGGATTGGCCGGCAGATTCTCCTTTGTGTCCGTCTCCTCTGGCGGTTTCTTTGATCATTGTTGGCTTCCAGTTCGTCGTTTTTGATCTGATGCAGTCCTCATAAGTGCTCTTTGATTTTTGGTTAGCTTTCCTCTTGCTCTGTGCTGTTCCCACTTGTGTAATCTTCTTGGATTTTTCATAGGCATTCTTCGCGCTCTTTTTCTCTGACGTTTCATTTTCATGTCAAATTTTTGGCGCCATGTGGGGAAGTTATCGTTTTCGAAGTCCTTGCATAGTAGTCTATCTTGCCTTTTCTTCTCTTCGAAATTGGCATTCCATGTTGCATAGCTCTCTTCGCAAGTTAAGGTGGGTTCGTTTTTCTTGTCTGAGTTCCTATTGTCTTCAGATGTGTCGGATTCCTCCACTGGGCTTTCTTCAGGTGTCTGGCGGGATGCTGTTTTCCCCTTTGGTTGCTTGGACATCGTGGTTGGACTGCTGGCCTTGGCTTGCTGTTTCTGATTAGTTTTATGTTTGGCTTCGGTTTGTGGCTTCTCTGCGGTCTTACGTGTGGCTTCTGCTGGTTTGTTCTGGGTTAGTTCCCTTTTGGCTTTTAGCAGTTCTCTTTCGGTCTTGATTGTTTGTAGAATGTCTTCATTTTCCTTTTTAATCCGTGCCATGCGTTCCACCTCTTGATTGATGTTGTGCTGGGTTTCCTTCATGTCAACCAGTAGTTTTTCATTGTCGCTGGTTGGTGTCGGTGTCAGGAGTGCCTTGACTTGTTTCTTAAGCTCGTCAATCTGGCCTTGGAGCTGATTTTTTTCGACTTGTGAGATGCCTGTGGCTGTCTCACACCTCTGCAGTGCTTCTTTGTATGGTGTCTTTGTAGTAGTGGCGATCTTTAAGACATCTCTGTGTCTTTGGAGGTACGGGCAGCCCAGGCATCTTGCTCCATGTTTGCCAAGGCAGTTTGCGCACTTTCTCTTGTCATTGGGCATGCTGAAGTCCTTGTCCTGTTTGACCAATGGACATTCCATGAAGGTGTGGTTTCGGCGCACTATCGGCAGATCTCTGTCTTGCTGCGACATGTTGTTTTGCTGTGATCAGCCCTCTGGCACCTTGAGCATTGTTTGATTCTCGGGGTGAATTGTTCTGGCTGTTGAACTTTCTTGTTCATAGATACTGTGATTGGCATCTCACTGCCCTCTGTTGTTACCACCGCTAAAGTTGTGGGGATCTTGGAGTATGTCAGCAGCCGCTCCGCCTTCAGGATTTGGATGTGGAGATTTTCCTGTTGTAGCTGCTTCAGGATCTGATCATCTGTCAGCTCCACTTGGACACACTTGATAACCTATCTGATCATCTGTAAGTTGGTGTTTCCAAATCTGCTGTCTTTCTCTTCTCTCTGCTTCTCAATAGTCTTGGCTCTTGTCTATAGTGGGTTGTCGTCGGTCTTCCTTGTGGCAGCTTCATTTGAGGTTATTGTAGGTTCTGGTTCTTTGCTGCAGCTCGCAGGCAGGTTCTCTCCTCTCGTCTTCTTTAAGGTCTTGGTGGCTTCCACACTGCTCATCTTGTATTTTGGGTGTCTTCTGGTGTTAGTCTTATCACATGCCATTTTCTCCCCCCGTATAAGGTTTCTTGAACAGTTTGGGTGACTTGTTCTCGATAGCGTGCATGAATACGGAAGACAAGGGAAGCTTTTGTAGCACTGGGAAGTTTGTAGAGGTTGGGGAAAGTTAAAGGTGCTATGTTGACTGGCATGGGCGATTCATAGTTCTTCATATTTTGTGATCTCAAACATCAATTTATGTCCTGACATCCTTCCTTTCCATGTCACAAAACTGTCAAGAATCTTCTCTCACCGTCTTCCTCTATTTCTCTTTTTACATATTTTTTTTTCAGTTGTCACAACTTGCTCCAGTTTTTCTGTTCTCATATCGCCTAAAACAGCTTTATCTCTGATGTTTACAATAAGTTGTCCTTGTGTTGTTAGCCTCTTTTTAAAAATCTGGATTACTCATTTTGGCTGCCAATCATGAATGGGCACAGCAGCCCTTTTACAATAATAAATTGTCTTTGCAATTATACTTGAATTTATAGATTAGTACTGCAGTATTTTTATATAAATTATTCAAGAAGTTCTTCAGGAACTGTATTAGTTAGTTGGTTGGTTGGTTGGTTGGTTAGTTAGTTATTCGACAGATCATCTTCATTGCACATCGAACCATTCAGTCCATAAGTGCTCGGATCCCCTCCTCAGCAAATCTCGCAGCGTCTAGCGGCTAACGACCGGTTCTGTGCTGGTTTATCAATCTTCTTTGGCTTCCTGCGTCTGCCCTCCACATTAGCCTCACCTGCGAGCTTGTCAGCCCGCTCATTTCCTTGGACTCTGCATGCCCTGGCACGAAGATGAAACTAATCTTTGTCAGCCGCCGAGACCGCTCCAGAGGCAGCAACCACTCTCTTCGGATCGACCCCTCCTCTATCCTCTTGATCATGTTCATTGAGTCGCTAAGGAAACATGCCCTAGTGAATGTCTGTGTCTCGAGCCATGTTATTGCTTTACTTACTGCCATGACTTCCATAGTCAGGCTACTTGTGGTTTCAGTGAAAGCACCAAAGTCCTCCTTCACAATTCTCCCTCCGGCCCGAGCTGTAAAGGCCCATGAGCTTCTCACATGTCGGACGACCGACCCATCTGTGTAGATGACCGCATTACCGTCTAGCGAATTCTCGAAAATCAATGCTTGTACTTCCGCCTCCACAGCAGCCGAATTTTCTGTCTAGTTGGATGCAAACTGAAAAGAACGTACAGAAGTCTGTTGGCACTTGAAACCACTCCTTGCCAGGTTCTAAGTCCTCCAGTGAACACACCTGTTGAAGAATGTCTTCCGCTTGACCCATCCACGACCGTCCTCTTTTTAACCTGCTGCCCTTCACCTTCATAATTTCACTATGCAGTGGATGTTGTGTGTTTGCGTTAACTCTGAGGTAGGCGCATGCTCTGCAAACTTGTATTCTCTCTTCAATGGTTGGAAAATCAAGAAGGTAGCGCATCACCCTGCATGCTGTATCTCTTGTACATCCAAAAATAATGCGCATAGCTTCGTTTTGTATCCTTTCCATCCTTTCTATCTGCTTACGGCTGAGAGTCAGGATCGCCATCGCATATTCAAAAACAGACATGACCAGCCCCTCGTATAGGAGGCATAGATGGTGCTGCTCACAGTTTGCTGCCGCCATCGCCCTCATTGCAGCCAAACCCCGCTTGGCCTTTGTTATCACCTTGTCTATGCGCTCATTATAAGCAAGGCTTCGATCAAAACGTATCCCCAGGTAATTCATTGCCTGCGTTCTTTCTACAGTCTTTGAACACAGATTAACAGTTGGTGTTGGCGTGTTGACAATATGATTATTCAAAGAGAACCATGTCACTGTTGCCTTTGTTGGGTTGACCATTGCCCCAGCTTCAGCACACGTTTGCAGTTCCACAGCAACCTGATCTCTATCCTTACCCGTATTCATCAAGATACCATCATCATCAAAAAGAAACTCAGTACTGGTTAATAGATTATTCATATTCACAGGGGTATCCTAAATATAATAGTATTTCATAAGGCTATGAAGTTGCCAAGAATGATTGCTCCAAGAATTAGACTAGATACGTTATGAATCCTGGTGATCCCAGGTGAAATAAATATTCTGTTCCCTATCACTAATTTTCATGAAATGGCTAAAAATGCTAAACACATTTCACACCATGCATATCAATGCTATTATAGTTAGACATCGAGCAGGCAAATGAATATCTATACACAATGACACAAGAAATTAATCAGAATTGTCAAAGTTAGTGATGCGTGATAATGATGAATTAGGCATCTATAGATCTATTATAGATATACGGGTGTCCGTTAAAATAATATTTCCATGTTAAGTAAGGTAATCTTCATAAGACTGCAGATCAAATATTCCTATGACTTATAGACTTGAAAAACTATTCAAATAAGTAAATAGTCTCTTTCATCGTGTCTATCTCAGGTCCATTGGATATTCCAAGTCTTTAGAAGGCACACATCTCGTCAAGAAGTGCTAAGGTTTTCTTTATAAGAAAATAGCATATTATGCAACATAAATTATCTCATCTCATCTCATCATATTCCTCTTGTACCTTGTGGTGTCGAGGTGAAGTATAAACATCGTGAGAGTGCCCGTTTATGGGCTTCATGTATCAATATTCCCATGGACTCTGCTATTCCCTCCGTCCAATGTTTACATGGTCGGCCTCTTCCTCTATTTCCATCTGGTCTGTACATTATTGCTTGTTGTGGTATGCTGTTGACTAGTAACCTACTTGCATGGCCAAACCATTTGACTTGCTGCTTTCTAATAAAATCTAGTGCTACTATAACCCCCACTTTAGTCCTGATTTCTTCATTTCTGGTCTTATCTCTTCTTGATACGTTGAGTATTTTTCTCAGGAATCTCATTTCTGTTGTTGTGATTTTTCTTTTCTCTTTTTCTGTCATTGTCCAGGTTTGTCATTGGTAGCATAGAGTTGGTAGGAAGATTGTATTGTAAAGTGCTTTCTTAATAGTTATTGCTACATGTTTGTTCTTTAGTATTGGCGCCATTAGTCCAATGAGTTGGTTTGCCTTATTGCATCTATTTTCGATCTCGTCTTCTGAACTGCCATTTGATGATATTATACTTCTTAGGTACTTGAAACTTTACTTCTTTCAAGGGATGTTCGTTTAGGTGAATTGTTGTTGTTTTTTCTTCTTTAGTTATAGTCACTTCCTCTGTTTTGCTAGTGCTATTTTTCATGTTATGTTCCCTACACATTTCGTTTAGACTATTCATGTAGTCTTGTAATTCAGCTTCTGATTTTGCTATTAGTGCTTGGTCGTCCGCAAACAGGAGTTCTCTAATGGTTAGATATGCAGATGGTTCTTCTTCTGTGTTCTCGTCATGCGGTATTCTTGCGGTCTCTGTTTGGCTGGTTTCTTTACATATGTTGTCTATATATGTTATGAACAAAAGAGGGGCCAGGACACAACCTTGTCGTGCTCCAGATCTTATGGTGAAGGGTTCTGAGTGTCCTCCAGTTGCTCTCACTATGTATTCACTGTTGTTTTATAAACTTCTACATAGGTTTGTTAGATGCGTACTTACTCCATATAGTTTAAGGATTTCCCACAGCTTGTTTCTATCTACTCTATCAAATGCCTTTTCTTGGTCGACAAAGGCTAAGTAGAGTGTTTCATTGAATTCGATTGATTTTTCCATAAGTTGTCTAAGAGCAAAAATGGCATCTGTACATCCTTTGTGTTTCCTAAATCCAAGTTGTCTTTCGCTTAGCTGGGGTTCTAGAGTAGTTCGTAATCTTTTCTCAAGAATTTTGCAAAATATTTTCCCAGTATGACTCAACAGTGAAATACCTCTGTATTGTGTGCAATCTCCTTTGCTGCATTTGTTTTTTCAAATTGGGATAATTATGGCATTTCCCCAGTCTTGTGGTGCCTGTTGTTCTATCCAAACATGGTTGAATAGTCTATGTAGCCATGCTGTTCCTACTTCTCTTGCTGCTTTAATTAGTTCGTTTGGTATTTCATCTTGTCCCGGTGATTTGTTCAATTGGGATAATCTGATGGCTTCTATAATTTCTTTTAGTATGTCTGGTTTTTGGAGTCAGGTCTTAGTCAGATATGACTTTAAAAAAGTCGCTTAAAAGTCGACAGGGTCGACTTCATTGCACCGGGTTTTATCCCATATGGCTCGGTCTCTTTCCGCAGTGCGGAAAGCGTCGCACAAAGCACGAACTCCGTATCTTTTAGCGACGACCCACAGGAGTCTCCGAAATATTTAACTCGTAAACTGAAGGGTGCGGCCCGGAATCGAACCCACAACCTTCGGAGCACGAGTCAAACGGCTTGACCACTTCGCCACAGAGACTCCCTAGTCAGATATGACTGAGCTACTGTATGACAGTAGAAGGTACTACCTGCTTTCTGTTAGCGCCGAACGTTGGGTGGCACTTACCAAACCCGACACCCCCACATTGTGCCAATGGCTTCGGGTGGAAGAGCGCCATTGGGAGGGTACAAGCCTTACCCTGGTGCGAGGTAATGCAACCTAAAGACAAAATTTCATGGCAGGGCAGACCAGGCCCTAAGCCTTGGTTGGCGACTGGTCTAGGATCGAAGCTCCGACAGGCGGACAGTTAGAGCATTGCTTTGTTGATCCGGCAGCTTCTGCAGCTTGTCTGGTTCCAGATGTAGAGAGTGAACTAGTTAGGCCGAGAGAGGGATCATGCTGCATGGGCAACACATGATCTCTATATTTTAGCCCAGGCTTTGTGCTATGGAGAGGCAATAACTCCATCCCTGGTCTTAACTGGTCTCGGGAATCAAAGCGAGAGGCAACTGTTACGGGTTATAAGTCCCTGTCAATTGGCGTAGACATGGGGCGCCACGCGTTGCCTCTGACAGTGGGAGACACCTACAGGTGTCACTGGTCAGCTACCGCCTGCCTCAAGCTGGGCAGCCCCTGGCCAATTGGGTGCTGATCCGCCACAGCCTGCCTGTTTCAATGGGTGCTCGGGGCTAGGACAAAATCTGGATCGCAGGCTGTAAAACCAATGCACCAGGTATTAATAAAAAAGAAAAATAGAAACCTCAAGCTACGGCTTGCAACCTGGAACGTGAGAACCATGTGTCCTGGATTTTCCACTGACTTGATCAATATTGATGACGTGAGAAAAACAGCTGTGATTGATACCGAACTCAATCGTCTTAACATTGATATTGCTGGCCTGGAGGAGACTCTCCTCGCTGAGGAAGGGTCACTCAGGGAAAACAATTACACCTTTTTTGGAAGGGTAGAGGGCAGGCAGATAAAAAGGCAACACGGTGTGGGCTTTGCAGTGAAGAATTCGCTACTGGGAATGATTGAAATTCCAGTAGGAGGAAATGAAAGACTATTATCCCTGCGCTTGGCAACTGCTTGTGGTTTTGCCACCATTATTACTGCATATGCACAGACACTGGATTCCTCTGATGATGTGAAGGATTCGTTCTATGAGAAGTTAGACTCCGTGATCAAGGCAGTTCCAAAAATCTGACTACATCTATATGCTCTGTGATTTCAATGCTCATGTGGGCAAGGACTGGAGTTCATGGCCAGTGTACCATGGAAAATACATCGGTAGCATGAATGAAAATGGGCAAAGGCTACTGGAGCATTGCACCAGAAATGACCTATTTATTACAAACTCCTTTTTTAAAACAAAAGAGCTGCATAAAGTCACATGGAAACATCCAAGATCCGGCCATTGGCACCAAATGGACTTCATCTTCACACGGAGACATCTGAACCATATATTATTGACTCGAAGTTGCCATGGTGCTGACTGTGATACGGGTCATTCTTTGGTTGTTGCAAGGGTTAGACTGAGACCAAAGAGAATCTACACAGCTAAACACAAATCTAGCCCCAGGATTAATATTATTAACACTCACGATCCTGAAAAGTGCTTTCAGTTTCAACAGCAACTTGACGCTTTCATTAATACACCAGAAAATTGTACAGTAAATGAAAACTGGGGTCAACTTAAGGAAACTCTTCATAAAACTGCCGTAGGGGTTTACGGCACTGTGGATCATAAGAGGCAGGACTGGTTTGCGGCTAACAGCGAGACTCTGCAGCCCCTGATTGATAAGAAGAAGAAGATAGCTCTCTTAAGAAACAAGGAAAGACCAACGCTTAACACTCTGAGTGAGCTAAGGCAAGCTAGGAAGGATGTGCAAAAGGCTGCCAGGCAGTGTGCAAATGATTATTGGATCAAGTTATGTGAGTTCATTCAAATCGCAAGTGATAAGGGAAACATAAGAAGCATGTATGAAGGAATTAAGAAAGTCTGTGGTCCAGTGATCAAAAGAAGTACACCATTGAAAACCTTGACTGGAGAAATCATCACTGATAAGAAACAGCAGATGGGTAGAGCACTATTTGGAGCTTTACTCAAGTGAGACCAAACTAGCGGATGATGCCCTCAACGCCATAGAGGCTCTACCAACTCTTGACCACCTGGACACACTTCCCACCATAACAGAAGTTAAATGTGCTATAAATGAACTTGCATCTGGCAAGGCTCCAGGTAAGGATGGGATTCCAATAGAGGTTATCAGGAGTGGGCAAGACACACTCACTCTACAGACACACCAGCTAATAGAGCTATGCTGGCGAGAAGGACAAGTCCCACAGGATTTCAAAGATTCAAGCATCATAACACTGTACAAGAACAAGGGCGTTCGGAGCGACTGCAACAACTATAGGGGTACCTCACTTCTGTGTATTGTTGGAAAAGTATTTGCACAGATTTCAAGTCCTAGGAGATCAAGTCCACGCCCAAATCACAGTGTGGCTTTCGACAGAACCGGTCTGCCATTGATATGATATTCTCATTGCGACAAATGCAAGAAAAATGCAGTGAACAGAATCAACCACTGTTTATTGCCTTCATCGAGCTCACAAAGGCATTTGATTTCGTCAATCATGAGGGTCTGTTCAAGGCACTAAAGAAGATTGGCTGCCCACCAACTTTTCTGTCCATTGTGGGATCGTTCCACACAGGCATGAAGGGTATAATCAAGTTTGATGGTGCAACTTCTGAAGAGTTTGAAATCAAGAGTGGAGTTAAGCAAGGTTGTGTACTAGCTCCCACCCTCTTTGGAATATACTTTTCACTTCTACTGAAATATGCCTTTCGTGATCAGGATGGTGGTATATACATTCACTCATGCTCAGATGGTGGCCTCTACAATGCTCAGAGACTGAAGGCCAAGACCAAAATTAGGAGGGTACTGATCAGAGAGTTGCTTTTTGCAGATGGTGCTGCAGTTACGACCCACTCTGGAGAAGAATTAAATGTCTACTATCTGCATTCTCCAATGCTTGTTCTGAATTTGGTTTAATAATTAGCAAAAAGAAGATACAGACTATGTCACAAGGTGCACATGGGGTACCATCGATCTTTATTGACGACGCCGAACTAGAGATGGTAGACCATTTTACATATCTAGGATCAGTGGTAAATGGCAAATTATCCCTAGATCAGGAAATCAACATCCGGATTGGTAAGGTAGTAACAACAATAAACGGGTTAAGAAAAAGAGTGAGAGAACAGGAAGCTTACTGCCAAAACAAAAGTCCTTGTCTATCAAGCCTGTGTCCTTAGTACTCTTCTTTATGGCAGTGAAACCTGGACAACTTACTCACACCAAGAGAAACGTTTAAACAGCTTTCCTATGCGGTGTCTACGAAGAATTCTTGGTATTAAGTGGCAAGACAAAATCACAAATACTGAAGTATTGGAAAGATCAGGTTGTGTGACGGTTTGTTCCATGCTCAGTCTTCGTAGACTTAGATGGATAGGACATCTTAGGAGGATGGATGATGGTAAAATGCCAAAGGACATCTTTTTTGGTGAATTACAGATGGGTAAGAGATCTCAGGGTCGGCCTCTGCTACGATACAAAGATCTGTGTAAGCGGGACATGATTGATACAGGCATTGATAATGCACATTGGGAGCAAGTCGCTACTGAACGTGTTGCATGGAGGGCAAACATCAGAAATGGAATAAAGACAAAGGAGATAATGATTGCAGATAGTCACACACCGAGCATGTGAGACGTAAGATGGTGCATGGTGGTGAAAATTACCTTGTGTTCACATGCACCCACTGTGGACGAACATTTACAGTGCGAATTGGCCTTATTAGTCACATTCGCTACCGCCATGGGTAAAAGTTATTATGCCTTTTTGAAGCACAAACTATCATCTGTCAAGATGGCAAGGTGCCAATGAAATGAAAAAAAAATGTCTGATTCTAGTTTTTCAGTGGCATGTGTAGGTTTCTTGAAGTCCTGTGACATCTGATGGGATGCTGAGAAGTTGTTCGAAATACTGCTTCCATCTTATTAGGATTTGTTTTTGTTCACTTATTGGTTCTCCATTTTAGCTGTTAATTATTTCAGTTGGGTCAAAGGGTTCTCCTCTGGTTCGCATTGCACTTATCTTTTTGTAGAAGTTTCTAGTTGCCTCCTTGTAGTTTTTATATTTTGTTTCTCCATACTCTTCCCAGTCTTTTTGTTTTTCCCTCTTTACTATTCTATTCACGTGTCTTCTCGCTATTCTATATTCTATGTAATCACATTCCTGTTTGCTCTTCAACCACTTTTTATATTTTTCCTTTTTTTGTCTTTTGCCGCCTTCTTTGCCTCTGCGTTCCACCAACCTGTTATTTTATGTATCCGTGCTTTGCGTTTTTTCATGTTTATACTTAAATTGGGCACTGCATGATTATATATTATTCTTACCCTTGAGATATATACATACATGCACGTACATACATATGTTTGAGTCAATGTCCTCAGTGTTAAGATGAAAATCATGGCAAAAGGATTACACAGAAGCATTAGTATGTCCTGCTTCCTTAGGGTTTTGGCAATGACTGATTTGCAAGTCGGTCATTTTGAAGAATTTAGATAGTCTATGCAGGCATCTCCTGCATTCACTTTGAGGCATTTCTGTCCTATTAAAAATGTGCTTGCTGAAGGTTTTAATCTGTGGACCAGTTCCTTGGATTTCCTTAGGTTTTTTTTTTTCTTGTTTCTAAACAAGAAAACAACAAGAAAAAATAACATTTCTTGTTTGTTTTATGTCATACGACGAGGAGAGTGATAAGCAGAAGCTAATACAGAACCAAGCTTAGCTGTTTTCAGTCAAAGTAATGTCAAATCATGTCTCATACATGACGTTGTCCTTTGTTACTCAAGCATTTTTGTTGTCTCCAATTTGAAGATTATGATTGAGAAGCATCCTCTACCAATTCAGTCCAAGAATATTCATGGAAGGAGACTGACTATCTTTAAGAATTTATGATAAAAATTGCAATGAGATTGTCATTGGCACCTTGCTGTCTTGACAGACGATAGTTTGTTACATTGTGCTTCCAAAAGGCATTATAACTACAACCCATGGCAGTAGCAAATGTGACTGATAAGGCCAATTCGTGCTGTAAATGTTCGTCCACAGTGGATGCATGTGAATATATGGTCATTTCCACCATCTTACGTCTCACATGCTCAGTGTGTGACTTATCTGCAATAATTTTCTCATTTGTCTTTATTCCATTTCTGATATTTGCCCTCCATGCAACACGTTCAGCGGCGACTTGCTCCCAATGTGCATTATCAATGCCTGTATCAATCATGTCCCGCTTATACGCACCTTTGTATCCTAATAGAAGCCGACCCTGAGATCTCTTATCCATCCGTAATTCACCAAAAAACATGTCCTTTAGTATTCTACCATCATCCATCCTCCTAAGATGTCCTATCCATCTAAGTCTACGAAGACTGAGCATGGAATAAACCGTAACACAACTTGATCTTTCCAATACTTCAGTATTTGTGATTTTGTCTTGCCACTTAATACCAAGTATTCTTCGCAGACACCGCATATGAAAGCTGTTTAAATGTTTCTCTTGATGTGAGTAAGTTGTCCAGGCTTCACTGCCATAAAGAAGAGTACTAAGGACACAGGCTTGATAGACAAGCACTCTTGTTTTTGCAGCAGCTTCCTGTTCTCCCAGACTCTTTTTTTGTTAAAATGGTCTACTATCTCTAGTTCGGCGCCATCAAAAAAGATTGATGGTACCCCATGTGCACCGTGTGACATAATCTGTGTCTTCTTTTTGCTTATTGTTAAACCAAATTCAGAACAAGCATTGGAGAATGCAGATAGTAGACATTGTAATCTTTCCTCAGAGGGTCGTAATTGCAGCATTATCTGCAAAAAGCAAGTCTCTGATCAGTACCCTCCTAATTTTGATCTTGGCCTTCAATTGTAGAGGCCGCCATCTGAGCGTGAGTGAATTTATATAACACCATCCTGATCACGAAAAGCATATTTCAGTAGAAGTGAAAAGTATATTCCAAAGAGGGTGGGAGCTAGTACACAACCTTGCTTAACTCCACTCTTGATTTCAAACTCTTCAGAAGTTGCACCATCAAGTTTGATTATACCCTTCATGCCTGTGTGGAACGATTCCACAGTGGACAGAAGAGTTGGTGGGCAGCCAATCTTCTTTAGTGCCTTGAACAGACCCTCACGATTGACCAAATCAAATGCCTTGTAAGGTTGATGAAGGTAATGAACAGTGGTTGATTCTGTTCACTGCATTTTTCTTTCATTTGTCGCAATGAGAATATCGTATCAGTGGTAGACCGGTTCTGTCCGAAGCCACACTGTGATTCGGGGTAGACTTGATCTCCTAGGACTTGAAGTCTGCACAGAACAATTCTAGCAAATACTTTCTCAACAATACACAGAACTGAGATACCCCTATAGTTACAGTCGCTCCGATCGTCCTTGTTCTTGTACAGTGTTACGATGCTTGAATCTTTGAAATCCTGTGGGATTTGTCCTTCTCGCCAGCATAGCTCTATTAGCTAGTGGATCTGTAGAGTGAGTGTGTCTTGCCCACTCCTGATAACCTCAATTGGAATCCCATCCTTATCTAGAGCCTTGCCAGGTGCAAGTTCATTTATAGCACACTTAACTTCTGTTATGGTGGGAAATGTGTCCAGGTGGTAGGGCCTCTATCGCGCTAAGGGCATCATCCGCTAGTTTGGTCTCACTTGAGTAAAGCTCCAAATAGTGCTATACCCATCTATCCATCTGCTGTTTCTTATCAGTGATGATTTCTCCAGTCAAGATTTTTATTTGTGCATTTCTTTTGATCATTGAACCACAAGCTTTCTTTATCCTTTCATATATGCTTCTGATGTTTCCCTTATCACTTGCATTTTGAATGGACTCACATAACTTGATCCAATAGTCATTTGCACACTGTCTGGCAGCCTTTTGCACATCCTTCCTAGCTTGCTTCAGCTCACTGAGAGTGTTACGCGTTGTTCTTTCCTTGTTTCTTAAGAGAGCTATCTTTTTATCAATCAAGGGCTGCAGTGTTTGGCTGTTTGCCACAAACCAGTCCTGCCTCTTATGATCCACAGTGCCGTAAACCCCTACTGCTTTTTTATAAAGAGTTTCCTTAAGTTTACCCCACTCCTTCCCTCTGCTAGCCTACGGGACACCCTTGGGCAAGGTGGAGTACCCGTTTAGCCCCCCCAACAGGGTAACGTGAAGCCATGGGAGCAGCCGACAGATAGTTGTTGGTTATGGTTTCAAGTCAGTGACGGTGGGCAGAGGATCTCTCAGTAGAGACAATAGCTACGGTCATCCGATCAGTATGGTCACTGCCAGGAAGGAAGAATGGTAGACTTCCCTCTTTATTGATTCCCGGGCAGAGGAGACTCGTCAGCCTTGGTTGGTATCTCTTCTAAGAGAGGGAACTCTAAATCTCAAACCTCCGCTGCCTTGCAGATATACCCATATGGGAAAGGCTTCGGGAGTAAACCCTGAGGACAAATCCGGAGATGGAGTCCCTAAGGCAGTTCCATGTTGTAAACAACATAGTTCTGGCAACTCCTGCGACGGCACTGATGCCAAGTTGCATTGGCTACTGCCTTTCCCTTGGTCAACATCGGCGACGTGGAGAGAGGGAACCTGCTACTGGGCAACAGCTGGTTCTCCGATTTCCATTGCCCAGGCTTGTGCTCTGAAGATGTCACTTCAGTACCGCGTAAAGCGGTGACACAACACGGGAAGCAGCATTTGCCTGTTATAGTCTTAATGCTCAATTGGCGTCGAGCAAGGCGCCAGGGGCTACTTCCGACGGTGGGAGAAATCATCGTATCTCACTAGACAGCTACCGCCCGCCTAAGCTGGGCAGCCCCCAGTCAATAAGGTGTTGTCTCGCCACGGTTCATCTGCTCCTGAGGGTGTGTGGAGCTTATGGGAAAATCCTGACACATGGACCGCAATCTATACACCTAGCAACAAGAAAAAAAAAAAACAACCAGCCCTAAGGCTGGGAAAATGGAACGTAAGAACCATGACCCCTGGCATCTCAGATGATCTAAACGAGATTTTGGATGCCTGCAAAACTGCAGTGATAAACAACAAACTACTAAGACTGGGGATAGACATTGTCGCCCTGCAAGAGACCAGACTCCAAGAATCTGGAAGCATCAAGGAGAGGGACTTCACTTTCTACTGGCATGGCAAGCCGTGCGGAGAGACCAGGGAGCATGGAGTTGGCTTCGCTATCAGAAACAAGCTGCTTAATTCCATCATACCACCAAGTGATGGCACTGAAAGAATATTGAAGCTCCAACTCCAGACAGGCAGGCCCAGTTAGTATTATAAGCGTTTACGCCCCAACACTAACTGCATCAGAATCTAAAGACAAGTTCTATGACGACCTTAGCAAAGAAGTCAGTGAAACACCAGAGAAACAACATCTTTTTATCCTGGGGGATTTCAATGCCAGGGTTGGCTCCGACCACAAATCTTGGCCTTCATGTCTAGGACAGTTTGGCGTTGGGAAGATCAATGACAATGGACAACGTCTCTTGGAATTCTGCAGCCACCATAATCTGTGCATGACCAACACCTACTTTGACATGAAACCTCAACACAAGGTGTCATGGAGGCACCCCAGATCAAAGAACTGGCACCAACTCGACCTGGTGCTCACTAAACGCAGCAATCTCCGCAATGTACGGCTGACTCGCAGCTATCATAGTGCTGACTGCGACACCAACCATTCACTCGTCTCCAGCAAGGTGAAGATAAAGCCCAAGAGAATCTACAGAAGCCGAACAGAAGGAAGACCACGCATTGACACCAGCGGCACCCAAAATAAAGGGAAGGTCAACAAATTCATGCAGGCTCTAGCGGATACTCTGCCTGGCCCCACAGACGGAAATTCCACCGAGACATGGAGTCATTTTCGCGACACCATCTACAATACAGCACTATCAACATTTGGCAAGAAGCAAACTACGTCAACCGACTGGTTTGAAGCACACTCTGAAGAGATGCTCCCAGTCCTGGAGATAAAGAGACATGCATTCTCAATGTATAAAACATCACCTTCAGAGAAAACACTGCAGGCATTGCGAACGTCCAGAAATAAGAGTACAACAGATGGCAAGAAGATGTGCGAACAGGTACTGGCTACAGCTCTCTGCTCAAATTCAAACTTGTGCAGACACTGGAAATATAAGAGGAATGTACGAGGGCATCAAGCAAGCTGTCGGTCCATCAAAAAATAAGATGACCCCTTTACAATCAACTGAGGGGGTAATCATAAAAGATCAAGCAAAACAAATGGATCGCTGGGTAGAACACTACTCAGAGCTATACTCAGTGAATAACACTGTCAGCGAAGAAGCTCTGGAAGCCATCGATCAACAGTCCGCCATGCATGCCCTGGATAACGAACCTTGCCTCACAGAAATCAGCGAAGCACTAGACTCTCAAATCCGGCAAGGCACCTGGAAAAGATAGTATTCCACCTGAAATTTTAAAATTTAGCAAAGAAACAATCATCAAAGAACTGTATGCAATACTTCAGCTCTGCTGGAAGGAAAAATCAATACCACAAGATATGAAAGACGCAAACATCGTTACCCTTTATAAAAACAAAGGCGACAGAAGCGACTGCAACAACTATCGCGGCATTGCAAGATTTTTGCCAGAGTAATTCTTAAAAGATTACACATTCTTGCTGAAAGAATCTACCCCAAATCACAGTGCAGATTTAGACCCAACAGGTCCACCATCGATATGATTTTCTCACTCCGGCAGCTCCAAGAGAAGTGCAGAGAACAGAGGAAGCCATTATATATTGCCTTCATCGACCTCACAAAGGCATTTGACCTCGTGAGCAGAAGCGGCCTTTTTAAGGTCCTTGAAAAGGTTGGATGTCCACCCACCGTTCTTAGTCTCGTGAAATCATTCCACGAAAACATGCAGGGGACCATTTTATTTGATGGCTCAACATCCCAGTCATTCAGCATCAGCAGCGTAGTAAAGCAGGGCTGCGTACTTGCTCCTACACTCTTTGGTATCTTCTTCGCTGTTCTCTTAAGGCAGGCATTTGGGACTGCCACTGAAGGCATATACCTCCACACAAGAACTGATGGCAAACTTTTTAACCCATCAAGACTCAAGGCAAAGACCAAAATAAGATCAAGATGCGTAAGAGAACTACTTTTTGCAGATGATGCAGCACTGACTACTCATACAGCAGAAGATCTCCAAAGGCTCATAGATCGTTTTGCAGCCGCCTGCAAAGACTTTGGGCTGACCATTAGCCTAAATAAAACACAGGTGATGGGACAAGATGCTGGTGCGCCTCCGTCAATCAAAATTTCTAATTACGAATTGAAGGTCGTCCACGAGTGTGTGTATTTGGGGTCGACAATATCACATAATCTTTCATTAGAGACAGAAATCGACAGATGCATTGGAAAGGCAGCCACAACATTTTCCAGGCTAGCTAAAAGAGTTTGGGAGAATAATAGACTAACAGAGCGTACAAAAGCTCAAGTATATAAAGCTTGTGTTGTTAGCACACTACTCTATGGGTCTGAATCCTGGACCCTGTACTCAAGACAGGAAAGGAAGTTGAATTCCTTCCACATGAGATGTCTGAGACGTATCCTGGGCATAACATGGAAAGACCACGTAACAAACAAACAAGTGCTTGAAAGAGCAGATATTACCACAGTGCACACCCTCCTCAAGCAGAGACGCCTCCGGTGGCTGGGCCACGTATCTCGAATGGAGGATGAACATATTCCCAAAGATCTCCTTTACGGAGAACTAGCCACAGGAAAGAGGCCAACCGGAAGACCCCAAATGCGATATAGGAATGTGTGTAAACAAGATATGAAAACCATTGGAATAGATCCAGACACGTGGGAGAGAGTTGCACCAGACAGATGCTCCTGGAGAAGAGATGTACGAAACAGACTGGTGCTCTTTGAGCGCAATCTGATCCAACAAACTGAGGATAGGCGGCACAGGCTCAAAGCGCAGTCACATACTGCGGGACTTGCTTCGTCTTACAGATGCGGAAACTGTGACAGGGATTGTCACTCTCACATTGGACTATACAGTCACCAGCGGTGCTGCCAGGCACCTCCCAAGCGGCACAACTCTATAGTCCTTCAGGACTGAAAGAGGCCTACTATCCCACTTTTCACTTCTTGTACTCAATAAGCCAGACATGGGACAACGGATACTAACTCAAACTTGTCCGATATGACATCACACTGATGTTGGACAACAGGATGTCACGCTGGAGTTCACAGCCAGCGAACGCAAGCAAGCAACTTATTGTACAATTTTCTGATGTATCAGTGAAAGCGTCTTCTAGTAGCTGTTGGAACTCAAAGCACTTATCAGAATTGTGGGTGTTGATAATATTAATCCTGGGGCTAAATTTGTGTTTAGCTGTGTAGATTCTCTTTGGTCTCAGTCTGGGTCGGGCGGAAGATGTCATCAAACAGGTCTGCAGTCCTACCAGTATCAACCCCGGCAAGGTATGGGTGCCAGTGCCTCCAGCTTTTAAGTGCACCTTCTTCCTGCATTATCACACTTGACAGACGGTGCAGAGAACAGAACACTGTCAATGCAGAGATCAATGCGCTCATCAATGAACACTCAGACAACCCCGAAGTGCTCATCTATACAGTTGGATCTGTTGTAAAGCAGCAGAGAAGTGCGTGGGCATTTACAGCCCGTTCAGCGGGTCGAACCGTTCAAAAATCCAGTGGTGCCCACTCCATGACCACGAGCAGCATTGACGATGGAAGTGATGGCAGTAACACAGGCTTTCATATGGCTAGAATCACAGCATTATACCAATGTGTGTGTACTAAGTGATTCAGTGAGCATGAATTGGAAGGTCGATGCAGGGTCTGTGCGTAGACAGTGGACTGATTCGCTGCGGAAGTCCATTGTTGGTAAGGTCACCTTCATCTTCGTCCTGGGACATGCGGGAGTCGAGGGAAATGAACGAGCTGATAAACTGGCTGTCTCTGCATCCCCTGCAGATGGCCCGCCCATGGATTGCGCTGATGTTATTAACACCCTTAAAGAGACGTCGAGAAAGAGGACTTTGAAGTCAGTGAATCCACATCATTGTCCAGGATGAGAGACTTGGGAGAAAGAATTGGCACATCCAGACATGAGAGGTGCATCGGGAAAACGACGGACCTCGTCACCCAACACAGAACTAGCACTATTAGCTGCTGAACGCTATTGCATTTGCTGGGGGGAGGATCTGAGCACCTATGAACCTGTCCGGAGTGCAATGACAATACCCTAACTGATAACTGGTCTCAGTCTAACCCTTGCAACAACCAAAGAATGATCCGTATCACAGTCAGCACTGTGGTAACCTCGGGTTAATGATGTTTGGTTCAGATGTTGTCTCCGCGGGATGATGAAGTCCAGTTGATGCCAATGGCTAGATCTTGGATGTTTCAATTTGACCTTATGCAGTTCTTTTGTTTAAAAAAGGAGTTTGTAATACATGGGTCAATCTTGGTGCAATGCTCCGGCAGCCTTTGCCCATTTTCATTCATGCGACCAATGTTGTATTTTCCAAGGCACACTGGCCATGAACTCGAGTCCTTGCCCACACGAGCATTAAAATCACTGAGCATATAAATGTAGTCGGATTTTGGAACTGACTTGATCACAGTCTAACTCCTCATAGAACGAATCCTTCATATCATCAGAGGAAGTGAGTGTAGGTGCATATGCAGTGATAATGGTGGCAAAACCACAAGAGGTTGCCAAGCGCAGGGATAATAGTCTTCCATTACCTCCAGCTGGAATTTCAATCATTCCCAGTAGAGAATTCTCCACTGCAAAGCCTTGTTGCCTTTTTTTCTGCCTTTTAATTCTGACAATTAATTTTGACATCAATCACTGCCGTTTTTCTCACATCGTCAATATTCATCAGGTCAGTGGAAAATCCTGGACATGGTTCTTACGTTCCGGGTTGCAAGCCGTAGCTTGAGGTTTCTATCTTTCTTTTTAGTAATACTTGGTGCATTGGTTTTACAGCCTGTGATCCAGATTTTGTCCTAGCCTCAAGCACCCATTGAAGCAGGCAGGCTGTGGCGGATCAGCATCCAATTGGCCGAGGGCTGCCCAGCTTGAGGCGGGCAGTAGCTGACCAGTAACACCTGTAGGTGTCTCCCACTGTCAGAGGCAACTCGTGGCACTCCATGTCTACACCAATTGACAAGGATTTATAACCCATAACTGCTACCTCTCGTTTTGATTCCGAGATCGGTTGAGACCAGTGAGGGAGTTATACCTCTCCATAGCACAAAGCCTGGGCTAAAATATAGAGACCATGTGTTGCCCATGCAGCATGATCCCTCTCTTGGCCTGTCTAGTTCACTCCAGAGGAAAGATAACAGCAATACAGCTGGAACAAGACAAGCTGCAGAAGCTGCCGGATCAGCAAAGCAATGCTAACTGTCCACCTGTCGGAGCTTCGATCCTAGACCAGCTGCCAACCAAGGCTTAGGGCCTGGTCTGCCCTATCATGACATTTTGTCTTTAGGTTGCATTTCGTCACACCAGGATAAGGCTTGTACCCTCCCAGTTGCACTCTTCCGCCCGAAGCTGTTGGCACATTGTGGGGTGTCGGGTTTGGTTAAGTACCACCCAACATTTAGAGCTAACAGAAACCAGGTAGTACCGTCTGCTGTCATTAAGGTAGACCTGACACATAATGAGATTGTAAACTGAAAATTATTTATAAGTATGCCTGAGTTGTTAATATAATGTTACTGTTAAATCTGTCCTGTTTCCATCTTATGCATTACATTGTGGATGTGTTGCTAGTTCCACATTTTTAGACCAATCATCACTTGAAAAATTATGTGGTCAGAGTCCCACAGGCTGCTTAATCAGCCAGAAAAGTTTTTGCTGCCCATTTTATGAGGTTGGGTTGACCCCACAAGTATGTAGCCCATAAAATAACTCTCCACCTAAAGGAAGATTTAAACTCATGACTAGCTCGCTAGTGGACAAGTATGCTGGCCAAAATGTTACTGTTGCTCTTTAATGCTATATATATACATACACACAATTTTAGTGACTAGTCTTGCAAGCATGTGTAACGTATGTCTGTATGTTCTTGTTCCCTTATGTGAAGGTCGCGACTACATGATTTGTGAGATTGAGAATGGCGGTATGTTAGGATCAAAGAAAGGTTGTAATTTGCCAGGCACACCTGTGGATTTGCCTGCAGTTTCAGACAAAGACAAGCAAGATTTGCAGTTTGGAGTAGAAATGGGGGTAAGTTAAGGTAATAATTTTCAGTATCATAATGTTCTATTGAAACCACATATTTTTTCTGCATTAAATGTTAGGTTTTTCATAATTCTTTGTTACTTTGTAAGTAAAATTACTGTAATCTCGGTGTCAGTATTTCATGTTATTTTATCTACTTAAATAAATGTAAAACATTTTAATAATATATAATTCTTGGTGGTGGCATATAATGCCAGATCTTCTGTGCAGGCTCAGGTCCTGTTTGATAAATTTAGTTTGCTTGCTTCTCTGTCTGTCTGTCTGTCTGTCTGTCTGTCTGTCTGTCTCTCTCTCTCTCTCTCTCTCTCTCTCTCTCTCTCTCTCTCTCTCTATATATATATATATATATATATATATATATATATATATATATATAGTGTTACAGTGCTCATTATTAGTAAGATAAGTAAACTTACAAGAATCAATTGTAGATCATTAATTTTAGTTTTCTATCTTTTCCTCCAGTTAGAGCAGTGGTTCTCAATCTTTTTTGGCCCGTGCCCCTCTTCACCATATTTTTAGGATGTCATTCCCCCCCTCACCATATTTTTATAACATCATTCTCCCCCCCCCCCCCTTCTCCTTCGTATTTCCTCCCTAAAAATTTCCCCCTGCCCCTACACAGTATACGTAATAATTGAAGCTAAATTTAATAGCACATACTAAAACAAGTCTAGACATCTACATAAAATGTGATTTGCGGGTCTACTTACGTTATAACATGAATTTCAGTTGGGTGATAGGTACAGAACCGTAAAGTATGAAGGGAAAAACAATATCAAGTAATCGGTTCTTGTATTAACACAATCTTGAAATAATCTTAATTCCCCCCCTGGAAACCCTAAAATTCCCCCCTGGGGGGAAATTCCCCACCGGTTGAGAACCACTGAGTTAGAGGGTCAGGCTGACACTCAGTATTCCGAGGGAATGTCAGACAGACACATAATTAGACTGCAACAGGTATCAGTTAGTACTGGGACTCCTTACTGGCTCTTAAAGATGCCGAAGTGCTGTGATGCCGGTTCTTGTCTCAACTCAACTCCTCCAGGTGTTGTCTGGGGTTGTTTTTCCATCTGCAACAAATGTGTCTTTCTCTTAACAACTGTTTTCCTAGTGATCATACAATGATAATGAGGTTCTATGCTTCAAAGCCCATTTTTGTTCGATTGGAATTGGTCTATATTTGCAATTATGAAGTGCACTGTCTTCTGCAGACTTCCATAGAGTTTGTCATCTGGAGTTGTTTCATCCAGCCATAGAACAGATCTTTTTTGGGCTACATTAGGTACAATGTAGTGTTGCTTGAGGTTCATGTTTTGCACATACACATTGTCATAGAACGTATCGTTTCGCTTTGTTTGCACGATGCACGAATGAGACTATTGAGTTTATTGTCGTTTTCAGAGCTTACATATAGTAACAGCAGTTTGTCTTGTCCAATATATGATTGTCATCCTAAGGTTGAACAAGTGGTTTTCTAAGTGTTGTACTAGATTTTTCTTTTGTTAATATGTGACTGTCATTGTGTATGGAGGTTAATTGTTGTGTAGGGAGTGTGATCTGGATTTACACTAAGACAACAGTGTTCACGGGAATAGGTACAATTACAGTACAGTTAGGCTAGGTTATTTAGGACATGCACACGAACAGGACATCTTGAGGTGAGAAGGCACAACAAAGTTTTGAATGCTGATTTATTGAAGCATCCTGCCGCATAATGCCTGATCGATGTGTGGACAACATGGCATAAACATCAAAATTTTATATCATGGGTCAACATACAAATATCAGCCAAAGGGGCTACTCATGAATTCTACTGATGACGATCCGTCTTCTTCTTCTTCTTCTTCTTCTTCTTCTTCTTCTTCTTCTTCTTCTTCTTCTTCTTCTTCTTCTTCTTCTTCTTCTTCTTCTTTTTCTTCTTCTTCTTCTTCTTCTTTCATCCAGAGTTTTTTCCAGATGTGATTGCGATGTGCCTGTTTACAGCAGAGCTGTGTTCTTGCGCCGTTGGGCCGACACATCTGACTTCTGCGGGCATTTGTTGACTGGGTTAACCTTCCCGGGGGTTTCGTAAGACGTTTGACTCTCACTGTTGTGGTGTTATTCCCCCATCCCAGCTGGCCCATTTAGAACAGCCGAAGACATAACGGTCAGCCCTCAAGGGAAGGCAGGGGCAAACCATGGGCATTCTCCGCCATCCAAGGAGGCTTCCATAATTGCATAGCCGACACATAGCGCTCTGGTACTGGGCTCACCCAAGGAATCGTCACGTCCTGCACATGGCTGCTTAGCCTCACTTCCGTAGATTGGGCCCTCCTTTTGCCACAGGCTGTTCCTCCAGAAACCAGAAGAATGCAGTCTGCAGATAACATCCACACAGTGAGCTTTCGATTCGAACTTTTGACATAATGGATTTGCTATCCAAGCAATATTCCATTTCATGTCACTCTGACACTTTTTCCACCTTTGATGACGCCTACATAGTGAGCTTTCGATTCGGACTTTCCACATAATGGATTTGCTATCCAAGCAATATTTCATTTCGTGCCACCAGGATACTTTTTCCGTCTTTGGTGATGCCCACACAATGAGCTTTTGAATTGAACTTTCCACATAATGGATTTGCTAGCCAAGCAATATTCCATTTCATGCCTCTGGGACGCTAATGTAACCGACATACCTGTGGTATGAAGTGTGGCAGTCTAAGTACTTCTTCATGCGCCTTTAGATGTCAACCTGAATGTAGTTAAAGTAAGCTGCGGTCAACTTGAGCTTGTTGATATCTCCATAGAGCTTGTTCACAAATGAAGCAGGTGTGGGCCAAAATATCTTTCTTTGTTCTGCATATACTGGGCACTCCTGCATCAAATGTTTAGCTGTCATTTTACCAGTTCCACAATTACATTCATCTGTATCTCCTATCTTTAGTTTGTTGAATGAGTGGTATTTCATCCTGTTATGTCCTGTGCATCGAGAGGATTTCCAGAAGGTTGTTATGGGAGCGAGGTTCTGTAACTGACATGCTACTGAATGAATGAATGAATGTCCTGTGCGGAGTCTGAAGATTGCTACTTGTTCTCTTCGGTCGAGTTTGTAATATGCATCATCTTTCTGGTGGCCTGGATGCTCTGATTCCCATTTGGTTCTATAAGTGCTTTTTATAAGCCCCTTTGCCTCATTATAGGTAAAGGCTATGTGAGGCTGTGGTAGTCGTCTGCTCTCTTTTGCTAGTCTGTCAGCCTCTTCATTTCCAGGTATACTGCAATGTGATGGGATCCACTGTATTACAACTTTTTTGGATTTCTGGCCTAGACCATGGAGTGCTCTTCTTAGATCAACTAGTTCTGTGCTCTTTCTGCTCTTCAGTATTGAGACAGCTGACTTTGCATCTGTGAAGATAGCTATTTGCTTCTCTTTATTTTCCTCCATCAAGAACATTTCTGCTGCAGTTTTCAAAGCCTCTACCTCCGCTTTGAAGTTACTTGAAAATTTTCCAGTTGCCACTGACTGTTTTTTTTTTCCATTCCATTTTTTAAATTTAGGTGAATTCCTCCTCCTCCATTTTCTATTGAATTTTTGGCGGATCCATCTGTATATGCAGGGTCCAATTGCTGCTTAGGTAATGTTCTTTTATGTAATGTAATTTAGGGTTATGTTTCATCTTTCGGTTTCATTCTGAGTGTTCTTTTTCTCAATACCAGGAATGTTTTCTATCATCTAAGGCAGTTGCTGCTGTCTCCAAGCTGGGAACTTGTGTGCATTGTAAATGGGTTTGACTGTTGATATGTTAAGTATATGATCTGCCCTAATCTTTCGTTTTGCAGTTTCTACAAAGTTGCTACGCTTCAGCCTTCCCTTCCCAAAACCATTAAACCTGTTATACATAGATTGGTCTGTCAATCTTCTAAATTTTTCTGCTTTTGCTGGGCTCTGCTATCTCTTCTATCCTGCATTGGTTGTAAACAAGTGATCTTTTCTAGTTCGTTAATAGGCGTTGTCTTCAGGCTTCCAGTTATGATTCGCATTCCTTGATTTTGGACTACTTATTTTGTTAAAGTTTGACTTAGCTGCTGTTGCCCAAGCTGCGATGCCATATTCCAGTACTGGCCTCACCCGTCCAGTATATAACTTCTTGAGAACTTTCTAATCTGCTCCCCATGTTGTACCAGCAAGCTTTTTCATGATTGCCATTCTTTGCCTTGCTCTTGTTTGATTTTCCTCAACCTGTGTCTTCCGTGTCAGGCGACGATCAAAGGTGACTCCTAGATAGTTTGGATTTTCTTCATGGCGCAATATTTTTCCATTCAATACCAGCTTAGGTTGTTGAGTTTTATTTGAGAGAGAGAACGCTGTGCATGTTGTTTTCTCCTCGCTTATCTTCACTAGCCATGATTTTGACCAGTCCTCTAGCGCTAATAAGGCTTGCTTTATTCTGCTGTTAGCTGTACTAATATATTCTTCAGATGTCCATATGGCTAGGTCATCTGCAAAGGAGGATGTGTGTACTCTGGCTGGAAAATTTTCCGTGATGTCATTTATATAAGCTAGGAATAATGTTGGTGAAAGAACTCCTCCTTGGGGGACACCTTGCTCCAACGGCATCATTTTGCTGGTTTGTCCTTGTACTTTTGTCCTGGTAGTTCTTTTCCCAAGGTAGTGGCTGACCTATTTATACATTTTCCAACAAACATGCATTTTTTTTTTTTTTTGCAGTTTTACTTTCAGTCCTTCCTTCCATACTTTATCAAATGCTTTTTCTAAATCTATCCAGACCTAGTGTGTGCTTTTTCTCTTGGAAGGCATCCTCTATTTCCTGAGCTATATAGGTTATTTGATCTTCAGTGGATCTGTACTTTATGAATACTGCTTGGTTTGGTGTTAAGAGTTGGTTTTCTTCCAGATGCCATGTTAGCCTGCCATTGATAATGCATTCCATTAATTTTCCTACACAGCTAAGTAGACTGATAGGTCGATAGCCATTTGGTTCTTCCAGGTCTTTTCCTTTCTTTGGGATGGTATTAGTATAGTTTCCTTCCATGCCTGTGGGACTATTCTTCTCTTCCAGCTGTAATTTAGAACTGCTAGTAGTTTCTTTTTTGCCTTAGTGCCTAGTCCTATTAGCATTTCATTTGTGATTCCATCCTTTCCTGGTGATTTCGTCATTTTTAGGGTATTCATTGCCTGTTCCATTTCTTCCATTGTTAGATTTGCCATAATTCTGCTGCTGTCTCTGTATTACTATGATGTATCTGTTTATCTTTGATTGCTTTCTTCTGTTCGTTTGTAATATCAATGTGGTTTGCACTGGCATAGTGTTCCATTAGTGCATTTGCAGATTTTTTTCCTGTAAGCAAGGTATTTCCTTGTTTAATTGTTATTTGTTTATTTCTAGGTCCTTCATTGTTCATGGCTTTCACTAGTTTCCATATTTTGTTTCCATCCCTGTCAAAGTTCAGGTTTTCTGTTTTTTCCCTCCGACAACCTCTTGTTGTTTGATTTACTGTTCTTTTATATTTCGCTGAAATGGCTTTGAGAGAGATGTTCACTTCAGTTGTTTGTTCTCTCTCTCTGCTATCTTCCTGGCATCTTCAACTTTGTCCTCCAAAATTTGTAGTTCTTCAGTCCAGTATGGTTTGTAATTTTTCCTCGCTCCTCTTGGAATGGACTCAGTGGCCGCCTGTATTATTGCTCTGTTTAGATTTTCCACCATTTGCTTCATGTTGCCATATCGTGTAGTTATGTTTTCACAATATTTATTGATGATGATCCTACAGTCCACTTCCATATTTGATTATGATGGAACGGCTGAAAGTATACAAGTATGAAAGTATACCTCCTTACACCTCAGCAATTCCTCACAGATTCTCCCTTTGTTATATTGAGTTGCTACGCTGAATCTGTCATTCATTGTGCTCACTTCTGGACCGCAGCAATGCCAGTTGTCTCACAAAATATCACAAAACTTCCATCCGAATAGTGGTAATTATGACACATACACTGTTAATACAAGAGTCGAATACAGACTATTCATGCTAACACAAGCTCTTCAACACAGGGCATAACCTGTTGATCCTCAAGGATCATCCTTCATAGACATCCATCCACACATCACGCCAGTCCACTGATTCTGAGTGTCATTTAACACATGACTGAACATATGTTGATTCTGCTTCACAAATATAATGAGGGTATTCAACACACATTCTCAGAGTACTTACAAGTGGTCTGCCCTGCTGGGTAATAGCACAGAACTGCATAAACATACTTGTTAAAACGTAATTTCTTTTCTTTTTTTAAACTCTTGGTAACTCTTCTGACTGCTGGTGGTTTAACATTTGTTATGCATTCTCTCGATGACAGCACTTTAACTGTTCACGTCCACTGCTTACGTACTCAGTGATTATGCGTTGACATTCTCAATTTTATTCCTGTTTGCGACATTATTTTCCCACATTTATTTACTTCATTAGAACTCAGTACTTCATGCTGTTTTATTGCTGCCCATAATTTACCTCAGCAGCATGTAACCTCTTTTTGTGTAAAATGCTTTGTCTTCATTTCATCTTGACATGATCACAAACACCATTATCATCTCTATTTTGTAACTCATAGCAGTGACTAAATTGAAATACTTTGCCAGCAATTCTGATTAAACAGTCTGATGGCTGCACGACATAGTGATCCCTTTGTTAATGTGATATCTGTTGATTTTACTGACAACTTTAACATAGATTATACAAAAGAACTTAACAAAAACTGAGTGAAATTTACAAAAGTTTATTAAATAAAAATGGAAAGACTATTAACGGTTAATCATGGGACCCAGGTGGTTGACTGGAAAATTTGTCTGGCTGTAGTGTTCAGTAATAGGCTATTTATCAGGTGCTGTGGGCAGTTCGGTCACAAGGTGATCAGCAAGATCACTGCTCTTCAAGATCAGCCTCAACAATCAGGCACCTTCTCTGGAACAGCAATGGAGCTGAAAGTATAGCACACGCCTTTGGAGGCTGTCCTCCAGCACAGTGACATTTAAGGACAACAACCACAACAGTTTAAACACAGAAGGCAGCAATAATATGTTGCACAATTTATTGCCAGGCATAAACACGGGAATCGTCGCCGGAGCTACGGAGCACGTGCTCTGCGCTTGACACATCTTTCAGCGGCTAGCGAAGAGAGGGTGAGGAGGAGAAGGCGAGGAAATGGTGTGAGAAGAAGGCATAGAAATAGGAGGGCAGGCGCCAGGAGAACAAGACGAAAAGTGGAGAGACTAGGTTTCAACCATGTAAGAGTGGGATACTGGAACTGTCGTAGTGCCAGGCAGAGAGGTCCTGTATTGGAGAGGCTAATATATGATTTTGATGTCCTCATGCTCCAGGAGTTAAATACAGATAAATACCATTGCCCTGGGTACGTCAGTTATATAAACCCCACTGGGCAGAAGAGACATGGGCAAGGTCTGCTGGTGAAGAAAGGAGTAAAGCATGTGGCACTTGACTTGAGCCAGTGGAATCACAGTGCAAGAGAGGTCCAGGGTATACAAATGGAGATTGGTGGCTTAAGTTGGAACATCATAAATGTATATGCCACAGTGGACTGTTTTGTCAGAAAGGAACAATGGGACTGGCTTAAGGAATTAGAGGACTTACCAGGTGATAGGCTACTCATATGTGGAGACTTCAATGCGAGAAACAGAGATTGGGACAGTGTGGCGGGACAGCCCCGGCAGCATCATAATTACACAAGTTAAAAAGGAATTAAAGAGCCCACATTATTTTTCTATCATTCTCTAAAAGCATAAACGTCCACCAGAAAATGATAGAAATGCAATAAACTTGAAAACAAGAGGAAAATACATTTTGACCACGCACGCCCCATCATTTCTGTAATGCTAGGTCTGAGAAAGCTTTGATGTCCAGATCAAAGTTAAAACCCAGACACCACGGCACCAGTCGGGGCGGGCGCTATCAAAGGTTGAAAACTCATTGTTTTCAGTTCAAGGGACGAGAAAGACAAAGTGTGAAATCTAGGCTGGGGCCGACGGCGTTGATACATCGCGGAGCCAGTCAGTTGAGATTGACGTGTTAGTTTACAAGCCTGCGGTTGGAATAGACACCTAACACCTTAGTTCAACAGAACCCCGTGTGATCCAAAAACGGCAATTTAATGCAGGCCTAACACCTATCTAAAAGTCCAGACTTTGTGGAGCCGGGACGTCTGTAATTGCCACCACAAAGGAGCAATTAGGACCAGATGCTTAACACCTCTCCGCAACACTACGGGGCAAAGTAGAAACCCATGGCTGACACATTCTGGCCAGCAACCGGGAAGGCTGGTGTTACCAGCCTATTGGAATGTAATGACGCAACTGCATTGCCGCCAAAGCAGGTTTCATTGTTTCAGGCGTGGGGGGCATCGGTCAATTTGATTGACAGATGAAACTACCCTTCACAGGAAAGGAGGAGGGGTGAAAAGAATTTGGCACTTAATCCATCTAGGTAAATCATCTTACATGGAAAAATAGGTGGAGCTAACAGGAACTTGGACATATTAATTAACCAACCTGGAAACTAGCCAGGAATTGAATAGAATAAAACGACATGCATGGCCAGCAAGACTTCAGACGCAAATTCACAATAGCATTCTTAGGATACCTACTGGAGAAATATTAACATTTCGTTCTGTTGGACTTCTGTACGAAGTCGTATGACAGGATTTCCTAGCTATAACCCAGGTAAGACCATTACTCTGATTAGTTGTCTGCTAGTCTGAAGGCTTGTGTAGTTTCTTGTTCTGCATATTCTCCCAAACTTTACACTGGTGGATTTTCTTTGTACTTAATGTTCCAGTTCTAGCTTTACGATTTCACTGAGAACTATTTTCTTCTTTCATTCACCACTTGGTTGTCTGATTTGTTGTATGTGATAATTTGGAGAAATCCATTATCCAAGCTACATGAGCGTGTGGCTTATGCATGTACAGGAGATACATTTAGATTCATCCTGTATGATGTTAAACATTGGGGAGACTGACTACTTAGGAGAAATTCCTGAGAGCTCCCAGTCTCTTGATAGCGTCCAAATTAACGTTGATTATTTGGACCAACACTTTGAGTGCCTACCAAGATTGTGGTGAAACCACTTGGTTTGAGGAATGGCACCAGTTCACCTTGTCTGCATGATGTCTGCATGAGGACAGACATGACTTAGGACATTCAATATCCCAGACAGATTCAGGGAAGGCATTTAATGTTCGACAGGACTGTGCGACCAGCCCTTCCGACAAGACAGTATGAATGAATCAGAAAGGGACAGAGTAAGTGAGGTGAACTTATATGGGAAACACCACATTACATAAATGTATATGAATATGTATGTTTTGAGCTATAGATGTTCTAAAGGGTTTTATGAATATATACATATATATTTATTTATTTAGAACTGATATATGTTTATGTAACATGCCATCATCTATCATCATACCATCATATATTATAACTTGTATGTATGTTTATATGAATGTATAGACATATGTGTTTGAGATGTGTAGACGTAGATACTACCCATCTCCGTTCGTTTCATTCCAGATCTCTTAGGAGCAATGGACAGTCAACAACCCATATCAGGAAGTGACTTAGCCTTGTGAGGGACCAATTTGGACTCCTTCAATCTGACAGTGAACTGCGTCTCACTGGGGGAAGCATGACCTATGTGCTTCTGAGCTTTTCAGCCAGATGAGTTACGTATACCATAATATAATCATCATCATCATATGATCATCAATAGCAATAATAAACACAGTTGTTGTATTTTAAAACTCAATTTGTCCGTATAATTCTAAATGTTTATAAATGTTTGTGTAGCTTAATCAAGTACACACATTATTGTATCATTTAGTGGGGGTTCGCACATATTGTCCAGAAGTGGGAATCTATGTCCGGGAGGTATCTTGCCTATGCAGTCATAAGTAACCAGATTACGTTGTATGTCTTAACTCCTCCTTTCTCACTTCTGGTGATACCAAGTACAGCCAAAACTATATAGATATATTATATCTTCAACGAGCCACTTCTTGGCTGTTTTCTTGAGTATCAGGGACAGTGTCTTAAATCAGCATAAAAGACATTAGTTCCACGTTTTCTCTCTGGGATCTGGGTGGTAACTAGTCCCTTCTGACAGAGTTAGGGGATCTTAAACTGCATCCAGAACTAAACCCCAGTAGAAGAAAATGATTTTGGCTGAGTGGTTGCCCATCTGGGATCTAACCCCAGCCAGTTGGTGACATATTGGGACGGCTCGTCCGCTATAGAATCCGGGAGTAAACCCTAGAGCCTATTGGTCTGCTCGCCCGCTATAGAATACGGGAGTAAACCCTAGAAAACTTGGTTCGCTCGCAAGGAACGAAATTATTTCAAATCTGTTAGTCTGGTATTATTCTGGTCTTGCCCATGGATAGAACCTAGGTAATTCTCACTTACATTCTTAGCAGCATTAGTTAGTTATAATTTATTTCTAATGTAATAGCTTGCTTGATTGTAGGCAAGATTTTGACACATCAGGACTTCTCATCCATGATAGAATCAGAGAATAAATTCTAGACTATTGATTTTCATAAACCATTCTTTCATTCTTCACCCATTACATTTGCTAAGTATTAACTTAGGAATTTGTTTCTAGGGAAGTCTGTAGAATTTAAATAACTTGTTAAAAAGTTAATAATGGATAATATCATATGAGTTAATTTACATCATTCACCACTGTAGAATTAATAATCACATTAATTAGTGATATTAATTAGTTTATTGATGATTTACTTGATGATTTTTTGATTACATGCTTTATCATTTGATTTAATCATGAATAATTTGATAATTCTTAGTTAATTCAGTGTATGACGGACTGCTTTGCATCAACTTTCTCACTCTAATTCACTACTATCATTCTCATAGCAGTGTCTGTTCCTCTTGTCACTATCCTGCTCTAGCATAAATCTGACTAGCTCTCTGTAGGGTAATAATATAATTACTTACCTGAGTTTAAGCTGAGAAGAGATCATGGATGCACGCACAGATTTCTTAGAGTCCGCTAGAGGATGGGGCATAAGGCTCGGCTTAGTAGGAGAGAAGCTAGAACTATTTATTAGAGAAGAAATGGATTGGTGGGACAAAGAAGATGAGCAGATGATGAAAAGAGTTGCAGAATTAGAAGCAGATATGCGTCACAAAGCTGAAGAAGATGAGATGAAGAAGAAGCAAATTGAAATACTGAACGTGGAGGAATCTACCAGCTCGATTGAGGAAAAGCCAATCACTCAAGCCGAAACTCTGATAGAAAGCGGGGAAGCTGACCGTCACAAAGAAGAGGCATGCATTCCTTCGCAAATCCCCATGGCTCAGAAAAACAAAAACTTGCGCACAGAAAGGCAGATGCTTCCCTCGCCTATTCCTAAAAATATTAAAAATAAACGGAATAGGAATAAATGTACCAAGCGTTCGGTAAACAGTCACAAACGTGATAAATGTTTACACCGCAATGAAAGCGGATTAGCTGGCTTGGCAACCCAGCAATCTCAGGAGCTTCCTAAGACTTCCCAAAGGAGAAAAATCCAGGAGGAGGAGGACCTGAGGAAAACTATTAAAGAGATCGAAGGCGAGACCTTACCCGACTCTTTTATTCCCTTCAGTTCAGAGAAACTAGGAGTGGAAATGAATTCAACTGAGACCGGAATGGATGTAAAACAGGATTCCATTGTTTCTCACGGTGTGGCCACACAAGATGAAATAATTATCAGTTTGAATTACTTATCTCAGGTGGGATATGGCATTGAAAATGACATCCCACAACATTCACTTCTATTGGATTTGGAACAAGAAAACCAGACCAGGGAGAGAATACCTCAATTGGACTTGGCACAAGAGAGCCCAGCCATGGAGGACAAACAAGACACGGAGGAGAATTCTTACGATGTCAGTATCTTGGAGTCTTTCGAAAAGGAAACTCAAGATACACAAAGCATTCATGTAGGTTATACCACGGACTCTGATTCAGGGACGATAAACATGTCTGCTAACAACAAAGAAGAAAATACTTCTTTGGACAGGATGAAGGTAATGCCTATCATCAACACAGCTGAAGCTAACAGGGGATCACAAATGATGGACTCTGCAGCGGAACAAAACCGGAGCGGTTGGTATACTCAACACTCAGGACCTTGTTTACCTTTCACTTCAACCAATGTTGGATGGGGAGAACAGCTGTTTATGTATACTTCTACAAGGAGTGATACAAATTCACAGTTCTTGGGGAACAACATGATTTCTCAAAGCTGGACAACTTCTACTAGCCTTATACTTTCAAACACAGATTCAAAATGGAACTCTGTTGAAGAGGAACGCACCTGGATAAATAATTATCGAAGGAAGAAAACTCTTAAATCAAGAGGTAGTAAACTGACATCCTACCAAGAAAGAGGCAAGTACGAGTTGAATGCACATCATAAAATTATGATGTTTAGCAAATTTCCTGCCAAAAGGAGGAGATTAAAGGATTTTATTATGATCTTTGGCCGACGGAGGAAAAGAAAATGGAGCAACAGTACTGCGACCAATTCTTTTAAGAAAACACTGATGGCACTTCCTCTGCTTATAGGACAAGGGCCAGAAATTGAGTGGAAAATAACAGTCTCTCTGCGGCGCCGGAGAATCTTGTTATACATTTTGCAATTTCCCGGCTGGGAAAAAGTAAAACCTCCAGAGGACAGGACATTACCGATCAATAGCCTGGAAATCCGACACAACACCAGGAGCAAAGATTTGCAAGATTTATCCTGGGAGAATGGACATGGGATATTTCTTTTGACTCATAGAACATCCCACTGCCACAAAGAATATTGGGAATCCAGACTTGGAGGCAGTTGGAGAACGGAGAGAACTTAGATACATTCTTGAATGCTGCCGAGGCTCTGTTATAGGCTTCATTAATGAACCTACTTAAATTGGAGAGCTATGTGGCGGGACAGCCCCGGCAGCATCATAATTACACAAGTTAAAAAGGAATTAAAGAGCCCACATTATTTTTCTATCATTCTCTAAAAGCATAAACGTCCACCAGAAAATGATAGAAATGCAATAAACTTGAAAACAAGAGGAAAATACATTTTGACCACGCACGCCCCATCATTTCTGTAATGCTAGGTCTGAGAAAGCTTTGATGTCCAGATCAAAGTTAAAACCCAGACACCACGGCACCAGTCGGGGCGGGCGCTATCAAAGGTTGAAAACTCATTGTTTTCAGTTCAAGGGACGAGAAAGACAAAGTGTGAAATCTAGGCTGGGGCCGACGGCGTTGATACATCGCGGAGCCAGTCAGTTGAGATTGACGTGTTAGTTTACAAGCCTGCGGTTGGAATAGACACCTAACACCTTAGTTCAACAGAACCCCGTGTGATCCAAAAACGGCAATTTAATGCAGGCCTAACACCTATCTAAAAGTCCAGACTTTGTGGAGCCGGGACGTCTGTAATTGCCACCACAAAGGAGCAATTAGGACCAGATGCTTAACACCTCTCCGCAACACTACGGGGCAAAGTAGAAACCCATGGCTGACACATTCTGGCCAGCAACCGGGAAGGCTGGTGTTACCAGCCTATTGGAATGTAATGACGCAACTGCATTGCCGCCAAAGCAGGTTTCATTGTTTCAGGCGTGGGGGGCATCGGTCAATTTGATTGACAGATGAAACTACCCTTCACAGGAAAGGAGGAGGGGTGAAAAGAATTTGGCACTTAATCCATCTAGGTAAATCATCTTACATGGAAAAATAGGTGGAGCTAACAGGAACTTGGACATATTAATTAACCAACCTGGAAACTAGCCAGGAATTGAATAGAATAAAACGACATGCATGGCCAGCAAGACTTCAGACGCAAATTCACAATAGCATTCTTAGGATACCTACTGGAGAAATATTAACATTTCGTTCTGTTGGACTTCTGTACGAAGTCGTATGACAGGATTTCCTAGCTATAACCCAGGTAAGACCATTACTCTGATTAGTTGTCTGCTAGTCTGAAGGCTTGTGTAGTTTCTTGTTCTGCATATTCTCCCAAACTTTACACTGGTGGATTTTCTTTGTACTTAATGTTCCAGTTCTAGCTTTACGATTTCACTGAGAACTATTTTCTTCTTTCATTCACCACTTGGTTGTCTGATTTGTTGTATGTGATAATTTGGAGAAATCCATTATCCAAGCTACATGAGCGTGTGGCTTATGCATGTACAGGAGATACATTTAGATTCATCCTGTATGATGTTAAACATTGGGGAGACTGACTACTTAGGAGAAATTCCTGAGAGCTCCCAGTCTCTTGATAGCGTCCAAATTAACGTTGATTATTTGGACCAACACTTTGAGTGCCTACCAAGATTGTGGTGAAACCACTTGGTTTGAGGAATGGCACCAGTTCACCTTGTCTGCATGATGTCTGCATGAGGACAGACATGACTTAGGACATTCAATATCCCAGACAGATTCAGGGAAGGCATTTAATGTTCGACAGGACTGTGCGACCAGCCCTTCCGACAAGACAGTATGAATGAATCAGAAAGGGACAGAGTAAGTGAGGTGAACTTATATGGGAAACACCACATTACATAAATGTATATGAATATGTATGTTTTGAGCTATAGATGTTCTAAAGGGTTTTATGAATATATACATATATATTTATTTATTTAGAACTGATATATGTTTATGTAACATGCCATCATCTATCATCATACCATCATATATTATAACTTGTATGTATGTTTATATGAATGTATAGACATATGTGTTTGAGATGTGTAGACGTAGATACTACCCATCTCCGTTCGTTTCATTCCAGATCTCTTAGGAGCAATGGACAGTCAACAACCCATATCAGGAAGTGACTTAGCCTTGTGAGGGACCAATTTGGACTCCTTCAATCTGACAGTGAACTGCGTCTCACTGGGGGAAGCATGACCTATGTGCTTCTGAGCTTTTCAGCCAGATGAGTTACGTATACCATAATATAATCATCATCATCATATGATCATCAATAGCAATAATAAACACAGTTGTTGTATTTTAAAACTCAATTTGTCCGTATAATTCTAAATGTTTATAAATGTTTGTGTAGCTTAATCAAGTACACACATTATTGTATCATTTAGTGGGGGTTCGCACATATTGTCCAGAAGTGGGAATCTATGTCCGGGAGGTATCTTGCCTATGCAGTCATAAGTAACCAGATTACGTTGCATGTCTTAACTCCTCCTTTCTCACTTCTGGTGATACCAAGTACAGCCAAAACTATATAGATATATTATATCTTCAACGAGCCACTTCTTGGCTGTTTTCTTGAGTATCAGGGACAGTGTCTTAAATCAGCATAAAAGACATTAGTTCCACGTTTTCTCTCTGGGATCTGGGTGGTAACTAGTCCCTTCTGACAGAGTTAGGGGATCTTAAACTGCATCCAGAACTAAACCCCAGTAGAAGAAAATGATTTTGGCTGAGTGGTTGCCCATCTGGGATCTAACCCCAGCCAGTTGGTGACAGACAGTAGTGGAGAAAATCGACAAGGAATTGCACTTGCGGATGCCATGGTGGACTCCGAGGTGGTCTGCATAAATGATGGTAGGCCGACTAGAATGGCAATGAGGCCTGGCGATGCAGATACTGCTATTGATTTGGCACTTGTCTCCCAGTCATCAGTCCTTGATGTAAGGTGGACTGTTTTGAATGACCATGGGAGTGATCACATGCCATGCTCAGTCCTGATCTCTTAAGTCTAGGAAAGTTAAGGCTGGGAGAGCGTGTAAGACCTTTCGGTATGAGCGGAGCGACAGCCTTCTTGGACGCCTCAGACATGGGGCATGCAACAGGACTGTTAAAACTCCTTTTGTGCATCCCCCATGGTGGACCTCAGAAGTAGACAATGCGTGGAAAGCAAAGAGAGCTGCAGTGAAGCAGCTAAGGAAATTGCGACAGACACCCCTAAGCTCACGAGAGGAAGTGGACATAGCGGAAAATGACAAGAAAGACAAGGTGGAGGCTTTCAAGCGATCTGCTGCAGAGGCCAAGAAAGTAAAAGGGGAATGTTTTATGAAGGAGATTGGAGGTGATAAAACACTGCATCAATTCTGGAAACTGTACAGACAAATGCAAAGAAAAGATCGGCCTATGACAGTGGGAACAATTTATAAAGAGGATGGGGTACGCTTGACAACAGACAAGGAGAAAGGGGAGGCATTTCTCCAGAGATTTTTAGAGCAGACCAATCATAGTGATGCGGATACCAGGGAAGCAGTTAGAGTGGAATTATCTGGCACAATAGAGAATATGCCTTACGAAGACATCATACTGTTTGAAGATGTTAAACATATTTTGCAGAAGGCAAAAGACACAGCACCAGGGCCTGATGGTGTCAGGTATGGCCACATGAAGGCTTTGAGCGATGTAGACCTGAAGGAGATGGCCGGCTGCTTTAATCAGAGCATTAGGACAGCGTCAGTACCGCGGGATTGGCTGCATAGCTATCTCATCCCTCTCCCAAAACCATACAAGGATCATTCAAAGCTTGGCTGCATAGCTATCTCATCCCTCTCCCAAAACCATACAAGGATCATTCAAAGCTTGGCGGCTTTAGGATCATCACCCTTCAAAATACATTTGGGAAGGTTTTAGAGAAGATAGTCGCTGTTAAGCTGCAGGATTTTTTGGAAAGGGGGAAGCTTCTTCCAAGAGGCCTGGGGAGCTACAGGCCAGGAAAAGATACTTGGTCAAATGCAGCCACCTTTGCCTTTGACGTTTATGAGGGGTTCCAGAGTAGACAGGAAACGATGGCGGCAGTGCTTGATCTCGAAGATGCGTACAATAGAGTTCGCTATGATATTTTGATGACCGCACTTATGGAGAAGGGGGTCAATCCCTGGTTGGTGAACTGGATAGCAGCCGTCCTGCATTCTCGTCAAGTTGCTCTCCGTCTAGGCGCATGGACCTCAGAGCCACATATTTTAACCCCGGGACTGCCACAGGGATCTGCAATCTCACCGGTGCTCTTTAATGTGTATACGAGCAAGATTGCATACCTAGAAGCACCAGGGGTTGGAAGGATTCTAACATTTGCAGATGATATTCTTGCATACAGGCAGGGGAGAAATAGGGATCAAACAGCCCAGGAGCTACAGGTGACAGTGGACAAAGTGATTGACTGGTGCACTGAAATGAGTGCTGTCATCAACCCAGTAAAGGCGGCGGTGTTCTGGTGCTCTCTGGACAACAGGATTGTGAGAGATGATACCCCAAGCCTCACGATAGATGGTAGAAGCGTCAACAGAGAGAACAAACTGAAGTATCTGGGAATCACATTTGACAGGAGTCTGTCCTTCAAGGACCATGTGGAGATGGTTGTGACAAGATCTCAAAAGGGACTCAATGCACTTAAAACTATGGCTGCAATGGACACACGGCAGAGAATGCTCTTCACACTATACCAGCACTTGATCCTCTCAGTCATTGATTATGGACTAGGAATGCTTACTGTCTCAAAGAGTCAGCTGGTGAAATTAGAGCACATACAGAATGAAGCGATGCGGGTCATTCTGGGATGCACCAGAGACACTCCAGTAGTGTGTATGCGCTACATTCTTGGTCTGCCTTTTGTTGCTAGTAGGCACAAGGTGATGCAAGCGAAGGCATACCTCAGAGTAGCTGCAGACACAGATCACCCGTTGCATGAGGCGCTGGTCGTAGTTAAGGGTCAGAGACTGATAAGAGGGAAATCATGGATGGCTCAGGCGGAGGATACGATCAGACAGGTGTGCCCCTTGGAGAACATCAGGCGAGGAGAGGAGTGGGTCAGAGTGCCAGCTGTGCAGTCAGACTTGTGCAGAGTTGTAATAACATTGAGCCGGGAGTGCAGGGAGTGGCCAGCAGGGGCCACAGAACTGGAAATTCAGCAACTAATTCAGGAAAATTCTCGCCCGGGTGATGTGATTATCTACACGGATGGGTCAGTGTTGAGAGGTAGGAGTAGTGCCTGGGGGTTCTTGGCAAAAACTAATGGTCGGCGTTTGGTGCAGGAGAGCCTGGCGTATGATAACACTACATCTAGCTTAAGAATGGAGGTGGAGGCGGTCAGTGCAGCTTTCCGCTGGATAGAAAACACGAGACATACACACATTGTGGTTGTAACTGACTCAGAAAGCATGCTGAGAAGGGTGAGAACAGGTAGGCTTCATGCAGAGTGGCTTGCTTCGCTTCGGAGGTCACGGGTAGTAAGCATCACCTGGATCTTTTCTCCTGGGCATGCCGATGTGCTGGGGAATGAACAGGCGGACAGATTGGCTGGCTCTGCAAAATTTGGTGGAGTATTGATGCATGACAGGGCAGACGTGGTTGCGGCCTTGTGGGAGCACGTGTACACCTCGGAGGAGCAGATGGAGCACCATGGTCTGGTAAGAATGAGACAACGAGGTGTGACGAGAGGATCTGGCCGACGCTCGGCACTCGGAGGAAAGGCGAGACGGACATATAATCAGATTGCTACTGGAACTATTAGTGTTGGAACTCTTCGCTGGCTGCTGAGGATGGGGATGGAGCGCTTATGGGAATGTCCTGAATGCTGTGATGTCGGTTCCTAAATCAATCAATCAATCAATCAATCAAATTGCTGTTTCTCATCAGGTGCAATCTGCAGAGTTATATACCATATGAAGTGAATAAAAGAACAATACTTAAAGCTAAAACAGTTAAAACAAGTAGTCACAAGTATTGTTCTAATGTGGAACATCTGTTGTCCTTGTTAGCCTCACTGTAATTTCAAATTACCATCAACTCTTTCTGTTTGCACAAAACCAGCTGGAACCTCCGAATAACTAACGCCTCACTACATTTGAGCAATCATTTATTGTTCATCAAATACAGTATATTAAATGCTTTTTTTTTTGTTCACTCTATGACCTTAGAGGCGATAGTTAAGCCTAACATGACGACCTGATGACGCACGGCAAGGACACAGCGTGGTAAACGAGCTGGTACCAGTAGAATGCGGTTAAAATGTGACAGGTTGGTTTCAGACACAGTCGTGTACTGTACTGGAACTGCATCACTTAATCAACGCCGACCCATTCTTGAAAAACTACGGAAACGACATTGTGGTTTTACACGAAACACAGCTTTTCGACGGAGCAGCCAATTTCGCAGGATTTCAGGACTTCTATAACAGGCAGCACCTCAGCCAGGCCATTCTGGTCCGCGACAACATACTGGTGTGTGAGGTCGATATGTCCGCCTGGAACAGTGATGCCCTGCAAGTGCAGGCAATAAGAATAATGGCGCCAGTGCAGCTTGTAATTGTGAACGTTTATGCGTGTAACGTGAAGGTCGACATTTGACAGTGGCAGAGACTGTTCGCTATGGAGGAAAGGCATATCATCTACTGCTGGGACTTCAACGCCAGAGGCAGTCAATGGGGGAATAACATCACCAGTAGACAAGGAGAAGATCTGGAGGATGCCCTGATATCGGCTGCCCTAGTCTGTCTGAATGATGGGAAGGTCACTAGAATGGCCACCCAACCAAGTTATTCTGACAGTCTCATTGACTTGGCCCTGGTGTCACCCACCATCGCACTAAGGTGCCGGTGGGGCACACTGGGATACCACAACAGTGATCACTACCCTTGCATCATCTTGATCAAGAAAGACAGGGCCAGAAGTCAAGGAAACAAGACAAATGCCTTCCCGTATGACAACACTGTTCAAGACGCTTTAAGCATGATCAGAAGAAGAAAACTAACTTCCTCCCGTAGGAGACAAGAAAGATGGTTGCAACCACCATGGTGGAATGGTGAGGTCAAGAGCGCATGGCTGGGAAAGAGGCAGGCTGTCAAAGACTGGCAAAAAGTCAGAAAGGCTAACATGCCACAGGGTGAGTTGGCGAACCTGAAGACTGAGGTCCATAGGACGATGACCTTATTCAAATCCTGCGCCAAACAGGCCAAGGCCGAGAAATGGGATGAGTTCTGCATTAAGGTGTGTTCTGAGCGGTCTCTCACGACATTCTGGCGCCTCCATGAGAGCATGAATGGTGCTGCACAACGGAGGGGTATTCCAGACTTTCAAGGCACAGACCTCACATGGAAAAAGTCAGATGCGGATAAAGGGAAGGAGCAGACTGATCAGAAAGACAAGCCCACCGGACAGAGGACCACGACGACACTCTCTCAGTTGTGCGAGGAGGTCGAGACGGGCAAACAATATGTAATCCCTGCTGAAGGATTATGCACAATGCTCAAGAAATCACCCAACACCGCACCAGGCCCAGATGGCGTCTGATATGGGGACCTACAGACAATGTCAGATGATGACATGGAAGAACTGGCAAGAGAATTTAACACCAGCATCCAAAGGGGCCTGGTCAAAGAGGAATGGCTACACAGCCACTTGTTACCACTGCCAAAACCTAACAAAGACCATTCCAAGATATGCAGCTACAGAATCATAATGATGCAGAACACTGCTGGCAATCTACTGGAGAAAATTGTAGCACAGACTTGCTTGCGACTTGGAACAACTTGGCTGCTTCCCACCCACACTTGGAGGATACATATCCAACAAAGAATCATGGCTGAATGCGGCGGTCTTTGCTCAGGACGTTTACGAAGGGTTTCAGAGCAGAGAAGAAACATGTGTGGCTGCCATAGACTTAGAGGATGCATACAATAAAGTATCCTTCGACCACTTGATGCAAACCCTTCTCAGACTGAAAGTGTACCCTCACCTTATACGATGGATAGCTGCAGTCCTGTTCCAGAGGAAGGTGGTGCTAAGATGTGGGAGTTGATCTTCTGAGCCAACAATGATATGTCCAGAATTGCCGCAGGGTTCACCACTGTCACCAGTACTATTAAATGTGTATACGGCGCCGATCACTGAACAACAGTTGGACGGGAGGGGTAGCACTCTGTAATTTGCTGATGACAATCTTGTGTATCGACAGGGTCGAGATAGACAGGTGGTTGCCAATGGTATGCAGAGCGAACTAGATCGAATTTCCTCATGATGTGCTTATGCCAGTGCCCTTGTCATCCCTGCAAAGACATCGGGTACATGGTTCTCCCTAAACAACCATATTGTGAAAACAGACCTGCTGGCAGTGAGGATGGATGGGAGTATTTTGAGTAGAACCCAGTCGATGACATATCTTGGCGTGGGGTTTGATCATAGCCTGTCATTCAGAGATCATGTTGATTATATCATAACGAAAGCTCAGAAACGTTTGTCAGCAATGAGAGTCATGGCAACTGCCAATATTGAGCAACGACTGTTAATACTTTTATTCCAAGGACTGGTACTTTCACCAATCGAGTATGCCCTGGCCATCCTCACTGTCAGCCCTATACAGATTGGAAGACTTGAAAAGGTACAAAACGAAGCCATGCGCATCATTTTGGGCTGCACGAGAGACACCAGCAGTGTAGCAATGAGATACCTCCTTGACTTCCCGACCATGAACCACAGGATCAAGATCTGGAGAGCTCGTGCATATTTAAAAATAGGTGCAGATGAGCAGCACCCTCTGCATGAAGATATCGACAGGCTAAAGAGGGGCAAATCATGGATGGGTCGGGCGGAAGATGTCATCAGACAGGTCTGCAGTCCTACCAGTATCAACCCCGGCAAGGAATTGGTGCCTGTGCCTCCAGCTTTTAAGTGCACCTTCTCCTGCATTATCACACTTGACAGACAGTGCAGAGAACAGAACCCAGCCGCTGTCAATGCAGAGGTCAACGCTCTTATCAATGAACACTCAGACAACACTGAAGTGCTCATTTATACAGATGGATATGTTGTAAAGCATTTAAAGCCCATTCATCGGGCCGAACCGTTCAAGAATCCAGTGGTGCCCACTCCATGACCACGAGCAGCATGACGATGGAGGTGATGGCAGTTACACAGGCTTTCATATGGCTAGAATCACAGCATTATACCAACGTTTGTGTACTAAATGATTCAATGGGCATGATTCGGAAGGTCGATGCAGAATCTGTACGTAGACGGTGGACTGATTCGCTGCGGAAGTCCATTGTCGGTAAAGTCACCTTCATTTTCGTCCCGGGACATGCAGGAGTCGAGGGAAATGAACAAGCTGATAAACTGGCTGGCTCTGCAGATGGCCAGCCCATGGATCGCGCCAATGTTATTAACATCCTTAAAGAGATGTCGAGAACAGAGGACTTTGAAGTCAGTGAATCCACATCGTTGTTCAGGATGAGAGACTTGGCACGGCCAGACATGAGAGATACATCGGGAAAACGCGGGGCCTCGTCAACCAACACAGAACTGGCACTGTTAGCCACCGGACGCTGATGCATATGCTGGGGAAGGATCTGAGCACCTATGGACCTGTCCGGAGTGCAATGGCGATACCCCAACTGATAACTGACTACATCTGAAGCATAGTAGTAGTAGTAGGCCTCTTTCAGTCCTGAAGGACTATAGAGTTGTGCCGCTGGGGAGGTACCTGATAGCACCGCTGGTGACTGTATAGTCCAGTGCGAGAGCGACAATCCCTGCCACAGTTTCCGTATCTGTAAGACGAGGCACGTTCCGCAGTAAGTGACTACGTTTTAAGCCTGTGCCGCCTATCCTCAGTTTGTTGGATCAGATTGCGCTCAAAGAGCACCAGTCCGTTTCGTACATCTCTTCTCCAGGAGCATCTGTCTGTTGCAACTCTTTCCCACGTGTCTGGATCTATTCCAAGGGTTTTCATATCTTGTTTACACACATCCCTATATCGCATTTGGGGGTCCTCCGGTTGGCCTCTTTCCTGTGGCTAGTTCTCCGTATAGGAGATCTTTGGGAATACGTTCATCCTCGATTCGAGATACGTGGCCCAGCCACTGGAGACGTCTCTGCTTGAGGAGGGTGTGCACTGTGGTAATATCTGCTCTTTCAAGCTTATGTTTGTTTGTTATGTGGTCATTCCATGTTATGCCCAGGATACGTCTAAGACATCTCATATGGAAGGAATTAAACTTCCTTTCCTGTCTTGAGTACAGGGTCCAGGATTCAGACCCATAGAGTAGTGTGCTAACAACACAAGCTTTATATACTTGAGCTTTTGTACGTTCTGTTAGTCTATTATTCTCCCAAACTCTTTTAGCTAGCCTGGAAAATGTTGTGGCCGCCTTTCCAATGCGTCTGTCGATTTCTGTCTCTAATGAAAGATTATCTGATATTATCGACCCCAAATATACAAACTCATGGACAACCTTCAATTCGTAATTAGAAATTTTGATTGACGGAGGCACACAAGCATCTTGTTTCATCACCTGTGTTTTATTTAGGCTAATGGTGAGCCTAAAGTCTTTGCAGGCGGCTGCAAAACGATCTATGAGCCGTTGGAGATCTTCTGCTGTATGAGTAGTTAGTGCTGCATCATCTGCAAAAAGTGGTTCTCTTACGCATCTTGATCTTATTTTGGTCTTTGCCTTGAGTTTTGATGGGTTAAAAAGTTTGCCATCAGATCTTGTGCCTTCAGTGGCAGTCTCAAATGCCTGCCTTAAGAGAACGGCAAAGAAGATACCAAAGAGTGTAGGAGCAAGCACGCAGCCCTGCTTTACTCTGCTGCTGATGCTGAATGACTGGGATGTTGAGCCGTCAAATAAAATGGTCCCCTGCATGTTTTCGTGAAATGATTTCATGAGACTAAGAAGGGTGGGTGGCCGCTTCTGCTCACGAGGTCAAATGCCTTTGTGAGATCGATGAAGGCAATATATAATGGCTTCCTCTGTTCTCTGCAATTCTCTTGGAGCTGCCGGAGTGAGAAAATCATATCGATGGTGGACCTGTTGGGTCTAAATCTGCACTGTGATTCGGGGTAGATTCTTTCAGCAAGAATGTGTAAACTTTTAAGGATTACTCTGGCAAAAATCTTGCCTGTAATGCTGAGTAGGGAAATGCAGCGATAGTTGTTGCAGTCGCTTCTGTCGCCTTTGTTTTTATAAAGAGTAACGATGTTTGCGTCTTTCATATCTTGTGGTACTGATTTTTCTTTCCAGCAGAGCTGAAATATTGCATACAGTTCTTTGATGATTGTTTCTTTGCTACATTTTAAAATTTCAGGTGGAATACTATCTTTTCCAGGTGTCTTGCCGGATTTGAGAGTCTAGTGCTTCGCTGATTTCTGTGTGGCATGGTTCGTTATCCAGGGCATGCATGGCGGACTGTTGATCAATGGCTTCCAGAGCTTCTTCACTGACAGTGTTATCCACTGAGTATAGCTCTGAGCAGTGTTCTACCCAGCGATCCATTTGTTTCGCTCGATCTTTTATGATTACCCCCTCAGTTGATTGTAAAGGGGCCATCTTATTTTTTGATGGACCGACAGCTTGCTTGATGCCCTCGTACATTCCTCATATTTCCAGTGTCTGCACAAGTTTGAATTTGAGCAGAGAGCTGTAGCCAGTACCTGTTTGCACATCTTCTTGCCATCTGTTGTACTCTATTTCTGGCCGTTCGCAATGCCTGCAATGTTTTCTCTGAAGGTGATGTTTTATACATTGAGAATGCATGTCTCTTTATCTCCAGGACTAGGAGCATCTCTTCAGAGTGTTCTTCAAACCAGTCGGTTGACTTAGTTTGCTTCTTGCCAAATGTTGATAGTGCTGTATTGTAGATGGTGTCGCGAAAACGACTCCATCTCTCGGTGGAATTTCTGTTTGTGGGGCCAGGCAGAGTATCCGCTAGAGCCTGCATGAATTTGTTGACTTTCTCTTTATTTTGGGTGCCTCTGGTTTCAATGCGTGGTCTTCCTTCTGTTCTGCTGCTGTAGATTCTCTTGGGCTTTATCTTCACCTTGCTGGAGACGAGTGAATGGTTGGTGTCGCAGTCAGCACTATGATAGCTGCGAGTCAGCCGTACATTGCGGAGATTGCTGCGTTTAGTGAGCACCAGGTCGAGTTGGTGCCAGTTCTTTGATCTGGGGTGCCTCCATGACACCTTGTGTTGAGGTTTCGTGTCAATGAAGATGTTGGTCACGCACAGATTATGGTGGCTGCAGAATTCCAAGAGACGTTGTCCATTGTCATTGATCTTCCCAACGCCAAACTGTCCTAGACATGAAGGCCAAGATTTGTGCTCGGAGCCAACCCTGGCATTGAAATCCTCCAGGATAAAAAGATGTTGTTTCTCTGGTGTTTCACTGACTTCTTTACTAAGGTGACCTCTTCAGGGTGCCTTGTCGTAACTCTGCCTCAATTGATTAATAATGATAAACGAACGTTTACGACGAAGCATTCTCAACTCGTCAATTTGGAACGTTGACAACAAAATCTGAATACCTCACCTTGTAAAATAGGTGAACATGAAAACACAAGCGGACAGTTCAGCAAGCGTTTCAAGTCCTTTATTTCGTCCTTGCAGAGTCTTAAGGCAAACTTCCAATGGTAACGTAGCGCGCCCTTATCGTAGGGACAACATCTACTCAATGACCAAGAATTATCATCCTATCTAACCCTATGGTTTGCCCTGACGCCTCTTTTCCATCCTTTATCTAGATCCTTGCTGTCTCGTTCGTTGAATCTTTGTCTAGGTTCGGTTCCCTGTTCTTCTAACCAGCTATGGCTTCTCATCAACAAGTTCCTCCTGTTATCCTTCCTTGAATATCATGAAATCCCCGCATCCGAACAACCATTTGCCACAAGAAGTCGGTCGCACAATTTCAAACCCGACCGGTTTGTAACATTGCTTCACAGCGTATCCCGTTGTTAGGTTTTACGCTTTCGTGACGCATCCTGTCTCTTTGGCTTCAGTGCACTGTTCACTTTGTTGTACCCTGGGATTTTCCTTTGGTCCCTTCTGCATTGTATGTTTCATTAGCAATAACTATATGGCATTATCTCTTCCCCCCCCCCCCCCCCGGGACGTCAAATGATACCATCATTTCTATATATATATATATATACATATATATATATATATATATATATATATATATATATATATATATATATATATATATATATATATATATATATATACATATATATATATATATATATATATATATATATATATATATATATATATATATATATGCACCTTGTGCTAAAACCATGCAAAATAGCATTGCTGACATCATGACATCATGAGTATGACATTATGGCCCTAATTAACTACCCCCAAACAAATTAAATCATATGACAGGCACGCCCACCAGTCCAATCCTATGTTGGACATCGTGTGGCCGGTCTATGGGGGGACCGGACCAACTAATATAATATTAGTCCCTAACTTGTCCAAATGAACAAGTGTCCTCACTCTAGGTTAAAACCCGGAGTTGTGGACGAGGTTTAGGAATAGGTACCAAGCAGTCCGTATCCGTTGATGGTCAATTCTGTCGCTGATTTCTGTACTTCTTGGGTGTTTCTTGTATCAATTAAGTGATGTTTGCCATGGTACTTTAGAGATCTAAATATTGAGCACAACCCACTACTGGCAACGCCGATCGCATTCTGGTATGAACCTAAGGCCTGTCCACGTCAATATGGAAGCACTATACTCGAGTTTCGCCCTTGTTTGAGCTCGTCAGTAGTGCATATCCCTGACCGGACCCGGAAACAGTCCCGGATCACGCGTGTGAAGCGGGTGTGTAACCACGCGGCACACACTGGACACACCAAATTATCACAACAGAATATCACAACGCTACCCATCGCAGGCTATGCTCAAGATTGCCCAATCGCCGCGACTAACGTCCGTCAATCGATGGGACCCGAACGATCAGGACTTCTCACTGGCAAGGAACACCAGGCCTCCAAAATCCAGTGAGCAATAATCAATTGATTATGTGGTTGTTTCGGGATTTGAAATTTAAATATTGAGCACAACCCACTACTGGCAACGCCGATCGCATTCTGGTATGAACCTAAGGCCTGTCCACGTCAATATGGAAGCACTATACTCGAGTTTCGCCCTTGTTTGAGCTCGTCAGTAGTGCATATCCCTGACCGGACCCGGAAACAGTCCTGGATCACGCGTGTGAAGCGGGTGTGTAACCACGCGGCACACACTGGACATGCCAAATTATCACAACAGAATATCACAACGCTACCCATCGCAGGCTATGCTCAAGATTGCCCAATCGCCTCGACTGACGTCCGTCAATCGATGGGACCCGAACGATCAGGACTTCTCACTGGCAAGGAACACCAGGCCAGGCCTTAGGTTCATACCAGAATGCGATCGGCGTTGCCAGTAGTGGGTTGTGCTCAATATTTAAATTTCAAATCCCGAAACAACCACATAATCACTTTAGAGATCCTTTATTACTATCATGTGATATTCTTTGCCGTGGCTCATACTGTGTGGATATCCTAGACTCTTGACAATTATCAAATTTAAATTGAACCATTATTAATATTGAACTATTAATTAAGCATTTAACTATTCTAATAACATAATTAATTATTATAACTGAGTTAACTATTAACATAATTATAAATTAATATCTACTAATTTATACACAATATACTAATGTTATCACACTTATTAACTATTAAAGATACTTAGTTCGAATGTGAATTTCTGCGGAATTAGTACTCGCTCCAACCATCATAGCACAGATTTGATCGTTCACAGTTCTGTCTCTACGTAATGGAATAGACACGAATGACCATAGTTCTTTCCCTCCAGGAATCACAATATGCGGAAAAAGTTGCAATAAGTCCGAACACCAATTATCTCATCATTTTCTGATGTCTCTGGTAAAAATGAAAAAATCCAGACATGTATCTATCTGACTAAATCACATACTAATTCATATCTTTTAATCTGCTAGTTGTAATGTATATTGTCATTTTAATTAGGTGCCATTTGTAACATATGTATTAAACTTCTCTAACCATCTATATGAGCCACACAAGTAAATACTCAGAACAAAATAAACAACTGTGAAGTAGACCTATCTATTTACAATCGACTGAGAAGATCTCTCAGAATGTAATTGACTAGAATCTTGCAGATCTTCAAATATTTTTAGTCTTACTATGAATCATAAAAACCAAAGATTCAAGACTTCTAAGAAAATAAATCAGAATTATAATATAATATTCTGATTCAACAATAATAAATATTTAACCAAATAATCTTCATAAAAATTATTAAGTTCTCTAATACAGATATAGTTAGGAACAATTATCTGAAGAATAGAGAAAACAAAATATTTTCACACAAATAAGTGTAGAGATATGAGATAGTGTGAACAACTCTGAAAAGTACAGAATTATATCCGAGAAAATTTAGAACAACTAACTGATAAGACCTTAACGTGTCTGTAGTGAAATATGTACTGATTTAATTATTTCTTCATTCTCTCACTCATTCTTTCCATCTTTATTTCTTTTTTCTTTCTTACGTACTTAAAGTGTTTCTTTACTGTATGCATGCCAATATCTGTACCTTTCAACTTTGTTGATTTGAATGTTATAGTTTTCGCTCATGTGAATAGTGAGAATAAGCTATGTTTAATATATCTGCACAAGACATAAGTCAAATAGATAGCATAAATAAAGATCAATGTATATCGATCACTGAATTGTGTGCAAATTGTATTGACTTGTGAGTGAATATCTATTACATGTGTTTTTATTTGTGTGAATACATTTGTAATCTGTTTCTTAACATGTGTGTATGTATTTATAATATCATCAACATATCCCTTCGTTTGTGATTATACGCTCATGACGACACATGTAACCTGTGATAATGTTGATTTAAGCCAACTCAACATCTGGGTAATAAATATAGTTACAATATTCCATTTTATCTGTTGTTTGTAACCATTGTGTTTAACTCTTGTTCTCTTTTTGTCTGCCACACCATTCTTGTTAACAGTCGGCTGAACTTGTAATGAATGTGTAATTTCTTCTTCTTGTGATACGTGGGTTTGTGTTCTGGTGAGTGCCACATCAGGTTTGTGTTCAATAGTTTGAATGTAATCTTTGACATTTGGGATGTTACCAATTATCAACCCAGCACATGGGTTTGGTAGTACTGCTGCACAAACTTTACCTTCATAATATGGGCATTTTATATTGACCCATGCAGTCTTGTATGTTTCTATTGTACCACTAAATGTTCTGAACTCAATAATCTTACCTGTGTAATCATTTTCGTTTATCAGTTTGTGACTAACACCCGTAATATCAGATCCTGTGTCTCTTAAACAGGTTGTTTGTGACCCATTAACCCATGCTTGGTGGATCACCAGAGTACCTTTACGAGTGCATGCTGCATTCGCTTCATGTATATGCCTCTTGTGGGCTGATGTGAGGTCATCATCATTATCATGACCTTCCTTACCTGTTCTGTTGTTGTATGACTCTATAATAGCTGCGTGTGTCTCTTCTAAGTCATCAGAATCACTACTACTAGACAACACATATGCAGTACTTGCCTCCTTCCACGCATTTCTCATCGGACATGACTTATTGCTATGTCCATATGCTCTACAAGAAAAACATTTAATACTCCTCTTGTAGGAGTCATACTTACTTCTTTTCTTGGATGTGATGTCTCTCAAGTAAGCTGGATACCCTGGATGTTTATCACACATCTCAAGCGATCCATGAGAAAGTTTGCAGTACTGACAATGTGTGAAGTGACCTTTTCTAGGTCTGTCACACTCTTTATTGGAGTATTGGTATGGACCACTTCTATTCCTATTCTTAAATTTCTTAAACTTACCATTGTCTTTCTGGAATTTGGCGCTCGCTCCTATGACAAGCTCTGGTTGTGCACAATTGGCAAATATGTCATGATGTGCATTAAAAAATGACTCTCCTTTTCATTCCATCTCACTAAGTGATTTACATTTATTCTCAACCAGAAAAACAGACATAGCTTCTGGTACTGCAGACAGAAGTCTGTCTCTTATTATTAGATCTCGAATTCTATCGAAATCCGACCCAATATCAGCTGCCTTAAGGCAATGCTAACCTTAAAAAATTTAATTCCATAATACTTAATTTCTATGTTCTTTTATGGGATAGGGTTTGATATTAAAGACTGCTGATCGATAAAATATTGTCAAATTGACTTTGCACTTAACGATTGCTATGGAAACCAAGATAAACAGCGGCCATCTTGAATTTCTTAATGTACTTCTAAAACATTTATTTTTTAATGTACAGGCTAAATTCTTTGTTTTATGTGTAAATAAATAGACCCTTTACAAGTTTAGTAGAAAATTTTAATGATATCTCTTTGCAGTTTTTTTTTTTTTTCAAAATGTGAAAATGGTAATGACATTTTTCATGACATTTTTTTTTAGTGTAGCACAAAAACTAAAATGTAATTTTCAAGATTAATCTACTCACAATGTAAGTGATATAATAAAGAATATCTCTGCAAAGTTTGAGTGAAATCTAACGAATAGTTTTTAAAACAATTGTACTTATGTATAAAAAACTGGCGAAATGAGAAAACTGGGAAAAACTAATTATTTTTTTGTTTTTTATTACTAATGCACTCTTTTACAGAGAAAAAAAGTGTAAAACTGTACCTTGAGTGTTAAAATTGTCCTGCTGAATATGCAGGACCTCCCTCCAGAGCATGCAGCTCACCTTGTCTCTTTAATTTGGCCGCTCGTACAGTGTCGCGTCTTTTAGTATGTTTGTCCTTCTTGTACTTCAGACTATTTCTTACTTGCTTCTGCATCCTAAATGTTCCTAGTCTCTGCATATGCAGGCCTGTAGAAGGTCCATAAAACTGGGCAGTGTCTTGGGCAGCAGCAGCTCCAAAGTTTAACTCTCTTGCTGCAGTTACAACTGCAAACTGAACGCGCTTGCGAGAGGCAAAGTTGTCTTTAGTGCATCGAGCCCATATCAAGCTGTGTAAACACTCATTTGAATTCTGAGTTTGTCCTGACACACATCTACTAAGTAGTTTAGTTTAGTTTGCGCAGTGCTGTTCCAAGGCGTTTACTGACATGGTTGATACACTCCTCTTTGTCTATCTGAATGTCATCCCCATATGGTTTAATCTTGGTAAGTTCCGCAAATGTTTTGGTGTCACCATCAGAAAGTATTGACGTGTAGCGAAGTTTATGACGGGCCACAGACCGTCGCCACAGCACCCTTGCAGCCTTCACCTCCATCATTCCAGCAGATCCTGTGAAATTGTTGTCACAGTTTAGAAGATGTTCTGCCTTCCATGCTGCAAATTCATCTGGTTTGTCCCTGGAAAGTCTTACCAGTGGTTTCACACACCTGGCAATATGTGGACATAACATGGGCATCTATGCAAACTCCTGTAAGAACATCCACTGCACAGCCAACTCCAATGTGGGATGTATGGCCTCTAGTCAGCCAAGTGCCATCAAAGCTGACACTAATATCTAGCACATCATTGTCATGTAGAGTTATGCCTGACTGTTGTGCATGAGCCTGTCGAACATACTTTACGGTTTGAGAAAAAACAGTGCCCTCCAGATCTTCTATCTTTGAATATAGTTTATTCGCTTTGCTGTGAAATGTTTTGTGATGAATACCTTGCATGTTTATATTTTCACAAAAATTATTAAATGTTGTTGCACCCATCCTACAAACTAATGCTGAATATACTGACTGGCTGTTGACAGCAAAATATCTATCCCCATCATTACTTTTTTCAGATAGGTATCTTCCACACACTAGTTCTTCACAACAAGAGCAGTAAACCTCTGCATACACAGCTAATCCCTTGGCTTTCTTGCTGTCAGTTTTCAAAATAAGACTATCATTTTTACAAACTGGACAACATAACAATTTGATTATTGCCTCAATTTCTGAACAATCAACTATTGCTCTGTGTTCCCGTTTTTGATATCCATTGTCGTCACACGAATCATACTTGCTGCTAGTGGATGTTGTGTATTTATACGTATCTCTTTTAAATTGACTTCGGGTAATAAAAGAATCACTTCCACAACTTTGAGAAGAACACGATAGCACTGATTCATTCAGATTCACTGTCAAAACACTTGGATTTGGAAGTGGCATGTGCACTTTAGCTGGGTCGCTTTCAGTAGTTTCAGAATTGTCTGTATCATTTACGACGTTCTGATAGGCTTTTCGCTGCTTACGAGCATTTGCGAGGTGTAGTCTGAGAGATTACTTACGTTGAGTGGATGACTGGGTGTTAAATTTCTTAGAACGAGGCATATTTCAATGCGTGTCAGTCTGTTGTCAACAATGAACTTTCAGCACATCGCCAGGTGTAAACAACACAAAGCCGCCATTTTGGAAACCCACGTGATCAATTTCAGCCATCGGCGAACGCGGATTGCTTACGATGTTCCATATATGGAAGTTTCCGGAAGATGATAGACACCAATAAACCCGATGTACACAGAAGAGCTTCCGATTAGACGAACTCGTAGTTTTACGAACAGTTACGGAAGATCACGACCTTTCCAGGGATACCTTACACGCGTGTGTCGTGTTTTCCTGAGATATCGTTGCTAGGATTTGAAAACTGTCAATTTCGCAACAATTGTCAATAATTAGACAATTTGACACAGAGAATGGGTTCAGTAAATTATGAATATTGCATAAAAATAACAGTTAATAAAAAAAAAAAAAAGTACAGAATCTGATAGAAGACATGATAAGGTGTCTAAAAATGAACTATTCCAAAAATAGCCAAGTTGACCAAAAATCGATGTTTTTACTGCCGCACATCGCCTTAAGCCATTTATCAAAGCATGACGATGTTTCAGAAATAAAGTCAAGGAAAGTTTGGTTAGATTTGGGAGTAAGTGTTTTGAATTTTGTACGCAACCCCGATTCGTCCAAACTAAAATGTGAAAGAACACGATCTCGCATATACTTGTAGTTGGTACGCAAGTTCTCAGGTATCAATTCAATCACCTTTAAAGGTCCCAGCGCGAGATGTCTATGAAATAGAATCTGTATGTCCTGCTCAGGAATCTTGTAGAATTGTACCAAAACTTCGAAATTAGTAATCCAGGAACTAACATAATCACCCTGTTGGAAGTTATGAAACAGACCTTGATACTTCTTGACTGGATCATTATTTTTAGCTTGTATTTTCTCTCGTTCAATCTCCGCTTCACGATCCATTTCCATTGCCTTGACCTTTAAATTCCCCTCAACCTCCTTGTTCTTCCAGAGTGTCTCTGTCGCAAGTCTTTCTTTTTCAAATGCCAGTTGTTTTTCTTTCATTCTCTGCGGCTATTTGTTTTGCCTTCATTTCTGCCTCCGCGGCTATTTGTTTTGCCTTAATCTCTTTTTCCACTGCTAGTTTCTCTTTTTCAGCTGCTATCCTCTCGCGTTCTAGAGTTAATTCCTTTTCTCTAGCCGCCATTCTCTCACGTTCCACAGCTAATTCATTTTGCTTAATTGCCATCTCATTTTCTTTCAGTTCCCTCTCAAGTGCCAATCTCTCTTGTCGTTCTTCACGTTCACGTGCAGCTTGAAGTTCTTTCGCTTCTTTTTCTGCTGCTAACTTCTCTGCTCTTTCCTCGCTTTGTTGTGCCTGAAAATCTTTCAATTCTTGCTTCGCCCAATCCCTCAGGTCGGCACCAGTTAAACCACACTTCTCACCCATGTCCATAAAGTCTTGAAGTGTCGACATGTTGTCCTATTTTAATTATCACTACTCTAGCTGAAATAAGATAGAGGAATGCAAAAGGACTGGACGATATTCAAGTGCGTAGAAAATAGAGTATACAATATAGGCAAGTACAAATGTTGGAGAAAATTTGCTCACTATAAACTCAACAACAATGTAAACTCGAACAAAAAGAAATTCAGCAGCTTATTGCGATAAAATTATCTTAACTGTTATTCTATGTAAATAACAGAAAATAGTATTTAAAATATATTCAGTATAAAGAATATATAACACTATACAGTTACGAACGAGAGGAAACGACTTGACAAGTAACGTAAAGACATCCTCACTTTTATAAAAGATAATAACACTGCCCTTAAACAAACCTCAATTTACTACACAATACTACTACACTATAACAAAACAAATTGTATACTTACTACGCGTGAGATCGTTACAAATAGCTTCGTACCGACCTGACGATCGTAAGTACACTACGTCTTCTTAAATAATGATGTGAGTGATCGTAACTATATTTAATTTAGAGTTAACCCAGTCATTGTTAACTAGTTAGTTATGAGTGCACCTAATTTTAAAAAAAACAAATGAAACAACCAACAGATTAAGAATTATACTGGCCTTATTACTGGCGTTGGTGTCTTCTATAAGTAACTACCAGCATTGACTAGAGTATGGATACACCATGTATCCGTCCATGGTTGAAAATGGTAGATGATAACTGCTGTATACGTTGTAGAAGTAGCGGTGTTATAATCATGCAATAATTGTATGTTCTGCTCCAGTATCATCGACGTCCAGTAGGAAATAATGCGACGATCTAACGTGTGTTGTCGTAATTACAGTCCATAAACGTTGTGCGTATGTTGGACAACGTTCCTGGTGATAATTACTTCTCTGTGTATGATCCTTAGTTCCTCTGTATTGCCTTGTATTACTGAACAATGTTAGACCACTGTGCCTTGGTCATGACAGCACAGTGGAAATGTTGTAGTGAACGCCAAAGACTCCTTCCTTTTTGTCAACAATATGAAGTATGTCAAGTATGGACTCTAACGACTCCTACACTCCGTACCGTACGTGTGGCTGCTTCTTAAATACTAAGTTGTAGCTGGTTATGCCCGAGATTCCAAACATAGGGCAACATTTCTTGTGTATTTCAAATTCCTAGAAATGTTCAATAGGCAGCATATTGTTCCTTTATAACTAGTGTTGCGTTTCCTGTATGTTTACACTAGTGCGCGCAAGTGTGCAGTTGATGTGCACCTGTTGCTGGAAGCATTGTCGTTAGTGATCGTTTTCTTTCTTCTTTTTTTTTTTTTTTTAAATATCCGGTTCGCCACGTAACTTTCTAATGTGCAGACAATAATGCAAGGACTACAGGTAATAAAATGTTCTTTTACCTTGTGTATGTAATCGCCCGATCTACAGGAACTTTAAACTTTAAAATTCATTTTCACTTGTATGATGTTCCGACATTTACAATTTTGACGTGAAGTGTTCTTCCGTTATTCAGCACGTATTGCACCGTGTTAACATGGATTCCGGTGTGCAATTTCCTTGGCTTGATTCTTTCAGATGCGTAAATGTTTTCTTACTGACTTGTAACTAGGTGGCAACAATGTTGACAATGATCCATCTGGCCCCAAAAGAGACCCCACGCTGCCTTGTCGTAACTCCGCGTCAATTGATTAATAATGATAAACGAACGTTTACGACGAAGCATTCTCAACTCGTCAATTTAGAACGTTGACAACAAAATCTGAATACCTCACCTTGTAAAATAGGTGAACATGAAAACACAAGTGGACAGTTCAGCAAATGTTTCAAGTCCTTTATTTCGTTCTTGTAGAGTCTTAAGACAAACTTCCAATGGTAACGTAGTGCGCCCTTATCGTAGGGACAACATCTACTCAATGACCAAGAATTATCATCCTATCTAACCCTATGGTCTGCCCTGACGCCTCTTTTCCATCCTTTATCTAGATCCTTGCTGTCTCGTTCGTTGAATCTTTGTCTAGGTTTGGTTCCCTGTTCTTCTAACCAGCCATGGCTTCTCATCAACAAGTTCCTCCTCTTATCCTTCCTTGAATATCATGAAATCCCTGCATCCGAACAACCATTTGCCACAAGAAGTCGGTCGCACAATTTCAAACCCGACCGTTTTGTAACATTGCTTCACAGCGTATCCCGTTGTTAGGTTTTACGCTTTCGTGACGCATCCTGTCTCTTTGGCTTCAGTGCACTGTTCACTTTGTTGTACCCTGGGATTTTCCTTTGGTCCCTTCTGCATTGTATGTTTCATTAGCAATAACTATTTGGCACAGGGCACAAGCCTGGGCAATGGAAATCGGAGAACCAGCTGTTGCCCAGTAGCAAGTTCCCCCTCTCCTGGTCGCCGATGTTGACCAAGGGAAAGGCAGTAGCCCATGCAACTTGGCATCAGTGCCGTCGCAGGAGTTGCCAGAACTATGTTGTTTACAACATGGAACTGCCTTAGGGACTCCATCTCTGGATCTGTCCTCAGAGTTTACTCCTGAAGCCTTTCCCATATGGGTATACCCGCAAGGCAGCAGAGATTTGAGATTTAGAGTTCCCTCTCTTGGAAGAGATACCAACCAAGGCTGACGAGCCTCCTCTGCCCGGGAATCAATAAGGAGGGAAGTCTACCATTCTTCCTTCCTGGCAGTGACCATACTGATCAGATGACTGTAGCCATTGTCTCTACTGAGAGATCCTCTGCCCCCCGTCACTGACTTGAAACCATAACCAACAGCTATCTGTCGGCTGCTCCCAAGTCCAATCTGCTCCCATGGCTTCATGTTAACCTGTTGGGGTCGGGGGGGGGGGGGGGCTAAACGGGTACTCCACCTTGCCCTAGGATGTCTCGTAAGCATACTACAACATTAATCAATATGCGTAAAGACATCTACTCATAATAATAGCACAACAAATATTCATCATATACATTCCATATGTCAAGATTATAATAAGAAATATGTGTAACATGATATTCCTACTTGTTTAGTAAGAATGAAATAGTAATACAACTATATACAGAAAAATGAGACAAAAACAGTTCTCACCGAAGTGACCTACGTCAGAAGGATGCATTGAAACTCCGCAAATGTAGAAATTGTCATTACTTAGCCACTTGTGTGGTAAGAATAAAAGAAATACAGTACTACAAATATATTCAGCAAATTGAGAAAATATTAGCTCTCAGTGAAGTAACCTACATCGAACAGACAAAATTAAAGTCTGCACGATGGCAGAGACTGTCGTTACTTAGCCACTTGTGTGGTAAGAATTAAAGAATTATAGTATTACATTTATATACAACAAAATGTGACAATGATAGTTCTCATTGAAGTGACATATATCGGACAGACTAACTGAAAGTCCGCCACGGTAGAGAATATCGTTACTAAGCTGAATAGTTACTAGGAAATAACATTCATAGGAAATTCTAAACAGCATAATAATCAAGACTTATAAGTGATATTTATACATGTAAAATTTGCTTTACCTGATTCTTGCAAACAACAAAGCTAATGGAGAATTTCCAAGCCCTCAAATTTATACAGGTTTGCTTATCTCCCTTATCTGTTGACGGCTTTTGATCTTCTGATCTTGAGTTTAGCACGCGGTGTAAGGTCTCTTAACCCGCCATTGTTCAGTTCACATATTCATCCGTTTCCCTTGGTCTGAAATTCTGCAGCACCCTGAGAACCGGAGATACATTTTTGGCATTTTGTTTGATACCAAAAACTCTCAAGTTATTACTCCTTATAGTGTCTCTCGCGGATGGACGGGTGGCCTCATATGGTGTCATTCACTTTGTGTGCCACCTACTTGCGCAATTTTGCATCATAGATTGGTAAACGCAGATCAGCAGGGTTAAATTTTTGTTATTTTGCCTACTCTTCTTTGTTGCAGAATGAGAGATTCATTCTGATGGTATCCACAGCGTTCTATCACAACTTTAATATATTTTCACATGGTGAACCTAAAGTGAAAACCCTTTTAATCATAGTGTTTGTTAGATAGATTTTTAGACATTTGAACATACACTTGGAAAACAAGGTTTCCTTACAATAGTTTTCCTAAAAATGTAATTTAATCATGGTCCTTTGGTAATAATATTAACATAATTTCATTGCTTGTTTTCAGGTTGACATGATTTTTGCTTCATTTATCCGAGATGCTGCAGGCATTAAGGAAATTAGAAAGGTCCTTGGTCCCAAAGGAGCAAACATAAAAATAATTGCCAAACTCGAGAACCACCAGGGCATTCGCAAGTATGCTGTCCATATTTCTAATGTTCTGTAGTATATTCTTTCACTTGTATGCTTCAATTTACACAGTTTTGTGTTCTCTTTAACAGATTGTGTGAAAATAATTGTTACATTCATACCAATTATTATTCTATTAAATTAATTAATTCTTTAGCATTACAGTACAGTTTTTTTTTTAAAGTAAACTTTTATTCTCCTGTCTGTCTGTTCTGGTGTATCTATTTTTCTTAATATCTTTGTTTATGTCACTTTTATGGTTAAATATTTATTCAGTTTCATTCTTGTATCAAGGTTCTCTATGTCCCTTATTGTCCCTCTGGACAAAACATACATGTCCTCTGGACAATCAGACAAACTCTGGACATTGGGTTGGAGTCTGTTCACAATGGAATATCTAAAACTTGTGAAGAAAACATTACCAACCTGGGCCTAGCCAGTCTGTATGCTGTGCTGAATCAAAACCTGGTTACGCTCTAATACGCTCTCCGCAGAAGTGAAGTTCCACTACTGGTCTTGCACATTCTGCTGATTTCTGGAGTTGGAGAGCTCTTCAACACAGTCCGTGAGGACTAGGTACTAAGAAGGGGGAAATGTCTTGACTATCTACACTCCAATAGATTCAATCCCTTTTCAGGGCTCAGATGACCTAAACATCAATGCATTGGACTTGCAGAACTCAAGTCTTCCAGAGGATTTGTTGTCACCAACATTGTTCTTTATTGCATTCATAAATTTGCATATCCTTTTACAGGATATCGCTGTCAATAGCAGCATCTTTCAGCTGTCTGTTGATTTCTTGGCAAGATTACGCTCAGTAGTTTGCCATTGCTTTCTGAGCGGCCTGCTCAGTTATCCCGCAAGTCACCAGCGGGGGACGAACCGCTCCCAGTTCTCGCCCGCTGCGAGACTCTGCGTGATAAATGGGATTATGGAGAAAGTGGTGTAACCCCTCGGCCAGAGAGACCGTCCATTGACCATTAACACTTAGAATTTTTATTTTTTTGTTTTTGTGGTTTGCTTTTTAGAAACTGTCACTAGTTTTATAGTATTTCTTATGACCTCTTTTATCTCCCCTCGATTTTGTTTAGCTTTATGGAAATACTGGAAGAAACAGATGGTGTGATGGTAGCAAGAGGAGATATGGGTATTGAAATTCCTCCAGAAAAGGTATTTCTAGCACAGAAGATGATGATTGGTTGCTGCAACAGGGCAGGTAAACCTGTCATTTGTGCCACTCAGGTAAAAATATAGTTTAATTATCAGTTACTTAACTGAGGTTTTGAAAACTCCATTTTCAATGGCATTATTAAGAAAATAATCACTGTAACATCTTATAAACTTATATATTAAGAAACTGTAGAGGAAACAAATTAACGTATTGCATATTCCTTCCCAACTTTTGATCTTACAGGAAGGCCCCACTGTATGTCGCTTCGGTTTATGTCATTTTGCTCTAACATCGTTGTCACAATGGGACATCACTTTATGTTGCTATGTTCCGCTATAATTTCAGCACCTGTGGTGCTATGCTACGGTAACGTCGCAATTTTACATTTTGTGCAGTGCGTTTTTCCAGGATTTTATCGTGTAATCACCCATAATTATAAGTTCAAGGCGCACAGTAAGTGCTGATAGTGTGTCTGGTTGTAAGAGAACCAGGAAAAGTGTTATTCTTGAGGTGAAATTAGATGTGTTACGTTGTTTTGAGGCTGGCGATCGGGCAGTTGATATTGGTAATGTCCATGGTTTACCTCCAACCATGGTAAGGACAAAACGTGCAGGTTCTGACAAAATCAAAAACGGTGCTAAAAATGTGAGCCCTTGAGTGCTTCCAAGATCACTCATATCAGAAGTACTCTTATGGAGAACATGGAAGCACTACTGGCCGTCTTGATTGAAGACCAGAACCAACGGAATATGCCTGTGAGCAAGATGGCTATCCAAGAGAAAGCAAAGTCTCTCTATGAAGATGTAGCTAAGAAAGCGGGTGAGAGCAGTACTAGTAGTCCTGATGATTGTTTTGGAACGAGTCATGGTTTTAATGCCTCTATGTCCCAATAATTATACCACTCGCCCTCCAACCCACCTCTATTTAGCCAATAAATACCAACCACCATCAAAATAAACATTACATAACACACTGTATTTCATTTAATTCTATGGGAAATAGTGTTTCGCTATACGTCATGTCATTTAAAGTCGCATTTTCCAAGAATTCCAACGTTAACCGGTGCCTTCCAGTATTTAATAATAGTCTTTCTATTTTATTATTTTCAAGTAAATGCTGCTTATCTATTCTTTTCTGCTACTTTCAAGTTCAGTCCCAAGCCTGTACTAAAAGGGGAGGAGGACACTAGATGTGTCTAAGGAAGTAGCAGGTAAAAAACTGTGAACCAGACAGAGCAAGCAAAAATGTTGCAAACATTTAACTCTTAAAACGGCAACCAAGAATAGGACCAGGAATTATTGATCTTGATGAAAACAAACTTTTATACAGAAGAACTCAGTGACTGAAGGGGACAAAGAAGATATATACTGTGTTGTATATTTTAGAACATTTAGCACCGTCAAGGGGTGGATATTTGTCTCCAAGCACATTATGGTGATCTAAATGAAATGAACAAGTAGGCGTCAAAGAAGATTTATACAGGTTACTTCAAAAAACTTTAGATTACTGTCAAGATGAAACTGTCCTCCTCTGAGATGTAAAATACTACAGTTAGAAAGGACAATGTCAGGTGAGGGAAGTAACTTGGAGTGATGGTGAGAAGGGAACTACAGACATTGATAGATACAGTGGTTGTAGAAAGTGAAAAAATAGCTCAACTTTAATAATATGAAGACAGAAGTAATTGTAATATCAAAGAAAGAAATTATGCCTACATATACAGTTAAAGTCTTTGGTGTTAATTTGGGGCAAATGCAAAATTAAAGTATCTTGATGTGTGGTCAACATCTGATGAAAGCAGTTTCATTGAGATAAAGAACAGAATGAGACAGGGAAAAACTGCATTTTATCAAATTAACATCTTATGCAATACCTGTCATTTAGGGTCAGAAAAAGAATTCTTTCATGTTGCATAGAACCTGTTTAAACATAAAGAGGCAGATATAATTTTATGGCTACATTATGAGTAGAGGAAAACTGGAACATGTGACAACTGGACAGATTTATGAAAAGTCAGAGGAAGACAGCAAGAGGAGATTCTTAATAACCTTTTACCATGGCAGAGAGTCAGCACATGAACTGATGCATGCTGTTGGAGATTGTGAGATCTGGAGAAGTATGATCGTCCATGCCAGTCAGCAAGGCATGTCTTGATGGTGGTGAAGCATAAGTACAACCCTTTTTACTTCTCTTGCTTTTTATAATTCTTCCTCTCCCTCCTTTTTTTACAGACATCCATAACTATCTAAACTTTGTTGTTTCATAGAATTAATATAACAACACATCCTGGAATCTGGGAATAAGCATACGTCTGTGGCGAAGGGCTTATGAATGCAATTCGTAATCCCACATACACTGTTTGAAACACCGCTGAGTGTCAGTCATTCAGAAAAGCAATGGCATACTACTGAACATAAACTTGCCCAGGAATCACAAACATCTTACCTCTTCCTTATCACAGACATCTTCTGATTCACATGTCTGAATCATTCATATTCTCTGCAATGTGGCAGAGTTGACAGTAGCCTGTTGAATGGAAAATTTCTATGAGCAGATAACGGAAATATGAATTGACTTCTTTCGGTAGTGGATAATGCCTGCTTTATGTTTTGTTTTTAATGGAATGGGATAATAAATATATAGTAAAATAAAGCTGCAAATATTTCTGTTTACATTGTTTGCACAGTGCAGCTATTTTCATTTCCTGCATACATTTTATGCGTAATGTTGCCACTTTGAGAATTTTGCTATGTGATATTGATCATATCACTTATTGAGGTCTGATTGGTCTAAAAATATGGGGCTAGCATCATACACCTTAGGAAGCACTCAAGGCATGAAAAGGGATTTTTTATTCTTTTTTTTAAACCTCTATATATAGAGGCCACTTCACCATCTGCCACCTGATATATATTCTGAAATCTATATTTATAGCTCTACCCAAAACACTTGTGAATGTGAAGAATTTCATACAATCAACTTCATTAACCAAATTGTCAAACTTCTACTCAGAATTATTATGAGAAGAACAAGATGGGAAATAAAGATGAAAATTAGCGAATCACAGTATGTGTCAAAGTTCATTCCTTGTTGCTAAGGTTAGGAGTATGATGACGATAATGTGGATAGTCACCCGTTCACAATAAGGGTGAATACTGCACAACTGAGCTCTCTCATGGTGGTTCTATTCTTCTTTCTACTACTGCTGTCCACTTTCTCTTACCCTCAGATATAGGTCATGACAGCATGGATTTGTTGATGAGAAAGGTACAAACAGTGCGATATTCTCAATACCATGACTTATGTTCAGTTAGTTACTTGTCCTTTCAGAATGTTGCAATCAGTCCCAGCATTTATTGGCTGTTTGTGATTTACTAGGCAGTTTTTTTTAGTTCAGTGTTTGTCATAGCTTTCTCAGTGGCCAGAATCTAAAACCATCAAAATTAATGTAAAGTGGTCTGCTTCCAAATCGCCTACAGCTGATTTTTGACCCTCTGTTTAGTATGTTGGGGAATTGTTAAACAGTTTCACTATCCCCTAAGCCAGTACTTCCCAAAGTGGTGGTGTGCGGACCGGTGCCTGTCCGCAAGCCCTTCTTTGCCGGTCCACAACGTGAGTTGAAGAAAGTAAGAAAAAAGTTAAATATTTTCTCCTTTGAGGATTGTTTAGAACTTTTTAAAAACAAGATTGTCCTTTTCTCAAAACATTATATCAGCACCGTTTTTATGGTGATTTAATTTTTAAATAAATTGAGCCTGCAGCTGTATAGCCCAAGGAGTATTTATTTTTAAGGAGAAGCGAATCATTAGTATAAAGGGAAAGTTAAAAATAGTAACCAGCTGAGACCGATACTAAAAGCCACCCCAGTCGACGACATTTTTTGTTGACGATGTGTGTTTCTTTTGTTTCCTATATGATGAAAAGTGAGAAGGATGCACATTAAAATTTGCTGATTGTCATAAGATGCTGAACATGCATGATTTTCGTTGTACGATTATAATGCGTTTTGCCATCGTCTGAGCAAGTGAAGGTGTTAGATACATCTGCAAAGTATTTTTCATTACAGCTGGACAAAAGCACGGACGTTGCCAACTTAGCGATTCTGGTGGTGTATGTGAGATATCGATACAAAGACAACTTGAAAGAAGATTATTTCTTTTTCGTCAATGAGCATTATTAAGAGAAAATACAGAAACAGTATGGAAATTTATTCTTCTTTGGGGGTAGCGCTGTCTACAATCGAGCCACGATTTGATAAGCTTGTAAATAATAAACAGGCCCACCCCTTGCATTAAATAGTTACTGTTAGCAGATGATCATTAAATCATTTTTATTACAACATACTGTAATTTAGTCAGCTTGTCTAAAATCTGATTTGGTATCGTTTTCCAAGATATATTTTATTTTTATTTTATATTAATGTTCTTTACTGTTGGTGTATTCAAGTATATACACCTTTACAAGAAGACCTAAATGTAGTTTTGACATTTGAAAAAAAATTTTATTTGTAAATCTCTACAATAAAATTTTTACTCATAAAAATGGGACCACCATTAAATAAATCACCATCATCCAATAATAATATGGAGCCGTATTTAGCGCACCGGGACAACACCCACAATTACGTTAAATCTTACATTTATATTAAAATGTATATTGAGGTCTTATAAAATTCCAGATTACAAGGAGACACATTATTTTAAATGGCACCGGTCTCTGGTGCAAAAGGAAAATGTTATGTCAGTCCGTGAAAGTGAAAAGTTTGGGAAGCACTGCCCTAAGCCACAGTGCTGATTATCATTTCTAATCGAGATCCATAAAGACACAGAAAGACACATACTTGTGCTTTATAAACTATACCATATATAAAATGAAACACTGTGAAGTGATCATAATATTAGAAAATATTAAAATTGATAGTAAAGATCTCAGAATAATCCAAAAATATTTACTGGAAACAGGTAGCAGCAATTAGAATAGGAAAATTATGAACAGATAAGGCAAAGAGCAAATATAAAAAAATCTAAAATATACAGATGATACAGGAATAATAGCTAAAAATGCAAAAGATCTACAACTACTGTTGGCATTGTATTGATGGAGAGTGCAAAAAAAAAGTTTTCCTTGAATATCAAGAACAGAAACAAATGTTATATCAATGAAAAAATAGCACCAAAGTGTGATATAACAATAGAAGGGGCTTTGTATAACCAAGTTAATAAAATCGGGTACATTTAGGCAATCATAACGTCAGATGGAAGATGTGTGACAGAGGTTAAATAGCAGAAATGCAAGAAAAAGCTGCATTTCAGAAAAAACAAAGAGGTCACTATCAATGAATGTCAAGAAGAAAGCACTGAAATATTATACTGAACTTATTTTGCTGTATGGCAGTGAATCATGGAATGAGGATGAACGAAAGAGAAAGAGCTAGAGAGCTAGAAAGAGCTAGGAGGCAATGGAGATGGGGTTTTTGTGATGTACATTACAAATACCTTGGCAAAAAGTGTTCTTTGGTCATGTAATGAGGCAAGAGGCATTGGAAAACATTATGACAATGGGAAAAATCAGCAGTAGAACAGTCAGGGGCTGTCTGAGAGAAATTATGCTGGATGGATGGAGAAGGTGGCATGAAGGAATATCAGCACAGTTGATCCAGGGCACCAAGGACAGATCTGTGGAGATGTATGACAGATCACATGATGATGATGATGATGATGATGATGATGATGATGATACTGAAAAGGACCATAAACTGAAACTGATTTATGCCTGGAGACTCAGAAGTTAAAATCTGATAGCAGAACTTACTTCAGTAGCTATTGGGAACTTATAAAAAGTATCAGATGACCAGACTTAAATATAAAACATTACAGCTGCATGACAAAAAATATGATGTTGAAAGGAAGATGGGCATTCCTTGGTGGATAAATGATATAAAAGCAGCAGAGAGAGAGAAAAACATGTTAGCTATATCTGACAGTCAGGAATAAATATTCCACACAGAAATACAAAGAATGTGTGATACACAGAACAGAAGTAGAGAATAAACTACCGGTAGCTAAAGAGAAATCATGAGTATGTCGGAGAAAAAAAGTGGAAATAAAATGCTAAAGATTATCATAAATTTTATTACAGAATCAAGAATATGAGAAAAGTAAAAAAATGTCCACTCTAAAATGTAGGCTAGATACGTTCACCCAAAATGTTTGTTTTGGACAAATGTGTTGTTCCTGTTTACAGAACAGCTGCGATATTTGCGCCTTTTGGCTGACAGATCCGACTTCTTCAGGTGTTTGTTGACTGGGTTTAACCCTCCGGGTGTTTCGTAGGACGTTTCATCCTCAATGTTGTGGTGTCATATTCATCCCTCCATCCCAGCTTTCCCATTTAGAACAGCTGGTTGGCCCTCAAGGAAAGGCAGAGACAGACCATGGGCATTCCCCACCATCCAAGGGGGCTGCCATAATTGCTGAGTCAAGACAAAGTGCTCTGGTGCTGGGCTCACCCATTGAATCATCATGTCCTGCACATGGCTGCTTAGCCACACTTCTGTATATTGGGCCTTCTGTCCACCACAGGCTACTCCTTCTGAATGCTGTCAGATGATGTGTCCATGTCTATGTCCATTTTGCGAGAGAAAAAAAACTTTCCACCTTCTGTCAACCAGCCTATGTGGCATCGGTTATAATACTGGTGGTTCATGGTGCGGAATGAGTTTGTTGACTTTCTTTGCGCCAGTGTTAGCTGGCTTATCTGTTGAAGAGTTTATGCCTGTGACGTCAGCTGGGGGATTCGTTGGCCGGCAAGTTTGTCTTTGAGTCCGTCTCATCTGGTGGTTTTTATTGTCAGTGTTGGCTTCTGGTGGTATGATGCAGTCCTTATCAGGACTATTTCTTGGTGTACTGTCCAGTGAGCAGAAACTCCATCATTCCCCACACATTTTCCTCCGTTTCTTTCATCTCTTTTTCCTGTTTGAGCTTGTCTTTTTTTCTCCATTCGTTGAATTCCTCATCGTCCGTTTCAACTATGGATACGTCCCAATCCACCTCAAAGCTTTCATCATGAGTCTGGCAGGATACAAACTTCTTGATTGGGCTGCTGGCTTTAGCTTGTGGTTTTTGATTGGTGCATTGTTTGGCATCAGCTTGTGTCTTTTTGCCTCCCTTTGTATGTAATGTCTTCTTGAGCTTTTCGATGTTTTCTTGTTGAGATTTATCTTGCGACTTTTCTGTGATCTTTTCTGTGTCTTCTGCTGGCTTGATTTAGGCTGAATCCCTCTCAGTTTTTAGCAGTTCTCTTTTAGCTTTTATTGCTTGTAATATCTCTTCGTTCTTCTTTGTTGTCTGGATCATGAGTTCAATCTCTTGTTTAATGTTTCGCTGGATCTCCTTTATTTCAGCCAGCAGCTTTTCATTTAGGCTGGTCGGTGCCGGTGTTTGAAGTTGCTTGACTTGTTTTTTTAACTCGTCAATCTGGCTTTGTAGTTGTGCTCTTTCAGCTTGCGAGATGCACATGGCTGTCTCGCACCTCCGCAAATCGTCCTTATATGGTATATGGTGTCTTTGTGTTGATGGTGAATTTTAAGACGTCTCTGTGTCTTTGGAAGTATGGACAGATGATGTCACCACAGTGAGCTTTTGATTCAGACGTTCCATTTAATGGATTTTATAGCCAAGCAATATTCCATTTCGTTGCCACTGGAACGCTTTTGCCACCGACATACTTGCTTATGGCATGAAATAGGCAGGCCAGGAACATTCTCCTTCTTCTTGGCACACTATCAGATGTCAGCCTGAATATAGTTCAAGAAATCAATAGTTAGCTTGAGCTTGTTGACATCTCCAAAGTTTGTCCTAAAATTAAGCGGGTCTAGGCCAAAATAATTTTCTCTGTTCTACATATATTGGACACTCCTGTAGTAAATGTCTAGCTGTCATTTTACCAGTTTCACTATTACATTCATCAGTATATCCTATCTTTAGTTTATTGAACAAGTTGTATTTCAGCCTGTTATGTCCTGTGCGGAGTCTAAAGATTGCTACTAGTTCACTTCGATCAAGTTGGTAATATGCATCATCTTTCTGTTGGCCTGGCTGCTATGATTCCCATTAGGCTCTATAAGTGCTTTTTATAAACCCCTTTGCCTTATTGTAGGTTATGTCAATGTCAGGCTGAGGTTTCAGTTTCCACTTATCTGTGTTTTCTACACTCCATGTTTTTCCATGAATTCCTCCCCTTTAATTTTCAGTTTTTTTTATCCTATTTGGCTCAGTCTCTTTCCACAGCACGGAAAGCGTCGCACAAAGCACGAACTCCATAGCTTTTAGCGATGACCCACAGGAGTCTCTGAAACATTTAACTCGTAAACTGAAGGACGCGGCCCGGAATCGAACCCACAACCTTCAGAGCATGAGTCAAAAGGCTTGACCACTTCGCCACAGAGACTCCCCTGTCCTGCATTGGTTGTAGACAAGTGATCTTTTCTAGTTCATTAATGGGCAGTACCTTCAGGTCTCCAATTATGATCCGTATTCCTTGATTTTGTTAAAGTTTGACTTAGCTGCTGTTGCACAAGCTGCAGTGAAGTATTCCAGTACAGGCCTCACCCGTCCAGTGTATAATTTCTTGAGAACTTTCTCATCTGCTCGCCTTTTTCATGATTGTCATTTTTTGCCTTGCTCTTGTTCGATTTTTCTTAACATGTGTTTTCCATGCCAGGAAATGATAAAAGGTGATGCCTGGATAGTTTAGATTTTCTTCGTGATGCAATATTTTCCATTCATTTCTAACTTCATGTGCTGTTCTATTTTAGAGGAAGAACATTAAGTTCATTGTTTTCTCCTTACTTAACTTCACCAGCCATGATTTTGACCATTCCTCTAGAGCTGATAAGTGCTTGCTGCAGTCTACGGTTAGCTGTACTAATATATATTCTTCGGGACGCAGAGGTGTTTCCAAGGCACCAGGGCCGGGTTATATACTGGCCAAGACCTATTGACGCATCCTCGTCGAGCATCCTGGGCAACAGGTCCCTTCGGGGTCCTGGCTAAAGTTAGTAGGATCGCTGATCCCTCCGAAGTCAGAGAGTGTCTGCCTGTACGGCGAGGAACCACCATTCTGCACACCAATAAGCCAGACATGGGACAACGGATACTCACGCAAACCTCAGGTCCTGTATGACATCACACTGATGTTGGACAACAGGATGCCTTCATCCGACATACACGACTTCGCGTTGGAGCTCAAGCCAACGAACACAAGCAAGCATATATTCTTCGGATGTACATATGGCTAAGTCATCTGCAAAGGATGGGGTATGTACTCTGGCTGGAAAATTTTGTATTATGTTATTTATATATGCTGGGAATAATTTTGATTAATGAACTCCTCCTTGGGGGATACCTTGCTCCAACAGCATCTTTTTCCTTGTTTGTCGTTTTACTTTTGTCCTGTCAGTTCTGTTCTCAATGAAGTGGCTGATCCATTTGTACATTTTCCCACAAACCTGTATATTTTGCAGTTTTACTTGTAGTCCTTTCCTCCATACTTTATCAAGTGCTTTTTCCTACATCTATCCAGACCGCTAATGTTTGCTTTTTTCCTACGAAACGAAATAGACTGACAGTTCAGGAATTTGATTTTTCTAGGTCTTTCCGTTCTTTGGGACTGGTATTAACATGGTTTCTGTTCATGTCTATGGGACTATCCTCTCTTTCAACTATAATTTAGGACAGCTAGCAGTTTCTTGCTTTAGTACCTAGTCCTGTTAGCAATTCATTTGTGATTCCAACCTTCCCTGGTGATTCCTTCTTTTTTTTTTTTTTTTTGCTTGCTGGCTTTGAACTCAAGCATAGTCCATACACACTACTTCTAGTGGTGCTGGACTGAATTTTGTCTGTGGATTAGTTTTCTCTATTAACTGTTCCCCCACTATCACTCCAACTTCAGACAAGTAATTTGCGTTGCGAAGTCAAGGACAAGAGGTCAACATTTTAGCCCAACAGTCCGGTGTATGAGTTGATCCCCTTACCTCAGCGTCAGCACACCGGATGTTTAAGAACATGTGGTCTTATCCATTCGGCCATGTTGACCTCCTCCTATTTAAAGTACTCATTGTCTGTTCTATTTCTTCCATTTGTAGCATATATTTAGTTGCTGTCTCTGTATTATTTTGTTGTGCCTGTTTATCTTTGATTGCTTTCTTCTGTTCTGTTGTGATATCATTGTAGTTTGCAGCACTAGCATAGTATTCCATCAGTGTATTTGCAACCATTCTCCCTGTAAGAATGCTATCTCCTTGTTTAATTATTTGTTTGTCACTTGGTCCTTAATTTGTTCATGGCTTTCACTAGTTTTCCATAGTTTGTTTCCATCCCTGTCAAAGTTCAGATTTTCTGTTTTTTTTCCCTCCAACAATTTCTTGTTTGATTTTTGTGTGTGCTGAGATGGCTTTATTCTCTCTCACTCTCTTTCTCTCTCTCTCTCTCTCTCTCTCTCTCTCTCTCTCTCTCTCTCTCTCTCTCTCTCTCTCTCTCTCTCTCTCTCTCTCTCCCCCTCCCTCCCTCCCTCCCTCCCTCCCTCCCTCCTTCCTTTTCCCCCCAGTGAATTTGTTTCTGCAACAAAATCACACTACAAAAGCTTCTAAGTTCTTTTCTTTCAGTTTTTTTGTTTAGAGTTCATATTTAAGAACCATAAATGGTCATGGACCAGATACATATAGTGATTATTCATTTTCCCAGCTCACTATTGATGTTAAAGTTGTTTGTTTCTCTCGTAGTGCAATTTTGGCTTCTGTGATCTTTCAGCTTCATAAAGTTCATCCCTGGTAATGATTTGACCCTGCTAGGGAAACTTCTCCACATGTTCAGTGACAATATTTATCATACACCTCAGGTACTATGTTTACCTGTGAAAGTGATCATGTTCCTCCACAAAAATCTGTTGTCTGTGTTCTTAAGTTTGACTGCTGATAAATCTCTCATGCCACTCTTTCAATCCATCCAGCATTTTCTCCTTCTGTTGACCATAATTCACAGACCTACAGCAATATGGACATTATATGACATCCTAAATATTGTGTACTTTTACACAGAATGTAACGCTGCCTGTTATCTCTCTGTTAATTCTTTTCCATTTGTTGTTATTATTGACCCCAGGTAATTGAATCTCTATGCTTGTTTCAGTGTTATCCCTGTCACTGTCACTGGTTGCTTTTTTATTTTTATTTTGGCCATAACCATAACTTGTGTTTTTTGTGCTGTTAATTTTAGCCTTTTTTTCCACTTTCAGTGGTAAATTGATATCATTATTCCTAGCACTATGCTATATATTTTTGGAACAACCTAAGTTATACCAAGATTGAGAAAGCAGGTTGAACAAAATGGAACGTTTGTGTTTCTTTGGAATGGACTTCTGGGTTATGTCTGTCAATTGCAGAAAAGCATGTATCCACCTTTGAATATAAATCCTGTCCCCCCTCTTGTTCATAAACTATATAGACAGCATATGTAAAGAAACTAGCCAGAAAGAGACCGTAGCAACACCGCATGATGAACAGAACACGGAAGAAGAACCAACAGCGAATTACACCATTAAAAAGCATCTATTTGCGGACGATCAAGTACTAATAGCAAAATCAGAAGCAGAATTACAAGTCCACATAATTAGCTTAAATGAAGTGTGTGAGGAGCATAACATGAAATTTAGCATAAGTAAAACAGAGGTAATGACTTTAACCAAAGAAGAAAAAAAAAACAAAGATTCATCTAAAAGAACACCTGAAGCTAGTAAAGTATAACATCATCAAATGGCAAATCAGAAGACGAGATCGAAAATAGATGCATTAAGGCAAATGGCACCAATACTAAATAACAAACACGTATCAATAGATAGAATACTCAGAAGAATACTCAATGTATCAAGAAGAGATAAAATCAGAAATCAAGAAATCAGGACTAAAGTGGGGGTTATAGCAGCTCTTTTTTTTATAGCACTCTCCCGCTGTTTATGCTTCATCTTGACACTGCAAGGTACATGAGGAGCAAGATAAGATGATGATGATGATGATGAAAACATGCCAGAAAGTAGAGTGTTATATGGTTTAACAAATATATTTAACCAGACATGACAAAAGAGGAGAGACAAAGAGCTGTGATTGCACCTTTATGGAAGAACAAATGTAGCAAAAAAGATTGCAATACATATAGAGGCATATCTCTATTCCACTATGTAGGAAAACTTACGCAAAAATTTTAGAACAGAGAAGAAAATACAAGACAGAACCACTTCTAAGTGGTGCTCAGTTTGGCTTTAGAAAAGGAAGGGAATGCACGGATGTCATTTTTTCATTGAGACACATGAGAGAAAATCTATAGAATACAACAACGAATTAAGTTTGGTTTTCATAGATCAAGAAAATGCCTTCGATCGAGTAAATAGGAATAAGCTGTGGAAACTGCTCTGAAGAATATGGTAGCTGTTGGATAACATCAAGGCAGTGAATGTGCAGTAAGAACAAATGTCAGCGTGACAAACTGGTTCCAAATAATGTCAGACAAGGATGTGTTTTATCACTACTTTTGTTCATCTATTTGTATTAGATTACTAAAGAAGCAAAGCAAAAGACAGAGTTTAAATAAGCAGCTTTTTGCAGACGACCAGAGTTTATTTATGAGAACAGTGTGGATCTCCAGCACCATATAAATGGTGAGCAGTGAGTTAGTTCTCTGAGGATGGAAGAGTAGATAGAGAAATAGAAACAAGAACGCAGAAGGCAAACATTATTGATTATCAAATAGCACTTATTCTAACACATCGAAATATCAACATGCATGCAAAAAAGAAGCTGATGGATGCTTTTTTCATCCCAATGCTCTGTTACCCGAGCCAAACATAAACAGTCCTAGAAACACACAGGGGTAAAATCACATCATGTGAGATGAGATGCATAAGAAACGCAGCTGAAAAATAAGAAGAGATACAGACACAAATGAGAAACTAAGAACAAGTATAGAGATAACACCTATTACTGACTTTATAGAACACCAAAGAATTAAATAGTTTGAACATTTAGTTAGAATGGAATTGGCTAGAGAGTTCTACATGAGAACATCAGGATACAAGGTGAGAGGTCGACCCAGAAAGAGTTAACTAGATGGAGTAAAAGAGACATTGAGGAAGTCAAATATGACATTAGTACAAGCAACAAGACAAGTTAAGCACAGAAAATTACATCTTCCTCCTCTCTGCAATGCTTCACAGCAAACCAGTAGGGCAAAAGAAAGGTGATGAAGTTACTACATTTAATTTTTTCTGTCTTCTACAAATGTCCTAGTGTTAAGAAAGCTCCTCTAGCCTTTTGTCTTCTTATTTGAATACCTCATTCTGTTCCCCATCTTTGTAAATGTGGTAGGTTACAGTCTTAATATTCTTTACTTGCCTTAAGGACCCTAGAAACACATGAGCGAAAAGATACTATCTATAGGAATATACATTATGGAACTGACATTTGTAATGTCCTTCTATATGGTGTAAAGGCCAGGCATGCCCCAAGGAATGTGTTACCTGAATTGCAGATAATTATCAATACAAGCTTCGGCAGAATTCTCTAGAACAGATAGCCAAGTGTAACACAAAATTTCAAAGCTGCAGAAAAAAGGCTACACGTGAAAATAAGGCAAACAAGTTTTTGGTGAAATGTATATTTTCAGTTTTGTGCTGTGAAGCTCAGTCGGTTATGAATGAAGTATTACATGAGTTAAGTCGTCATATAATCCTCACTGTCCATCAACCCATTCTGTCCATAAGTGCTCGTATCCCCTCCTCAGTATCTGCACAAGTTCAGTGTTGGTTGACTATTCTTCTTTTCTCCCTTTCACAGGACTTTGTCTGGCTACACCCCTTTTGACTTGATGTTCTTGCAGTATGGTCAGGTTGCAGATTCAGAGTTACCCATGAGTGTTCTCTCTCTCTCTCTCTCTCTCTCTCTCTCTCTCTCTCTCTCTCTCTCTCTCTCTCTCTCTCTCTCTCTCTCTCTCTCTCTCTCTCTCCTTCCCTCCCTCCCCACTCTCTCTTCCCCCCCCCCCCCATCAATTTATCTGTCTGTTAAAAGAAAAATAAGGTGCCTTCTTCCCTCGGCCAGTGTGAAAGCATGTGAGCAGGTGGTGGACTGAGCTTCAGAGCAGCCGAAAGATGTGGATTATGGTCTCAAGTTTGTGTCATAGGCAGAGGATCTCTTTATAGAGACAACGGATGCAGTCACTGACCAGTATGACCACTGCCAAGAAGGAAAGCAATGCTAGACCACCTTATTTACAGATGCCTAGGAAATTTTCTGTCTATCTGTCTGTGTGTCTGTTTATCTATCGGTATGTCTGCCTATCTATTTATCTAATCAAGTATTTTGATAGATGCTGGAGAGCATGACAAAGAAGCCCAGGGCCACCAGATCTGAAACCAGTGATGTTGCTAATGCTGTTCTTGATGGTGCTGACTGTGTTATGCTATCAGGAGAAACTGCCAAAGGCTCATACCCTCTTGAGACTGTCAGGCACATGCATAAGGTAACAATGTGCATTCTTGTGTCAAACCAAAGCACTTAATCGGTAACCTGGCAAGAGCCAAAGTTGTCTACAGAACATTCAGCTATTCATAGTGAGCAATTGTATGCTTTTGTTTTAATAAATCTCATTTGTTTGATTCTTGTGAAGTTAGAACATTAGTTAACATTGTTACCCCTCTCCTCCAATGTCACTCAATCCCCAAAAATAAATATATAAAATGATCATAACACAGAGCCATAATATTTTGAATGCTACTGTAGCACAGATTTAGTTTACAAAATCTAGCACTAAGTTCATAGAATGTTGGTGTGTAATCTCATAGTTCAGTAAGTACGGTATAAATAAACACACACCAGTAATTAGTGAAACATGCAGTGGATTACAAGATGTTCAGCTAAGGGACTTTAATAGCAGAATAAAGAAATCAAATGGTGAAGAAACTCAGGGTAAAATAACAAAGAGGTATCCAAAAGTGAGAAACTAGATCTCATGGGATTTAATGCTGAGTATTAAAGCAAGATATACACAGAGGTATGCAGATCATGCCACTCAACAAATTATCATCTTTGGTATTTTAGTAAAACGTTTTGCTGGTACCTTGCCATCTTGACAGACGATAGTTTGTTACATTGTTCTTTAAAAAAAAGGCATAATAACTACAACCCTGGCATTTGCGAATGTGACTGATCAGACCAATTCACATGGTAAATGTTCATCCACAATGGACCAGAGATAGAGTTATACCTCTCCATAGCACAAAGCCTGTGCTGAATTGTAGAGACCATGTGTTGCCCATGCAGCATGATCCCTATCTCGACCTGCCTAATTTACTCCAGATGAAAGGCAACACCATTACATCTGGAACAAGACAAGCTGCAGAAGCTGCCAGATCAGCAAAGCAATGCTCTAACTGTCCGCCTATCGAAGCTTCATTCCTAGACCAGTTATCAATCAAGACTTAGGACCTGGTCTGCCCTGCCATGACATTTAGTCTTTAGGTTGCATTTCCTGCCACCTTGATAAGGGATGTACCCTCCCAATTGCACTTCATCCCCCCTCCCCTATCTTTATGATTTTACTCTCACAATATTTTATTATAATTTATGTGGACGATATACTAATTATCACCACAGACGAGCTACAAGCAACATCGTTTCAGGCCACAATGAACAAGACGCATAAAAACATCTCTCTATCTATGGAACACGAACACACAACGAAGCGTTACCGTTCCTAGATATTCTAATGAGACGTAGAGCAGGCGGCACAATTCAAAGATCGGTGTATCGCAAAGAAACATGGACTGGCCAATACCTAAATTTTCAGAGCTTCACACCTGTCCAGTACAAACGGGGCTTAGTACGGACCTTGTTTGACCGTGCTAGAAAGATATGCACCCAGGACACACTGACAGAGGAATTTGAAACTCTGAAGAATGTCTTAAACCTGAATGGGTACTCCACAGGATTTATAAAGCACCATTGCCAACAGCCCAAACCCAAAGCAGGACGTAACTACAGACCCTAAACTCAAGGTATTCATCCAGCTAACCTTTCGAGGGGATGACGTAATGCAACGTCTACAAGACCGGCTTACTACAGCAGTAGGTAGAACATTCTGTGCGGCAACTCCTGTCATTAGATGTAAAACCGTACCCATTCCTACACCAACAGTCAAAGAGCCTGTTCCTCTGTACGCCACAAACAATTGTATTTACCAATTCACATGTAGATGCCAGGCCGTTTACATTGGTCGAACGGAGAGACAGCTTAACAAACGGGTGTCAGAACACATACCTCAATGGGTCAACAAGATACAACACACAGGAAATGCTAGCCGCGAGGAGCCGACACACCGGAAGCTCCCGGCGTCTTCAATCGGCAGGCACATTGTCGCCAGTGGCCATGTTGTGTCCAGAGACTCTGCATTTCGCGTGTTGTTTAGAACACAAAATACTCGCTTGTTAAAATTTGCAGAAGCAATTATGATCTATCAACGCAAGCCAGAATTGTGTAAACAGAAAGACATGTTAGTCAGCTTAAAATTACCGTGGTAGATAAGTGACATTACTGTGCGAAATTGTGTATATTTCAACTTGAAGGATTTATCTAGTTAATTTCACGTAAGTTGTGTGATTTCTGCAGTATGTACCTGACGAGATGCAGCGAAATATGCCAGGCAATAAATCGTGCAATCTATTGTTTGTGTCTTCGTTATTCAAATTCACTACGGGAAAACATTGTTTTGAATTTTATTATAAATTTATTTGTGTGGCTTTTATGTTAAATTACTGTCATGCCCAGCTCACTTCTGTATCAGCATTAAATTTTTTTTATTAGGCCGTAAGCAATTTTTGTTTATTCCTTCCATATAAGAAAGTTGTCAGTATGTGGGTTATTGTTGACAATGACAACATGCAACCTGGTTGTTTGAAGTATGCCAACTTGTAATGAAGAACTAGACATTTGTACCAGGAACTTTAATGAAAATATGTGCCCTGCTAATGGTAAAATGCAAGACCTTTTCATATATTTATATTAAAACACTGTGATTGCTAAACTCACAAACTAGTCATGTGAGGGGATTTATACAGTGAAATTTAGTATGGGAAAGTGGCTGACTATGAAAATAAATTGCATAACATGATATAAAATTCATTTGTTGCAGTGCAACATACAAGGTAGTAGAAACAGTGTTCCACATTTGAGTTTAAAAGGGCAGCTTTTTTCTACACCATATAGCAATTGTAGCTTACCAATAAATAAATAAAATGACAAAATACAACTTACCTTCAAGATAAAATACTCACATCTTAGAATACTACACACAAGAATGGAAGCGAGTTGTGGTGCCAGTAACATTGTTTCCACCTATATGATAACTTATATTTAGACTGTCCAATTGCTGTCTACTTTCTCTGAGATAGATCATAAAAGTTGGTCTAAACAGATCAGGCTTTTCTTTTCTATCTCAGAGAAAGTGAGATGTTAGATCAAACTGAAATGTGTTAGGAAAGTGGAAAGTGTTAGAAAGTGGAAACTGGAAAGTGTTAGATCAAACTGAAATGTTAGATCATAAAAGTTGGTCTAAACAGATCAGGCTTTTCTTTTCTAACATTTCAGTTTGGAATGTCTTCATTGTTTCAGTCACCAGGGGAGGTTAATCATGATGGAAACTGAAGTGTCTACTTGAACACGCAAAACTATATATCAATTCATGCCTGACAGCACTGTTGGTGACCGTATAGTCCAATGCGAGAGTGACAGTCTCTGTCACAGTTTCCGCATCTGTAAGACGAGGCAGGTCCTGCAGCAATTGACTGCGTTTTTTGCTTGTTCCTCCTATCCTCAGTTTGTTGGATCAGATTGCACTCAAAAAACACCAGTCCGTTTTGTTATCTCTTCTCCAGGAAGTCTGTTGCAACTCTTTCCCATGTATTTGTATCTATGCCAAGGGCTTTCATATCTTGTTTACACACATCCTTATATCGCATTTGGGGGGTCTTCCAGTTGGCCTCTTCCCAGTGGCTAGTTCTCTGTATGGGAGATCTTTGGGAATATGTTCATCCTCCATTCAAGATACGTGGCCCAGCCACCGGAGACGTCTCTGCTTGAGGAGGGAGTGCACTGTGGTAATATCTGCTCTTTCAAGCACATGTTTGTTTGTTATATGGTCTTTCCACGATATGCCCAGGATACATCTCAGACATCTCATGTGGAAGGAATTCAACTTTCTTTCCTGTCATGAGTACAAGGTCCAGGATTCAGACCCATAGAGTAGTGTGCTGCCAACACAAGCTTATTATACTTGAACTTATGCTCTGTTAGTCTATTGTTCTCCCAAACTCTCTTTGTTAGCCTGGAAAGTGTTGTGGCTGCCTTTCCAATGCGTCTATCGGTTTCTGTCTCTAGGGAAAGATTATCTGATATTATCGACCCCAAATACGCAAACTCAAGGACACTCTTCAATTCGTAATTAGAAATTTTGATTGATGGAGGTGCACCAGCATCTTGTTCCATAACCTGTGTTTTATTTAGGCTGATGGTGAGCCCCATCATGTAGAAGGCCAAGAGAGCACTGGAAAGGCACTGCCATCAGAGAGGAGTACGCTCACTCTTGTATTAACTGAAGACTAGTATTATTCCTGCCACACAGTTCACCTGATAACTAATCTATATAAACCTCTCAGATAGGGTTTTAGCACTATCACATTAATTAATACGTAACACAGTTACACATATGTAAAAATGATAAAAGAATGAAATAACAAGTTCAAAGAATTATAATGGGTGATTAGGATGATATGAAAGATGGTTAGGTCTTGAAAACAACATAATTGATAATAATTGGACAATGAATGATAATGACTGTCTGTCTTTATGATACTCTGCAGCAGGATATGGTATGTGGCCTAGCAGGATGGGTGGTATAGTTTTCTGTCTTAGTTTCTTCTTTTGTATTGGTATCGGCTTTGGTTTTGGCGATGAGGTAATTATTGTTAGTTTGTGGGTACTCAGCTTTTGTTTGTAAGGCAGTTCATATTGGAGCATTCTGGCTTTGCGTAGATAGTGGCTGGTACAAGTTCTTCACTCTTTACTGCAGTAGAAAGGTGAGATACTTCAGCATTTAAATATGAACTTTAACGTAGGCAAAAACCACCACTGTTGAAAGAAAAGAACAATAAACCTGTACCCACAGTCATCAGAAAGTTGGGTACAGTAGTATGTCACATTGCTAGCTTAGCCAGATATCAATATCTTAGGATTTCATGTTGTTTGTATGGATTTCCATGTATGCTCCTTGCGGTCGGTTATGGGCGCTGTTGTCGCTCATTTAGTTCATACATCAGCTGCCCTTTAAACTTGTTCTATACTTAAGGTCAGGACTTTACATCATCTGTTCCAGTCCAATGAGTTGATGCGATGAATATTTACACATATAGATACTCATAGATGTAGTCAACATAACATGTCCAAATACTCATGCACCATCATGTTCATGCAATAAGTTTCTCAAATGTCCATAATATACACATGTACAATTGCCTAGGTCACTGTGCGGAATCCAGTTAATGATGGTATTCATACAAAGTTCTGATGATACCAATTTACAGTGTAGATGGTTGCACATAATTATAATATATTCACATCTCATAATTAGTAAACTATTTTCTTATTAAGACTGTATAATAAACAAAGGAGATACTAAAGTAACAAATTCACATCTCACATAATTAGTAAAATATTATCTCATTAAGTATGTGTAATAAACAGAAGAGATAAAGTAACGAATAATACACCAGACAGAAAATAGAACTCATAGAAGACAGGATACATATATATCATCTCCATAACAAATGTACTTGTTAAGACGAAGGCAAGAATTAGACAACATAGTACAAAATACAGAGAAGTAATGAATGGTTCAAAACCTTCCAAGATAATTATAACAAGCACTAATGGTGTTAACTGTTTTTTGTCCATCAAGAATGATGATGACCATTCATTTCATCCAGTGGGGTTGAAAGTATGGAGCCGTGAGTTCTAAGATGGCTGATAAGGCCTATTTTGGCTAGAAATGTTCTTTGACAATGTGTGCAAAGAATGCTTGATGTTCCAGGAGGAGAATCTCCTGCAGTGATTTTTCTGTCCAGCCTTTTTTCACAGCTCTTGCAGTTCTGTTTGCATCACAAGTGACTGCATCCTTGTGTGATGATGTATGCCACGAATTTTGGTCTTTGGCAGCAGTCTCCCATGTGTCTTGATGAATTCCAAAAGCTTTTAGTGAGATCTTCAGTGTCCTTAAAATGTTTTCTCTTTCTATGAGTCAGGTGTGTGATCTAGAGACGATCAATCATGAAAGAGAGTGGGTTGAAGTTCCGGATGACATGACGGACTGGCACAATGTAATAATAACTCTGAGTCGTGAGTGCAGAGAATGGGCAGCGGGCCGCATTGAGTTTGAAGTGCAACAGCTGATCCAGAGCAACACACATCAAGGTGACATAGTCATCTACACCGATGGGTCAGTGGTGAGAAACAGACGTAGTGGCTGGGGCTTTATTGCAAAGGCTGATGGGTGTCTTGAAAAAGGAGAACCTGGCATATGAGACTACAACCTCCAGCATAAGAATGGAGGTGGAGGCAGTAACAGCGGCATTCCGGTGGCTAGAGGAGACTACTGCAACACACGTTATGTTCATTACGGATTCAAAGAATATGCTTAGCAAGGTGGAGAAAGGAATGTTTCATATGGAATGGCTCACGTCGCTTCAGAGGTCACAGATTATGAGAATTGTATGGATATTTTGCCCTGGCTATGCAGGTGTACGGGAGAATGAACAGGCTGATAGGCTAGCAGGGAATGCACCTCTTGGTGGTATCTTGCCTATGGACAAGGGGGAGATGGTCGTGCGCTTGTGGGAACAGGTGGAGAAGGCGGAGGAACAGATTGAGAACCCATATGTGGAAAGAATGAGATTGCTGGGGATCGGCAGGGGTTCTGGAAGAATCTCAAAACTGAGAGGGAAGACCAGGAGAACATTTAATCAGATAGCGGTTGGAACGATTAGTAGTATGACTCTTTGCTGGTTGTTGAACGAGGGGACTGAGCATGTATGGGAATGTCCTGAGTGCATTGATGTCAGTTCTTGACTCAACTCAACTCAACTCTGACTGCCTTGGAAGCGTTTACTACAATGCAGCTCACTGTAACAAATTTGTTTAGGGAGCCTGTGATCTAGCATGCGAGTCAAGTGACCAGCCCAGCGAATGTGATTCTTCATTAGTAGAGCGTGGATACTGGGCATGGACGCTCTTTCTAGGACTTCAGTGTCTGGGATCTTGTCTTGCCATGTAATCTTCAATAGCTTCCTAAGGCAGACTGTGTGGAAGTGGTTTAATTTCCTAACATGTCGCTGATAAACAGTCCAGGTTTCACAAGCACATAGCAGTGTGGATAAATACAACTGCTTTGTAGACTTTCAGATTTGTTTGCAGGCTTATTCCATTTCTATCCCACACACATTCTTGTACAGTCTGCCAAAGGCCGCACTGGCCTTGGAGATTCTTGCATTCACTTCGTCATCAATTGTGGCAGCTTGGGACACAGTGCTGCCAAGATAGGTGAATTTGTCCACAACACTTAGTCTATGACCATTTACTTTGATATTCTGCACGGTGTGATTATTTCCTGGAGCTGGCTGGTAAAAAACTAGTCTTCTCCAAGTTGATATTGAGCCCAAAGTTGACACAGGCACATGAGAATGCTGAGTTGACATATAGAGCATAATCGTCAGCAAACAGGAGCTCTCTGATGGTGTCGCTGGTAATTTTGGTTTTAGCTTTCAGCCTTCTGATATTGAATAACTTTCCATCCATGTGGTAGTTGCTGTCTATTCCGGTGTCATTGTTTTTGAAGACATTCGTCAGCATAGCTGAAAACATGAGGCTGAACAGTGTTGGTGCCAGGACACAGCCTTGCTTCACTCCCATTGGTGACAGGAAAGGGCTTAGACAGCTCACCATTTTCCTGCACTCTTGCCTGCATACCATCATGAAATAACCACACTATTTGGACAAACTTTTGTGGACAGCCATATTTCACCATAATCTTCTATTCCTTCTCTGTTGACAAAAGCCTTGGTAAGATCAATGAAAGTGGAGAACATTTCGGAGTTCTGTTCCTTCTTCTTCTTCTCCTGCGTTCATCCAGAATTTTTTTTCTTCGGACATGATTGCGTTGTGCCTGTTTACAGCAGAGCTGCGTTCTTGCGCCATTAGACCAACACATCCGACTTCTGCGGACATTTGTTGACCGAGTTAACCTTCCCGGGGGGTTCTGTTCCTGACATTTCTCTTGCAAACTGCCTTGCAGCGAAAATCATGTCAACAGTTCCTTTTTTTTTTTTTGAAGCCACACTAACTCTCAGGAAGAAGACCTTGGTCGAGATGGGCTGTGAGGCGATTGAGAAGAATTCTGGTGAGTATCTTCCCTGCAGTTGAGAGCAAAGAGATGCCTCGATGGTTATCATAGGATTGGCGGTTTCCTTTACGTTTGTAAAGGTGGACTATTGACACGTCTTTGATCTATAAATTTTGCGTTCCTAAAAGCCCCCTTCACCAGATATCCTCTTCAGTCTCCTAGTATTTCTTCACTGTTCCAGACTACTAGAATAATTTGTAAAGTACAAACAAACAAACGAACCAAGACAGTTACATAAATAAATACACATGTATTGTTTGGTGCTCACAGAAGGAGAAGAAGGAAGTAGAGACTAGAGGACACACTAGACAACATAAAATTTGAAAGCTATAGTTACCAACCGGGATTCGAACCTCTCACCTCCAAATGGCAACAACGCCTCGCTGCAGGAACAAGTGTACTTCGATGCATGACCAACTAGACACTCCAAAAAAGTGTCTTCATTAGTCATGTCTATTGTACACATGAACCTACAACTGTGGAATACGGACAGAATTCGTATCAAACCATTGAGATCGCACCGTAGGTCTCATAATTTTATATTAAACCAGCATAGGTCTAATAACAAATACACAAACACATCGCTGTGCTGTGTCGAGTATTAACAAACATTTAACCCTTTACAGGGCAGACGCTTGCCCGTTTTGTAGCCCTGAACGGGCAAGATTTTTTCAGGTTCGGTAAAATTTCGGGTCTCATTAGTAAAAACATCACAAATAAGGTGTTAGTCAACCGATTTTAGTTAAATAAACAACACAATGAAGGGAAAAGCATGCAGAATATGTTACTCATGTGATTGTTGTCGGTAATCCATATATGAATACAAATATTTACAAAATACGGCATGTTGTTTGTGATTTTCCGTCATCTATACGGCAATTTACAAACACATTTTCAGAATCATAATCACTTTCTTTAAAGTCCGACTCAGACTGCTAAATGCAAAGTAACGCTTTGCACTGATATCTAGCTCCGATTAATAGTCAACTTCGTGCCCTTTAATGTCACTTAAATTGAAAAGAGCGAAATCTCGGCTATCACTTGAAGAATCGCCGAAATCCGTTTTGAAAAACAGCGTAAAAACCCCGAAAACTATCAAAAAAAGTCCGTAAAAGTCGGTTCAAATTCATAGTACGCGCTTTACAAATGGCGGCCACGTTGTCAAGCTATCGGCGAAAGCGAAAGTAGCCGTCGGAAGTATCGGAAAGCCGAGAGATCGCGTTTTTACAATGCATAATAGTATCGCCCGGTTTGAGACGTTCTGCCCGTTTAACGTATCAGACGGAAATGGCCGGTCCACCCTGTAAAGGGTTAAAGAAGAGAAATGATTGGTCTGTTCTAATGCTGTACACGTATAACACAGGAAATTAATTGGGGAACCCGTTGAGGCCACTTAGACAGTTACATAAATAAACACACATAGTATTGTTTGGTGCTCACAAAAGGAGATGAAAGAAGTAGAGACTAGAGGGCGCCCTTTTTTTTTTTTTTTTTTTAGCATATCCTTTACAGGACTTAGCTGTCAACACCAGCATCTTTCAGCTGTATGTTGATCTCTTGGCAAGATTACGCTCAGTAGTTTGCCATTGCTTTCTGAGCGGCCGGCTCAGTATCCCGCAAGTCACGAGCAGGGGTCAAACCGCCTCAGCTCTCGCTCCGCTGCGAGACTCTGCGTGATAAACGGGATTACAGAGAGAAAGTGTTGTAACCCCACAGCCAGAGAGACCGGCAGAGGGCGAAAATTTGAAAGCTATAGTTACCGACTGGAATTCAAACCTGTCATCTGTAAATGGCGACAGCGCCTCGTTGCAGGAACAAGTGTACTTCGATGCATGACCAACTAGATACTCCAAAAAGGTGTCTTCATTAGTCATGTCTATCATACACAAGAACCCACAACTATGGAATACGGACAGAATTTGTATCAAAACATTGATATAGCACCATAGATCTCATAATTTTATATTAAAACGAACCAAACGTACGTCATTTTCAAAGGGTTAAGTTGTAGTTCAGTTAAGGTGTTTATATTGACTTTAATGGCTTCTCCTGGGATTCTACCTTGAAAAGCAGCTTTACCTTACTTCAGAAGTGTGATCATCATCAGGTAGTCAGTACTTTGCAGAATGTCGCTCTCATCACAGGGTACCAAAAAGCCTCTCAATCTCTGGCCATTTCTCCCACCTTATGCACAAGGTGTCTGCAATGTCCTGTGTCAATTTTTTTTGCTGGTAAACTTCAACCTCTTCCTCCAGGAAGCATGCCTTCCCACATTGTTCTTTTTGAGCTATGACCAAAATATTTCAGTTTCTGAGACATAGTACTGTTTATTAGCCAGTTTTATTTGATTTTCAGATCTGTAGAATTTCAGTATTATTTTTCTTCTTGGTCCATGATATTGTAAACACATTGTATCTAATATTTAAGCTCAAACGCCCCACATTTCTTCTGAGTGTTTTTTGCGAAATACAACATAACTCACAACTGTATGTTTCCCACATGAAAGATGGATTTTCTAAAATATTTTACTTTAACGAGTTTGCTACTATTATACCATAGAATGAACTAACGAACGAACGAAAATCTTTATTTTCAAAGGGTTAAGAATTGGGCACGCAGGCCCGTCTGACATTCTGCCCTTCTTCTCTATTTCCTCTCATACATTCTTTAATTCAACATCTCTTATGAAGCAATTCTTTAACAACAAAAGAACAATAAGCATTAAAACGCATGAAAAATAATCAATAAAACATGGCTCGTTGAGGCAATGTATAACATGGGCATCATAAATACCCAAGGTGGGTGTAACGTGCCACACATATGGGAATGTTTTGTTTTTTTCTGGCAAGTTGTCGTTCGAGATAATTTACCATTCTTATTGTCTTTGTTGCTGTTTTTTATTTTTATTTTAAGGGGGCATGTAGTCTGTCCTGAGGTAGTGTTCAAACAGGTTGCAACTGTATGTATAATGATTGGTGGTGTCTTTGATTTCTTGTGGAAGATTATTCCACAACTGAGTGGCAGAGTATGCTAAGCTTGTTTTAAATAAGTCTATCCTACGTTTAGGGACATGAAGTATATTTAGTCGTTCGCTATGTCTTGCGTTATATTTAAACAATGGCCAAAGGTAGCTTGGGGCATTTTGAAATAGGATTTTGTGAGTTAGTTTAGCCTTATTAAAAAGTAGGCGTTTGTGGAGTGGCAGTAACTGAAGACGTTCATGTAGGTTAGAATTGTCTGTAAACCTATCACCATTGATTAGACGCACTGCCCTTTTCTGGAGTGAATAAAGGCGTTTTGTTATTGATTTGTAGCACCCATCCCAGATTGTAGAGCAATAATCAATATGTGTTTGTATGTGGGAAGTGTAGAATATCTTTCTTGTGTTTTCGTCGAGGAGGTTTTTAATTTTGGCAAGTTGATTCTTAACACTGTTTAATCGCTGCATTGCTATGGGCAGTCTGTATCTGAATTCTTGTGAACCGCTTCAAATGTTGATTATGGAGCCATAATATTCAAAGTTTGTGGCATTTTCAATTTCTTAAATTGTTGATTGTGATCTTTGGTTGGTATGTAGCTTTGCCCATGGATATTTTTTTAAAAATTTTGTTCAAAGAATTTAAATGTTAAAGAGCTCTCCCATCTTTCAGAAATTTGATAGCTTTTCTAATTTTCTCTTTAGATAGTTTCTCACAATTGATATCCAGCTCTGCTTTTGCAGGCAGTCTGTTCATTTCATCTTTAATGCTGGTGAGAACTATCCCACACTATTTCTTATGAGTCCACTTGCTTGATTATATTTCCTACTAATTTCCTTGGGTTGTTTGTAGGTCTCCGAGTTTTCCTTTCACTGCTGCTACTTCTGCTTCTTTTGCAGTGTCTTCTGAATGTTCTCTTTTATCCACATATATCCATTTTCTGACTTCTTTATTAGTTTTTGCTTACTTTTCCTGGGCTCTGACTTAAGCAGTCCTTGCTTTGCTGTTATTAAGATCTACTTTTTATTTTATTGCTTTTTTTTTCCTTTTTCTATTTATTAAGGGTTTCAGTGCTTTGTTTTCATTCACTTTTTTGCACAGGTTCTGTACATGATTCCTTCCAAATGCTTTTAATCTACTGCCAGTAGTTTTCTGTGTTCACCTTGCCTACTAACTGTTGCAATATCTAGTACAGTGATTCTCAACCTTTTTTGGCCCGTGCCCCCCTTCACCATATATTCAGAACGTCATTTTCCCCCCCCCCCCATTTTTCGTATTTCCTACCTAAAAATTCCCCCCCCCCCCCCCCCTCCCGCCCCTACACAGTATGCGTAATAATGGAAGCACATACTAAAACAAGTCTAGACATCCACATAAAACGTGATTTGTGGATCTACTTACTTTATAAAATGAATTTTAGAAGGGTGAGACGTACAGAACCGTAAAGTATGAAGGGAAAAACAAGATCAAGTAATCTGTTCTTGTATTAACGCGATCTTGAAATAATCTTCATATTTCCCCCCCCCCCCGGAAACCCCCAAATTCCCCCCTGGGGGGAAATTCCCCAATTGTTGAAAACCACTGATCTAGTATTTATTAGAGACTGAATACACACTGGTCCTAACTATTTTATAGTCAAATCTGGTTTCTTGTAATGATTTTCAGTAAGAAATCTGTTATAAGACATAGTGTGATGTTCTTAACATTCTGCTTGTGACTTCTTTCTTTGGAAACATTATTTTCATATTTTAGTAATGTGTTGCATCCTTAATTCATGCAGCTAGAATATGTGAACCTTCACTATTGTCTTTATTTTTATTTTATTTTTTGAATTACTGCCTGACAATATTTCAGTTACAGAAACACTTAGAATATTTTTTCTATATTTATTTGTAAATTGTATACAATTTTATCAGTTGTATTTCAGTATGTCTAGCACCATCAGATTATTTGATATACATAGATTAAAATTTTAATATTAGCTGTTTTCTTCTTATAGTCCATGCTTTGTAGCATTGGTGATCATGTCTGTCCACAGTCCTCTGTCTTGTGTGCTACCAATAATTTCTGATACTAAATGCCATGATGTCAGACTGTCCAGCTTCTTCTTTCTTTGTCTCCCCCTGCTTCTCATCTCATCCAACTTTCCTGGCTAGAGTGCGCTCCCTTGGGGCAAGATAGTGGCAAACACTTTTTTGTTTGTTAGTAGTGAATGAGAACAGTTGCATAATGATGTGGAAGTATGTAGAAACAAACAGAGGCCAAACCCAGCCAAGAGCACCACAATAAATAGCAGCACACAAAAGCCAGATTTCAAAGGGCCAAGCTACAGGCTAGATGGAAAAGCTGGCAGAAGAAAACATGAGTCACTAAACATTGAAAGAAACACAAGAAATTTGTGGAAACTTAAAGAAAAAAAAAAACACTCACATCGTAACGAAGAGGCACAGGGAGAAACTAAAAGATTGCACTACAAAAGATGGAAACATCTTAACAGGAAAGCAAGCAGCTGACTATTTTGCGGACTCATTTGCACAAGATAACAACATCAAAATTAGTTCAGAGAAACAACAGGAGATTTGAGAGAAGTGGCAACATACAGGACAGAATGAAATAGTACATGAGGCGCTGGAGGAACTTATCACAGTCAGCGAACTGGGGCTAACAATATCAAAACTAAAAATGAGAAAGTCACCAATAGCTGACGGTGTCTACAGTGAAATGATCTAGAACCTAGGAACAATGGCCAAAACAAAGTTGCTGCAGATCTTCAATAACTGCTGTGTTCCTCAAGCCTAGAGAAAAGCAATCATAACACCTCTCCTAAAATCAAGGAAAGACAGTTCCATTGCCTCCAACTACAAACCAGTTAGCCTCACCTGCTGTCTCTGCAAAACAATGGAGCACATTATCAATCAGACTGCAGTGGTACATTGAATGTGATAACATTCTTATGCCACAGCAGGCTGGCTTTAGGCAGTGTTACTCTACGGAAGATCAGACAACTTACCTCTTTCAAGAAATTGAGGATGAATTCCCAGAGAAGAAACTGGTGCTTGCGGCATGGATAGATCTGAAGAAAGCCTTTGACAAAGTCTGGAAAGAAGGTCTGATGAAGAAACTAAGAAACTAAAGCCAGTGGAAGAATGTACAAATGGGTAAAATCATACTTGCACAACAGAAGAGCCCGAGTGCGAATAGACAGACTCAAGAACAAAAGAAAGTCCTACTGCGTCACGGTGTTCCCCAGGGTGGAGTCCTGTCCCCCACATGTTTTCTAATCTTCATCAATGATCTTTTCGCTAAACTACCACATGGAATTAAAGTGGCAATGTATGCTGGTGACCTGGTCTTGTGGAGCACAAATTAAAATGCATCAATGGCCACCAGATCGCTACAAAGACCTATAGATGTATTAGTTGCAGGGACAGATAGATGGTATGTCAGCATAAAGACTGACAAGTGCAGCACCACTCTATTTACTCTCTCTCTGAAACAAAAGGCAGGGAGCATCCTGATAAATGGAACACACCCATGTGTGAGTAAGTTGACCAGGTTTCACTGCCATAAAGAAGAGTACGTAGGACACAGGCTTGGTAGGCGAGGACTTTTGTTTTGGCATTAAGCTTCCTCTTCTCTCAGACTCATTATGCTAACATGTTCATTGTTGTTGCTGCCTTACCAATCCAGATGATTTCCTGATCTAGGGATAATTTGCTATTTACCTCTGATCCTTTTTTTTTTTTTTTTATTCGCATATTCTTTACAGGACATCGCTGTCAACAGCAGCATCTTTCAGCTGTCTGTTGATTTCTTGGCAAGATTACACTCAGTAGTTTGCCATTGCTTTCTGAGCGGCCGGCTCAGTTATCCCGCAAGTCACCAGCGGGGGTAGAACCGCTCCCAGCTCTCGCCCGCTATGAGACTCTGTGTGATAAACGGGATTACGGAGAAAGTGTTGTAACCCCTCGGCCAGAGAGACCGGACCTCTGATCCTAGAAATGTAAAATGGTCTACTATCTCCAGTTCGGCGTCATCAATAAAGATTGATGGTACCCCATGTGCACCTTGTGACATAATCTGTGTCTTCTTTTTGTTAATTCTTCTTCTTCTTCTTCTTCTTCTTCTTCTTCTTCTTCTTCTTCTTCTTCTTCTTCTTCTTCTTCTTCTTTTCGTTCATCCGGAGTGTTTTTTCAGATGTGATTGCGGTGTGTCTGTTATGCGCCCTTGGGCCGAAACCCGTAGGCCAACACATCGACTTCAGCGTGCATTTTTGACCAGGTAGCATTCCTGGGAGACTCTCACTTTTGTGGCGCCATCTGCAACCATGCTGGCCAAGGTGGAACGGTCGAAGACAACGGTCATCCCTCAAAGGAAGGCAGGGACAGTCCATAGCATTTTCCGCCATCCAAGGTTGCTTCCATAGTTGCAGGGCCGACACATAACGCCCTGGATCTGGGCTCACCGAGGGAGATCGTCACGTCCTGCTCATGGCTGCTTTAAATCCTCACTTCAATATATTGGTCATTTCGTTTCCCCGGGTCATTCCCGCACAAACCAGGCAGGTTTGCAGACGGCATCCACTCAGTGAGTTTTCGGACATGTGCTTGTCGTTGCGCCCATCAGAGCTTTTCCAGGCTCAACAGACATTCGGAAAACTACCCAGTCAGAGCTGTTCCGAACAAGAGCGGCATTCGGAAACTAGGTAGTCAGAGCTGTTCCTAGCACGAGAGACATTCGGACGAGACATTTCACTCGGACGTAATTGCGTAGTGTCAATTTTTAGTTTGCCACCCGTAGGACGACACTTCCGACTTCCAGCGGGCATTTTTTAATGAGGTTAGCCATCCTCTGGTTTCGAGGCACGTTGGACTGTTGTGATGTCGCTAACATCTCAGCTGGTCAAGATAGAACGACGAACGACATCGTGGTCGGCCCTCAAGGGAAGGCAGGGGCAGACCATGAGCATTCCCTCGCTATCCAAGGAGGCTTCCATAATTGCAGAGCCGGCACATATTGCTCTGTGACTGGGCTCATCCGAGGAGTTGCCACGTCCTGCTCATGGCTGCTTTAGTTCCTCACTTCCATGTGTTGGGCAACTCGTTTGCCACTGATCGCTCAAGCACACACCAGGGACGGTCAGACTGCAAGCGACACCCACGCTTTTGACTTCGGACCACGCAATAGGTTCGCTCGCCGTGCGTTCCATTTTGCGGCATTGAGACGTTCTTCCACTTTTGTCTACACTCTCTATGAGTTAGATACAGTTTTCGCAGCCACTTTCTTCGACTGGGGCACTTTTTGTACTCGCTCACGAGGTAGGCTACTTGTGCTGCCGGATCAGCACCTTACCTTCGTGTAGCGGTGAACGAGAAACGGCCTGGCCTCTCATCCGGGAATCTCTCATATCCCCCAGCTGAGAGCCTTCGAACTTCTATGAGACCTGAGCATGTAGCTTGCTCAGTATCACGCCTTTATTTTTCGAGAGGTGGCTATCGGCCAAGCTCTCAGGTCCGAGGGTTTGTGGCTTAGAGGCGTTCAGCCACAGCCCTCGACAGGGAGCCTTTAGTGTTTTGTCCGGACCAAGAACTTCTGCCTTCGTGCGCCTGATTTAAATTTTGGACTGCTATCCTCAGTCTCACCTGCAGAGCAGCAGGTTGTGTCTCTCTTAGTCTGGTCCCTATCCCATATGCTGTCCGATTGTAATTTTTCACCCATCGGCAACCACATGGGGTCGATGGGACACGCAAGCTCCCCCACCACGGCAAGGTGGAGACACATCGGGGGAGCTTCTTCTTCTTATTCTTCTTCTTCTTCTTCTTCTTCTTCTTCTTCTTCTTCTTCTTCTTCTTCTTCTTCTTCTTCTTCTTCATCTTCTTCTTCTTCTTCCTCTTCTTCTTCAGCATTCTGAGCCATTGAGGTTCTTTGTTTCAGATACAAGCCATCTCCAATCGTCTCTCTGGTTGACCATCTCTTGCCATTCGCTGACTCCAAGTGCTTGTAGATCTGTATGTATATTTTCTCTCCACCATCTTCTTGGTCTACCTCAGGGTCTACGAGGATGGTTGAAAAAAAAAAAAGCAGTTTTATTTACCAGGCCAAACGTTTCAGCAGAGAAACCACTGAACCACTACCCACGGTTGGTATCCCCCTGAAAACTATTCTAGAACTAACTCCATGGAAAGAGGAACATACTATCACTACAAATCCATTCAGAAATTAAAGGAATATTTGACAAGGAAGAGTAGAACAGTGTACAATGCAGAACAGCCATTCTCGGCTTCCTTGATAAAGAATACCCACAGGACTTCTGGATCCGAGTCTACACATATGGCTCAGCACAACATTCTGTTTGAAATGGAGGAGCGGGAGTGTACATAGAATACCCAAATAATATTAGGTCCATGGCCAGAGTACCAACAGGAAAGTACTGCCATAACTATGGTACAGAAATCCAAGCAACCAAGATAGCAACAGAAAAATTACTAAATACCAGTCATGGTACACAGCCTGTGGTGCTGTTGACAGATGCAAAATCAGTACTTTAGGCACTTCTGTATGGGAAATTGCCAGTACTACGGACACTACTTTCTGAACATGGCAGTCAGCGTAAGTTCACCATAAAGTGGATACCATCTCACTGTGGAGTACCCAGAAATGAGAGAGCTGATCAATTGGCTAAGGAAGGAGCAATAGAAGAAAACCTGATGTAGCCTTTTACATACCACCAAAAGAAAAGAATGATCAGATCAGTCAGGTAGCCACTAAAGCCTGCTTAAGATGACCACCACCTTATGGACAGACCAGTACAAATCATTGTTCTGCACCTCAGAACAGGACACAATAGATTACACAACCACATGTATACAAAATTCAAGATTGACGAATCAGCCTTGTGAATATGTGGATTAGTTCCACAGACAGCAGATCACAACTATATGGACCACTGAGTGAACTAAAAAAGGACAGTTAAATTCAAACAAGAGATAACATTGCAGTTATAGACAAATTTCAAGCGAACGAAAGAAGAAGAAGATACTCTGAGATAATGTTTATTGATTTGAGTTGAGCTAAGAACTGACATCATTGCAGTCAGGACATTCCCATATGTGCTCTGGCCTCTCGTTCAACATCCAGCGAAGAGTCACACTACTAATCATTCCCACTGCTATCTGATTGTTTATTTATTATTAAAATAGGGATACATATATAATCTTCCTATGGTATAGAAACAGAAATATCTGAGCAATGATTTCAAGTATATGAAGAGAGTCATCATTTTTTATCATCCATGATTGCTCCCTATTTGCTAACAGCTTTTTGTTCTTATGTATTTTTGTAACTATTTGCAGATTTGCAGAGAAGCAGAATCTGCAGTATTTCATAAGCAGCAATTTGAAGACCTGCGTAGAGAAACCCCTTTGTACACAGACTCCACACACACAATTGCCATTGCTGCTGTTGAGGCATCCTTCACTTGCATGGCTGCAGCAATCATCGTTATCACTACCACTGGCAGGTATGGTATGTTAATTATTTACAATGTGTGCTTTTATATAGAAGTAAAGAACAAATTGTGATATATTGTCTGATCTAGAGATCCTATTTCAAGATGTGGATGATCAATGGGAAATGTTCTTCAATCAGAAAAACCTATTCCAAAACTAAAGAAAGTGGGTCGTAAGACGTGGATGACCGAAGAAATTTTACAACTAATGGAAACAAGAAGACAGAACAAAAATAATCCTGCCAAATATGAAGAAATTCACAGAAAAGTCAGAATATTATGTAAGGGGGCAAAAGAAGCATGGCTTGAGAAAAACTGCATAGAAATTGAAAAACAACACAACAATAAAAATACCAAACTAATGCACAAAAGAATTCAGGAGCTTACTAATCAAAGAACACATACATCAGCAGGCTGCCTAAAGACAAAAGATGGAAAAATCATAATAGATAAAGATCAGATTTTACATGTAAGGTCAGATTATGTGAAATACCTTTATGGTGATAACGGAGAAGAACAGTATAATATTCAAAATAATAATGAAGGACCACCAATTTTGAAGACGGGGGTTCAGAATGCTCTTAACCATGTGAAATCTAGCAAAACCCCTGTTACAGTGTTGGATCTCTAGGGGATCCGAAAGCGGGTTCAAACAGGCAACATTAACTCCGTTAACTATAATATAGCAACATTTATTGTTACTTAGGTATACAGTGCATTGGCGCAGTGGGTTTAACAAGCCCGCACTGATAAGTTGCTTATCACAGTGGTTAAACATCATACATGGTTATAACAAACATTCTATGCAAACTATCTAGCATATGTCTATGACCCTAAATACACATGGGTCTGAACTACTAAGTCCCTCTAAGGCAGGCCCTGTTGCCTCGCCGACGTCCTGTCTGTCTCTGCCGGTTCACACGTGTCGCAATCCGACACGGGTGGTAACTCTATCCGAGTTCCTCGTGGACCCCGCAATAGGCGGGCCACATCAGTGTCCACGGGACAGTGGACTCACTGACCAGTCCTTCGAGAAGGCTCTGGATTGCTCTGGCCTTCGAGTGTCTTACTTCTTTCCCTTGGGCGGGAGTTGTAGCCCTTTTTCCGTGTATATTAACTTATGTTAGTTTACCGTATAATGTGAGGCTGTGACAGGATTCCCCCCTCTCCCCTGATTTGATGGGTTGTTATAAGGTAATTAGTTCTGTACTAATTCTGTCCCAGAATCACATTAAATCGGTGTTTGTAGTTAGGTGGACAGTAACTTGGTAACCTACACATTGGCATCAACACTCATGTATTCTCCCATACACCACTTCTCTGATTTGCTGAAGAGGTCTCTCTCTCCTGTGTCCTTAAAAATGCTTATCTGACCGAAGTTACGTGACGTTTCCTAGTTGTTTCTACAACCCGTCCTAATCAAAGTATCCCACTGATACCAAGATAATTAACCTCTGTGTTAGAGAGGATTAACAAGACACAAGTCTTGGCTAATTAAGTACACCTGCAAATCTTGTTCTGTGTGTGCATTTCAATACACTTTTACTCTCGTATGTTGTATAATGCTGAATATGTAGTTACGGTGTTATTTTACCCCATCTGACTACATGTGTCCCTGTTGGCTTGTTAGTGTGTGGACTAAGTAGTTGCTTCTAATAAAGTGACTGTATTTTAATTGATAGTGTTCAGTTTTGAGTTTGATGTAAAGTGTGTGTTGCATGTGTGGCTTATCTCCAAGCGTCACAAGTTGGGATATCCTTAATCATGAATTACCCCAAGGTGTGTAATGCATGATCAGGCATTCCAAGCAATGGTGCTTAGATGTAGTATCCTAAATACTAAACATGCATTAACAATTTAGACAAGTAATACAATTTACATGAAAGACGCAGACAAATTAAAATAAATACGTTTTGCGTACAATTTGTCTGCTCAGTATATCGCTCTCATTTAATTCATTCACCCTGTCATTCCCACATCTTTCATTCAAAATAGTATTTCGTTAAAATATATAAGTAAAGTTGAGGTAAGTGTTATTGCCCTTAGAAAAAATGGAATAGGCGATATGTTCCCTTTACAATACTACGTACGATGATTCAAAAATGGTTTATAAATTACATAGAGAAAATTGCATAGGAAGAATCTTTCGCCTATGAGTGGAAATACATGTAATATTATGGTAGAAAATGTACAAATTACAGGTTGACATATTTTATATACATACTTCAATACAAATATAATACATATTCAATACTAAACTAATTAATTAACTAAGTAACTAAATCCAACGATGATGTGCGCGTTGTCCTCCTGTTGTCAGCGTGTCGTGCCATGAATGTTAACAGTTAGTATGGCCGTCTCTTGAGTGTTGTAATCGTCGTAGTTCTCTTTTGGCTGTTTGCAAAGTCTCTTAGCAACAGCAAGTATGGAATGTTCTCAATGTCGAGTATGAAGTGTTCTTAATGCTTTCATGATCAATGTCAGTTGACTTGTTGAATTCATTTCACACATAATGTCTCGATCGGAATGTTTATAGAGCTTTTGGTGATCGGTAGTATAGGGTTCTTAACGTGTCATGTTCGTAGGTGTTATACGTAACCTATTCACTTGGGTGATATTTCTTCTAAATGAAAGTTCTCTAGCAGGTGTAGAGGTACACTGTTCTATGCCACAGAATAAAATTATCACAGATAGTTGTATGGCGAATTGTTAATGTAACTACTGTTAGTCTGATGGTGCATTCGTTTGCCGTGATAAAATATCAGCAATAATGTTGTCAGTGCCTCTGATATGTCGGATTTCGAAGTCGAAATCTTGAAGAAGAAGACACCATCTTTGTAAACGATGGTTTTTCGGGACACCTTGCTTCAGCACCAACAATGGCGAGTTATCGGTGAGTACAACGAAGTGGGAACCTAAGAGGAACTTAGATAATCTGAGCCCCCAAAAAGCCTGTTACAGTGTTGGATCTCTAGGGGATCCGAAAGCGGGTTCAAACAGGCAACAATAACTCCGTTAACTATAATATAGCAACATTTATTGTTACTTAGGTATACAGTGCATTGGCGCAGTGGGTTTAACAAGCCCGCACTGATAAGTTGCTTATCACAGTGGTTTAACATCATACATGGTTATAACAAACATTCTATGCAAACTATCTAGCATATGTCTATGACCCTAAATACACATGGGTCTGAACTACTAAGTCCCTCTAAGGCAGGCCCTGTTGCCTCGCCGACGTCCTGTCTGTCTCTGCCGGTTCACACGTGTCGCAATCCGACACGGGTGGTAACTCTATCCGAGTTCCTCGTGGACCCCGCAATAGGCGGGCCACATCAGTGTCCACGGGACAGTGGACTCACTGACCAGTCCTTCGAGAAGGCTCTGGATTGCTCTGGCCTTCGAGTGTCTTACTTCTTTCCCTTGGGCGGGAGTTGTAGCCCTTTTTCCGTGTATATTAACTTATGTTAGTTTACCGTATAATGTGAGGCTGTGACAACCCCCAGTTCAGACAGCATCCCAACAGAAATGATTAATGCTTTAGAAGAATATGGAATAGATAAAGTTACCAGACTGCAGAATACAATATATGATACTAGAAATATACCTCATGAATTATGTAACTCTGTATTTATTGCAATCCCAAAGAAATCAGGAGCCTTGGAATGTGATCAACATCGAACAATTAGTCACATCACGAAGATTTTGCTAAGAATTATCATGCTAAGAGTTAGGAAGAAAATACAACCTGAAATAGGAGAAGAACAATGTGGGTTTGTAGAAGGCAAGGATCTTCTTCTTCTTCTTCTTCTTCTTCAGCGTTCCGAGCCATTGAGGTTCTTTGCTGCAGATACAATCCGTCTCCATTCGTCTCTCTGGTTGACCTTCTCTTGCCAGTCGTTGATTCCAAGTGCTTGTAGGTCTGTATATATATATTATCTCTCCACCGTCTTCTTGGTCTACCTCGGGGTCTACAGTCATTTATTTCCTGAGTGTAAGTGAGTTTTGTTTCCCTATTGTCTTCCATTCTTTCTATATGCCTCAGCCATTGTAGTCTATTAACCTACTAGTCTATTAGAAGGCAAGTATACAGTGTATATATACTGAGAACCACGGACAGACAGAAAAACCAATGACCAAGTACTACAGGAGACAAATGAAAATCGTAAATTGATTAGAGAAGTTAGACATAGACAGTCAAAATTTGAAGAAATGAATTGGAGAACTTGGTGACAACTGGCAAGATCGAAGGAAACAGACCAAGGGGAAGACCGAGAAGTAAATACCTGGATGGCTTGGCCACATGGCATGGTCGAGACAGGAACACTGGGCAGATCCACGACTCTGGTGATCGAGTGAAATGGCGAGTCACGACCGCTCCCGCTTATAGGCATGGCACATGATTGATTGATACTGAGAACAGTAATTGAACAGAATATAGAAGTAAATAAAGATCTACACCTTTGCTTCATTGACTACACAAACGCTTTTGATAAAGTGAGACATGTCGACATGATAAGGATGCTTGAAGATCTACAAATTGATGGAAAAGACCTTAGACTTGTAAAAAAACATATATTGGAAACAACAAGCTGCCATAAGAATTGATAATGAAGTAGGTCAGTATCAGCCTATTAAGAGAGGTGTGAGACAGGGATGTATAATGTCTCCAGATCTTTTTTCCCTTACAGTGAAAATATTTTCAGAAATATAGAAGATATGGAAGGAATCAACATTAGGGGACGATGCATCAATAACATTAGATATGCAGATGTTACAGTCTTGATTGCAGACAATTAACAGGGCCTGCAACATTTAGTAGATGCGATTGTTGCACACAGTGAACAACTAGGGTTAGAATTGAATTGTAAGAAGACACAGATTATGGTCGTCACTGGGAAGAAGGAAATACCACAATAGTTAGTTAGTTAGTCGACAGATCATCCTCATTGCACATCGAACCATTCAGTCCATAAGTGCTCGGATCCCCTCCTCAGCAAATCCCGCAACGTGTAGCGGCTAACGACGCCAGTTCTGTGTTGGTTTATAAATCTTCTTTGGCTTCCTGCGTAGTGTTCTTGTTTGGCCACCCCTCTTTTAATTTGCTGCTCTCGCAGTCTGGCCATTGTTGTAGATTCACAGTCATCACTTGGTTCTCGCAAAAGTCTTACTTCTCGTAGAGCATTCAGAATGTCGGCCTGGTCCATGGCGCATCCGCCCTCCACAGTAGCCTCACCTGCGAGCTTGTCAGCCCGCTCATTTCCTTGTACTCCTGCATGCCCTGGCACGAAGATGAAACTAATCTTTGCCAGTCGAGACCGCTCCAAAGGCAGCAACCATTCTCTTCGGATCGACCCCTCCTCTATCCTCTTGATCATGTTCATTGAGTCGCTAAGGAAACAAGCCCTAGTGAATGTCTGTGTCTCGAGCCATGTTATTGCTTTACTTACTGCCATGACTTCCATGGTCAGGCTACTTGTGGTTTCAGTGAAAGCACCAGAGTCCTCCTTCACAATTCTCCCTCCGGCCCGAGCTGTAAAGGCCCATGAGCTTCTCACATGTCGGACGACCGACCCATCTGTGTAGATGACCGCGTCACCGTCTAGCGAATTCTCGAAAATCAACGCTTGTACTTCAGCCTCAACAGCAGCCGGATTTTCATGTCTGCATTTTCTATCTAGTTGGATGCAAACTGAAAAGGATGTGCAGAAGTCTGTTGGCACTTGCACCCACTCCTCGCCAGGTTCTAAGTCCTCAAGTGAACACACCTGTTGAAGAATGTCTTCGGCTTGACCCATCCACGACCGTCCTCTTTTTAACCTGCTGCCCTTCACCTTCCTAATTTCACTATGCAGTGGATGTTGTGTGTTTGCGTTAATTCTGAGGTAGGCGCGTGCCCTGCAACCTTGTATTCTCTCTTCAATGGTTGGAAAACCAAGAAGGTACCACAATGTAATATACAAGTAAATGGGCATATTCTTAAACAAGTGAATCTGTACAGTTATCTCGGAACAGTCGTAACATCTGATGGGAGACCTGGCCTTGAAGAAATTAGAATAAGAATTGCCATTTCGAAGGTAGCCTTTTGCAAGATGAAAATCATACTGACCAATAAAACGATATCAATTGAAACAAGAAAAAGAGTGTTGAAGTGCTACATAGAACCTGTACTTTTGTATGGATGTGAAGCATGGACAACAAGCAGTCAAGCTGAAAAACATCTGATGGCTGTGGAAATGTGGTTTCTGAGGAAAATGTAAAGAATACCATGGACAGACAGAAAAACCAATGAACAAGTCCTTCAAGAAACAAATGAAGATCGTAAACTGATTAGAGACATTAGACTTTTTGGGCATGTTATCAGAAGAAGTGAATTGGAGAACATGGTGACAACTGGCACGATCGAAGGGAAGAGACCAAGGGGAAGACTGAGAAGTAAATACCTGGATGGCTTGGCCACATGGCATGGTCGAGACATAAACACGGAGCTGATCCACAATTCTGGTGATCGAGTGAGATGACAAAACATTACCGCCCATGCTTATCGGCATGGCACATGATCGATGGACAGCATTTATTGATGTTTTTTAATCTTTTCTAACTCATGGCATTGATTTATCTTAACAGCCAAGTTTTCAGCATATCTTGAAAAAATATCTGCATGTAAGTAATGTGAAAGAAAAAAAAAAAAAATAGGTTCAACAATGCAACATACATAAAAAATTAAATGTAACCATCCATAACGCATGGGGGAAGGAACCTGGCCATGTAGGGGATGCGGCATCAGGGTGAAAACCTCTATAGGGCTCTGCAAGCCTTTTGGGGCCGACCTTTATAACCTAAAGTGGAAGTAAGGTTGCATTTCGTAACGAACGCCGCTGCCTTGCCAAAATTTTTATTTGAAGATTTACTCGACACGTATATACACCAGCAATTACCATGTCATGGTGCCCTAAAGCAATTACACAGAACGCGTGGCAATATAGGCTGCCATACACCCACCGCAATAAAGAAACTTCAAAAAGAAGTAGGCCTGGCCCAAATTATGGCCTATGAGGTAGGTAAATGGCTCAGTTAGCCTATGAAAAAGCTTTCTATCCAAAACCAAATGCCAGCCAAGGCTTCATACAATGGCTGGAACATGAGGCACAAAAGCAAGGCGTTCATATACATAACGCCTTCTGTGGACGTGATGGAGAGTGCTGGATCGCTGGCGCTCTGGTTGATTGTTATGACCCAACAACTAAGACACTATTCCAATATCATGAATGCTGATTCCACGGCTGTCCTGCACACTGTAAGCACGACGATGCCTGTGACCAGCTGAAGAAGACACGGCCGCAAGCACAGAAAGTTGAACCCACCAGGTTACAGTCTGGTAGTTGTTTGGGAATGTCAGGAACCTCCTCTGTTTAGGACCCCAGAGCCAGTGAATAGAAAACTGCTCTATCCACACATTATTGTGTATGACTTTGAAGCTTACCTGGATAGAACGAAGAGCTATCAACCAACCAAGGACCTCACGTAAAAAAACACCAAGTGGGAGACACTATAGACAGCCAACCAAGCCACCTTTGTGATGGTGACCTGAAAGCTTTGATAACCTCCTTCATGGCAGAACTCCAGCGACGAGCTGCAGTCCTGAGGATAGTTATGGAAACCTAGTTCATTCCAGAAGACCTCGAGCTATTGCCAAAGAAACAACAGCAAAAAAATATGTGACTGGTGTGCGGAAGTGTCGGTGCTGAGCTTCAACTCGGGCAGGCACGATCTGTACCTCATCAAGGAGTACTTTCTGGGTGAGCTTGCAGCCACCCGCACGAAAGCAAAGGTAGCCGCCCAAAGCAGGCTCAAAGACGATGTTCATCATCACCCCAGACTTTTAAGTTTCTTGATGTGATCAACTACTTAAGCCCTGGCACCTCCTATGACAAGTGGGTGAAGGCATGTGGCTGCAAACAAACAAAGTTGAATTTCCCGTATGAATGGTTTGACAGTCCGGACAAGCTGAATTACAACCTCTTGCTAGATTACACTGCCTGGTATTCACTCCAGAAAGCAGAATACCTCCTGACTGGAGAAATGGCGAGGATGCAAGTGAGCATTCAGTGAAAGCGGAATGACTTCATTCACCGACTGGTTGTACTATTACAATGACCTTGATGTAGCACTTTTAATTGAAGCATCGTAGAAGATGAAAGCCTTCTATGTCGAGCATGGCATAGACCATTACAAAGATGCCATGAGCTTGCCCGGGGTGTCTCTACAATTCCTCCTCAGAGAAATGAAAACATGCATGCCCCAAGTAAAGAGGTCTACCAACATTTGAAAGCCGCTGTAACCAGAGGCCCTTCAATAGTCTTCACCCATTATCACGGGGTTAAAGCGGGGGTCCCAAAAATTCATTCACACAAAAAGCAACAGGTAAAGCTATGTAAGCGCATCCTAGGTCTCAGCGCAAATGCGCTCTACCTCAGCACAATGCTGAAGGACATGCCATGCAGGTAAGAAAATTTGATTGACTTTGAAGATACTATACAGGCGGCCACATATTTAAGAAAGGCGGTCCTAAAAGGGCAACTGTAAATATCAACACAAATCAAGCTGTGGCCAAAGTTTGAAGAGATGTCCACAATCTTCTTGAACCATAAGGTCTCAGATCTGCAGTGTCTAAGGAGATGTTAGATTACTTAACCCAAACAGGGCAAGAAGCTTTTGGGGGTCCTCGAGGCTAACAAAATCTTACTGTATATCCTGTTGCTGAGCTGGTATCTTGAACAAGCAGTCTATACAACAATAGAATACCGACCAGAGAAAGTCCTGGCTGGTTTGTTGATGAGGTGACCGAGGCACGTCGCACCGGTGACCTCAACAAAGAGAAGGCTCTCTTCGCAGAAGTCTTCAAGCTTTTCGGGAACAGTGGATACAGTAAACTCATCGAAAATTCATGGAAAGTCATGTTAATGTTGGCCACACAAAAGTTGAGAAAACAGTGGTTATGGATCAAGCTTTAGCCATGAGTTAACATACAAAGGCTTATCCAGGTGGGAATCGCTGTGTATCAGCTGACCAAACTCCAAATCCTGGAGTTCTACCATGACTTCCTCAGACGTTTCATTGATCGGCAGGACTTCAGGTTTATTCACATGAACACTGACCAGCTTATACTTCGCGCTGAGTGCAACCCAGCTAGAGGCCGTTGTAAATCCAGAGCTTGCAGTTGAGTTTGACAACTTTAAAATAAGAGTGGCTGGCTTGGGACACCTGGAACAACCCAACCCCAGACTTGTTCAAGCTTGAGTTTGACGGACATCGGGCCATTTCACTCTACAGTAAATGCTAATTGGCTGCTGGGGACACAAAAAGCAAGCATTCTAGCAAAGGTATGTCAGCAGAGCACAATATTCTGACCTGGGGGTATAAGACTGCCCTAGAAGGAAGCAAAACCCGAGCGAGCTGAAAACAAAGGGTTTTGTATGCCAAATAACTACCTACCATCAAGAAAAGCTTGGCCTCGGTGCCTACTAAGACAAACGACACATCTTACCAGACAGAATCTACACGGAGCCCATTCAGTTCTTTGACGTCCCTCAATCCAATGAATAATAGTCTTGGGGAGATCCTAGGAGGCCCCACCTCTTCACAGGCGAAACTGGGGGACTCCCACGGCCAAGCTCACCAAGGATGCATCAGACAGAATGAAAGGTTCTTTGGAGCTTGATAGCAAAGCCAGCCTGTCACATCCTATGTTGGCGACAAGCAGCCGTATATATGCTAAGCTGGATATGCATTATTGCAAGTGGCTCCTGTACCCTGTTCTATGCTGCAATGTGGACGACCGTGTAGGGACGGTTACTGCTTTGTTACTTCATAACAAACACAATACGCTGTTATGGAGGGGCGAGTGAGTGCAATTAGCCAGAGGTTTCAAGAGGCAACCGGCATCCAAGTAACGGGCTGGTAACAAGTGAATAGCCCCTGATTGAATAACACATTGCACGCCGAATCCTTTCAGTTATGAAGTAACTACACAAGAAATCAATTGAGTGCGTCCTCTAATCTCTACTTCCTTCTTCTCCTTCTTTGAGCGCTAAACAATACTATGTGTGTTTATTTATGGACTACAAAGTAACTAGTACAGCCAATATTTTCACGAGCAAATGCACTGTGTTAGTAAGCGATGTTCGCATCCTCATAAGACAAAGTTGTCACACTTAAACAAATTTGTCTCACTCAAGCAATTAGGTTATGCTGTTTCCGGTGTGACAGTTCTTGGCAGAAGCAGCACATGGGGCTAGCCGTGTGTTTTTACCAGCCACAGCATAATGGCCAAGTGACTACCTACCATCAAGGAAAGCCATCTCCATTAGATGCCACATATATAGCCGAGATAAGGTCTAATTAGAGAATGCTTAGAGTCTACTTAGAGTACGCTTAGAGTACTCTTAGAGCCCACTTAGATTATAGTCCGTGTCTGTGGCATTTCTCATTGCATAGCTTAGCAGGTGCATAGCATGAACTAACAGAGGCATAGTGTGGCCTTAGCATGCAGTAGCAGATGCTTAACAGAGCTTACTAGACTTATAAGCAGGCGAATAGCATGAGTTAATATAGCTCGGTATCGTTATGCTCCTTATAAGCTGCTACTCCATAACATGGGTAACATGTGTTTAGCATAGTGTGGCTGGAAAAAACACATGTGCTACTTCCGCCAAAAATTACTACTTGGCTCCTCCCACATTCTTGATGTAATGTGACCTTTAAAGATATCAGAGAGACAGACCATAGACACAGCCAATTTTGGCTGTTGCAAAGGTTTGTGACAGTGATGATTAAACCCACACAGAAATGGTCTCGTGTTTGTTTACCTGGTCACAATGCAAAGAGGCAAAATATTTTTCCTCACCTTTCTATCAGCATCTGTGCACACTTAAATGTATCTAAATTTTACAATGAGAATATTACAAACACTCTACCATTGTATCACATTTTCTTCTTGAAAGTCTTGATGAATAAACTCTAATTTCATACAGAAACAATTTTCCACCATTGTGTAGAACATTTTAAGACTATTCAAAATCAGTCAACATATGTTAACGATAAAGCCATCATCCGCTTGCTTAAACTCCTGTAAATGAAGCATAGAATGTCACACTGACTTTTGTGTAGATGCAAAACAAATTTCATCAATTTTTAATGGATATACCCCCAGTCTCTAGATTAATTACTGTAAAACCTTTACGGTTGGTGGTACATCTTCACAGGCAGGTTTAATCTAACACGATTTCAAAGATGCACAATTATACGAGGTCTATTACAAAATCAACCTCCTATTGGCTGGTAAAACTTTAAACAAATTGACAATAACATCTAAATACATACAAAAGTTACATCACTCCATTACTTTTCCACACAGTCACCACCTAAATTCAGGCACTTGTCGTACCATGGTGCAATTTTTTGTAACCCATCAACAAGGAACGGCGCCACAAGGTACTTAGACAGTTGTTGACTAAATCTATGTCCCACTTTAAACTGTGCAAGTAAAGTCTTTGTGCAAGCAGCAGTGTGGGGCTGTGTGTTGTCATGCAGGATAATGATGCCACTGGTGAGAATTCCACACCTTTTGTTTTGGATCTGCCAATGAAGCCTCTTCGGTGTTTCACAATAAACTTCTGACATTATTGTAGTCCCTTGTGTCATGAATTCCATCAACAAAATGCCATTGCTGTCCCAGAACACTGTAACCATCATTTTTCATAGTGAAAATGTTTGCTTGAATTTTTTGGCTTGTTTGGAGAATGAGTATGCATCCATTGTTTTGACCGTTCCTTCATCTCTGCATTTATATAGTGAACCCATGTCTCGTCCCCAGTCACTATTCTGTCGAGAAATGCATCCCACTCTTCCCAGTAGTGCAGAAGGAACATCAAAGCTGAGCCCATTCTTTGAGCTTTGTTGCTTTGGTACCCACTGTGAACATAATTTGTGGTAACCTAACCCCTCTGTGACAATTCCTAGAAATTTGTGAAAATTCTATAGAAAGATCTGAAATTGTGAAATGGTGCTTTTCCGCTATGATTTGGTTGACTTTTTTAATTTTTAATGAACTTATCTGTCACACATGAATGCCATCATTTTCCACCCTCATCATGCACATCTTTACACCCATCTCTAAATTTCCTTCACCAATCCCTCACAGAGCTGTCACTCAAACTTTATCACCTTACACACTACACAATCGACGATGAATCTCAGCCGTATTTTGACCTTCTGCTTGAAGAAAACATCACACCACGAATTTCACATCTGGCGAGAAAGGCAGTAACAGTGTCTATGTTTATTTGTTCGAGATTCGAGAACTACTGAACAAATGCGACTGTAGGTTGATGTGTAGTGAGCTAACAGACTACTGAATGATGCAAGCAATGAATGGTGTCACTATGGAAACCGATTTATTTTTACTAGCCAATTAGCAGTTGATTTTGGATTAGTCCTCATACATCTGTATATACAAAAATATAATCTCCAAGCATGTAATAGTCATTTAGGCTCTGCAATCAGCCTTAGGGAAAATATTTGTTACATTCCTTCTGAGTTGCCTAAAGGCTAATTGTGATCAAGTCCCTATACCTGAAAATCAGTATAGATTCCAGAATGAATATATATCTACAAAAATGGTGTTTCCTGCAAGATCATCATCGTCATCTTCCACTTTTGACATCAAGCGTGGAGGGGAGAGATTGTTGACCTTTCAGTACTCGATGGGGGGTAAAAGGATATGCGAAAAAAAAGATTTGGTTAAGGATCTCTGGAAGTAAGTACAGAGTGCAACTGACCACAGACAGAGTATCCATATCTGGAAGACTCGCTCAGAAGGGAGTGCGAAGAGAGTCTGGATGATACTCAAAATTTAGAGGAAAGTTCAGATAGATTTTTAATCACATTGCTTCTGAAATAATCAACATGGAAAATTTTCAGTAGATTTTGAGGAGAGGAGGGAGAACATTGTGGGAATGTCCTGAGGGTAGTGATGCCAAATCATTATGGAATGCAGGCTAGTATTCATGAAAACATTCAATTATCAGAGCCTTCAAACAAATGAACATCAAATGTGAAGGGAGCTCAACAAACAAAAGACATGATAAATTGTAATGTTTCTATCAGTATTTCAGTATTTTTCAGCATTTATTCATTCATTCAGTAGCATGTCCTTTCCAGAACCTCACTCCCATAACAACCTTCCAGAAAACTTCTCGATCATAAACAAGATGTTTCGTATCCATACATTAAAAAAAAAACTGGAAACAAAAATACTTAGCTGGCAACCAAAATATCTCATCCAAACAGTAACCCAAAAATGCTGACAAAATAAAAATAAAACATCCTCCTACTGATTGAATTGATGTATGCCATGTTAAATGTCCAGTAGAAAATAAGTCATATCCATCCAGAGCACATTTGGCATGAAAAAATCAGTGTCTTAGGTAGCTGAAAGTATTCGAGCAGAAATAAAATTTACATTGGTTTGAATGCGCACAAATAGTGAAATATGTGTATTTCCTTGTGTATGAGTTTGAAGACGATGAGGAAAAGCTTCCTTCAAATGTGTCTAAAGATTCAATTTAGATGATTTTATTAAATATACACACAAAATGGTCACTTGTTAAAGATCGCTGAAGCCATCGCCATTAATCGGCAGAAGCTAGCTTTTGTGCAAACAGAAAATCATGATAAGTCAGTTTAAAATTACCACGGTAGACATTTGGAATTGCTGTGTGAATATATGTATATTTCAGCTTGAAGGATTTGTCTAATCATTTTAGTTTACATTGTGTTGTAATTTCTGCAGTATGTACCTGACGAGATGCAGCTAAATATGCCAGGCAATAAATCATGCAATCTATTTTTTGTGTCTTCGCTATTCAAATTCACTACAGGAAAATATTGTTTTGAATATCCAAAACTGTCTAAACATATAATGTTAGGTTCATCCTATTTTCTAATTTTAATAATTCACCAGCGATAAAGTTTTCCAAGCTGCTTAAAGTATATTTTTAAAACATGTGTTCATAGATACGGGGGCGAGGCAATAAGTAAGACACACAATTCTGTGGGATGGCAGGTAAATGTAGTTGGTGTTTTCTACGGGCGTCATTAGGTGACAGCAACATCAAACTTTATATTCCTGTTCGTCAGATGGCGCTAGGTGTCTCATGTGCAGTGCATAAACAAAATGGCGACTGTACTTACGGAGTGCACAACCAAAGAGCAACGTGCTGGTGTGCGTTTTTTGTGGGCAAAAGGACTGCCAAAGGACATTCATAAGGAAATGCTTCCTGTTTATGCTGACAAATGTTTGTCCCGTAAAGCGGTGCATAGCTGGGTAGAAAAATTTTCTCAAGGACGCTCTAAAATTGTTGATGAAATCCGATTTGGTCGTCCTGTTGAGATTGCAACAGAAGCATCCATGCAGCAGATGGAGGAGATGATAAGAGGTGACCAATTTCAAGAAGAAAGGTGACAGTGTAAATTCTGAATTGTACTATAACGTTCTATCGATCTTCATGATGCAATTCGAAGAAAACGTCCAGGACTGCTGACTAGAGGAGTGTTGCTTCTTCATGACAATGCCAGACCACATATGGCTTGATTAACTCAGGAGAAAATTAACCAACCAAGGTGGGAAGTTCTGGAACATCCACCTTACAGCCCCGACTTAGCCCCTAGTGATTTCCACCTTTTTGGTCCACTGAAAACCCACCTTGGCAGGAGACATTTCGCGAATGACGCCGAAGTTGAATGTGAAGTGAAAACGTGGTTTAGAAAACAGAGCACGCAGTTCTATGCAGCCAGTTTGGGAGGACTTATAAAACGATGGGATAAGTGCATCAATGTTGGTGGAAATTATGTTGAGAAATAAAGGGTCAATGTATGTATAAAAATAAACTGGTTTCAAGTTATCATTTTTAGTTATTTTTCTACAGCCATTTGTGACTTACTTATTGACTTCCCCTCGAACAATGAAATTTACTGAGCACCTGTGTGAACCATAATTTATCATGGAAAGGTTTAAGAATTTGATTGTCATATTTTATTGAATTGATCTAATTCTATTTATTATGTTGCTGACTTCTTGTCATTAGAAATTGAAGTTATTCCATTTGTCTTATTTAAATAATACTAGGTCAGCCCACTTAGTGTCTGCCTACCGTCCTAGGTGTCCTATACTTGCTGTAACCAGAAATGCACAGATTGCCAGACAAGCCCATCTGTATCGTGGTTTATTTCCAATTTATTATGTTGGTATGTATTCCTTTTCTTTTTAATCCTGTGCTTTCTCCCTTCTGTACATCTTTGTAATTACTTTTATTGTGAGTACATGTATTGTCTCCTTTTCTTCTTAATTATGAAATATTTCTTCACTTCACTCCTATTTCGATTTAAAATAATAACATATAAAGAGAGCCAGTATTATGACTTTTCTCCGTAATCTCGTATACTCTCGTCGGTAACGTGATGACGGTCCAAATCAGCAGTGGTTCGAATCGCATCGGTAACTTACGGGGTATGTGAGCCGGCCGCTCAGAAAGCAATGGCAAACTACTGAGCGTAATCTTGCCAAGAAATCAACATACAGCTGAAAGATGCTGGTGTTGACAGCTAAGTCCTGTAAAGGATATGCTAAAAAAAAAAAAAAAAGTAAAGACAGTAAGTACACTGTCAGATACCTTGTTTAGATGGACTAAAACAACACTCCGACACCACTTTGACAAAAGATGGAAAAACGCACATCCAAGATACCACGGAGACATATACCATGAGCTTCATATAAAAGAACAAATAATAATCTTCAGACTTCACACGGACCACAATAGACTCATATATAACCTCTTCAACACATTAAACATTGCCCATCATTATGTACTGGCCAACTGATGTAGGCGTTCAAATATCTCCACATATCTCGGTCCTTGGTGTTCTAGATCAGCTCTGCTGATGGTGTTCCTCCAAGCCACAATCTTTGTCCATTCAGCATCATTTCACTTGGTTTGCCTCTGCCTCTTTTCCCACTATTCTTTCCAGTTGTTACAATGTTCTCCAGTGCCTCTCTTCTCATCACATGCCCAAAGAATGTTGTTTGCCGCTTTCTCATAGTTGTATGTAATGTTCTAGTTTCATTAACTCTTCCAGGCAATTGTTGGTAGTTACTCAAGGTGTTCATAATATTTGTCTCAGGAACTAATCTCTGTTACCTCCAAGCTCTTCCTAGTTTGTTCATTCACATTCCATAATTCCCTGCCATACATCAAAACAGGTTCTATATAACATTTCAGCACTCTCTTGTATTTAATGACAATGACTTATTGCATAAGATATTTTTTTATTTTCTGAAGTGTAGCTTTTGCTTGACCTATTCTGCTTTTAATCTGCATCATGCATCTTCCATCTGATGTTATAATTGTCCCTTATTATTTAAATTTGTCAACTTGGTTAAGCATTTTCTCTTCAGTTGTTATCTCACATATTTATGCCATCTTTTTCTTTGATTTAACCATTGTTTCTGTTTTTGTGATATTCAAGGCCCTTTTTTTTATGCACTCTGTTACTACAATGTGCAAAAGTTGTTGTAGATGTATTTTTTTCTGCCATCAATATTGTATTTTAGTATTGCCCTTCGTAGTTTTGCTTGCTCTGTGGCAAAGGGGTTACAGACGCAGTTCGTAATCCCGCATACCGAATTCAAACCACAGCTGCGGGCGATTTGGCAGCAGACCACCTTGCGTTGATTTTTATGAAAGGGTCTGGGTGCCGGTCATTCAAAAATCCATGGGAAACTACTGAATATAAATTTGCCAAGAGATCACAAAACAGAAAAAAATGCTGGAGTTGACTGTGACGTCCTGTAAAGGATATGCAACTAACTTTTTTTTATTAGTAGCCTGATGATAGTGACAACTGGCAAGATTGAAGGGAACAGACCAAGAGGAAGACCGAAAGGAAAATACCTGGATGGCTTGGCCACATGGCATGGACGAGACAGGAATACTGAGCTGATCCACGACGCTGGTGATCGAGTGAAATGGCGAGTCATGACCGCCCACGCTTTCCGGCATGGTACATGATTGATTGATTGATGATAGGATGTGGTTGTCTTAAGACAGCCATAATGTTATTCCCTAATTCTGATTTGTGGGAATGCATTAATTCTTAAGAAGATGTGTTGATCTCCTTGTCTTCCACATCTACATGAGTATATTTTACCTCTGTCTTTGACTTATCTTATTGGCTGTCAAGACAAGTGAGAGCTCTGCTCAGCTGCACAATGGTCCACTTATCCAGTTGAATACTCGGTCCCCAGAGCTGCGTTTGCCACACCATGGTATATTTCCCATCCTCTACCACTTGCAGGTGCAGCTGGGATTTTCTCTTCCTATAGTTATGGTGCCATGATGATATTTCCTAGAACTCTAAAGTGCTTTTAGAGAAACATTAGTACCATGTTGTGTTATAATGCAGTCAACAAGAATGTATTTGGCCAACACCAAAACAAGTACACAAATTTATGGGGGCATGGAGGACTTGCAACAAACTGTGATGTTCTTTGAAAAAGAAGAAGAATGTGAAGACAAAGGAGGACAAGATAAGGATGGAAGAAGAAAAAGACAAAGAAGAAGTAACAAGGCAAAGAAGATGAAGGAACAGTTGTTAAAAGCTAGTTAATAGCATAACCAGAAGGTTTGTCCTACGGAAACATCAAGGGAAAGGAAATGTAAGGAGATCAAAAGACACATGGAGAATACAAAAAACACAATAATGATTAATATGGGAAAGATATGAAAGTAATTTCAAGAGACAGTAAATGATATAGGAGGGTTTGACTTCAGATGGCTGAGAGTCTATGCCCCACTGGGAGATGAAAAGCAGGGGTAGGGTGACCAGTAAAAGTAGAGGAAGAAGCAGCAGTAGAAGTAGTTTAGACAATGCATTACTGGGCCATGAATTCAAGCTTTCAGAATGACTGGGGAGTATCTTATCTCATCTCATCATGTTTCTCTTGTACCTTTCGGTGTCGAGATGAAGTATAAACAGTGGGAAATTGCCCGTTTATGGGCTTCATGTATCGATGTTCCCATGGACTCTCTTATTCCCTGTGTCCAACGTTTACGTAGTCAGCCTCTTCCTTTGCTTCTATCTGGTCTGTACATCATTGCTTGTGGTGGTATACTGTTAGTTGGTAACCTACTTGCATGGCCAAACCATTTGACTTGCTGCCTTCTAATAAAATATAGCATAGCTATAACCCCCACTTTAGTCCTGATTTCTTCATTTCTGATCTTATCTCTTCTTGATATATTGAGTATTCTTCTCAGGAATCTCATTTCTGTTGTTGTGATTTTTCTTTTCTCTTTTTTTCCAGGTTTTGGCATTGGTAACATAGAGTTGGTAGGAAGATTGTGGTGTAAAGTGCTTTCTTAGTAGTTATTGATACATGTTTGTTCTTTGGTCTTGGTGTCATTTGTCCAATGAGTTGGTTTGCCTTATTGCATCTATTTCGATCTCGTCTTCTGATTTGACATTTTATTATATTATACTTCCTAGGTACTTGAAACTCTTTACTTGTTTCAATTGATGTTCATTTAGGTAAATTGTTTTTTGTTTTCTTCTTCTTTAGTTACAGTCATTACCTCAGTTTTACATGTGCTAATTTTCATGTTATGTTCCCTACACATTTCGTTTAGACTATTCAAGTGGTCTTGTCATTCATCTTCTGATTTTGCTATTAGTACTTCGTCATCCGCAAACAGGAGTTCTCTAATGGTGTAATTTGCAGATGGTGCTTCTTCTGTGTTGCGGTATTCTTGCGGACTCTGTTTGGCTGGTTTCTTTACATATGTTGTCTATATAGGTTATGAACAAGAGAAGGGACAGGACACAACCTTGTCATACTCTGGGTTTTATGGTGAAGGGTTCTGATTGTCATCCATTTGTTCCAAACCGTCCATTCACTTTTGTTGTATAAGTTTCTACTTAAGTGTGTTATAAGCGTACTGACTCCATTTTGTTTAAGGATTGCCCACAGCTTAGTTAGTTAGTTAGTTAGTCGACAGATCATCCTCATTGCACATCGAACCATTCAGTCCATAAGTGCTCGGATCCCCTCCTCAGCAAATCCTGCAGCGTGTAGCGGCTAACGACGCCAGTTCTGTGTTGGTTTATCAATCTTCTTTGGCTTCCTGCTTAGTGTTCTTGTTTGGCCACACCTCTTTTAATTTGCTGCTCTCGCAGTCTGGCCATTGTTGTAGATTCACAGTCATCACTTGGTTCTCGCAAAAGTCTTACTTCTCGTAGAGCATTCAGAATGTCGGCCTGGTCCATGGCGCGTCCGCCCTCCACAGTAGCCTCACCTGCGAGCTTGTCAGCCCACTCATTTCCTTGTACTCCCGCATGCCCTGGCATGAAGATGAAACTAATCTTTGCCAGTCGAGACCGCTCCAGAGGCAGCAACCATTCTCTTCGGATCGACCCCTCCTCTATCCTCTTGATCATGTTCATTTAGTCGCTAAGGAAACAAGCCCTAGTGAATGTCTGTGTCTCGAGCCATGTTATTGATTTACTTACTGCCATGACTTCCATGGTCAGGCTACTTGTGGTTTCAGTAAAAGCACCAGAGTCCTCCTTCACAATTCTCCCTTCGGCCCGAGCTGTAAAGGCCCATGAGCTTCTCACATGTCGGACGACCGACCCATCTGTGTAGATGACCGCGTCACCGTCTAGCGAATTCTCGAAAATCAACGCTTGTACTTCAGCCTCAACAGCAGCCGGATTTTCTTGTCTGCATTTTCTGTCAAGTTGGATGCAAACTGAAAAGGATGTGCAGAAGTCTGTTGGCACTTGCACCCACTCCTCGCCAGGTTCTAAGTCCTCAAGTGAACACACCTGTTGAAGAATGTCTTCGGCTTGACCCATCCACAACCGTCCTCTTTTTAACCTGCTGCCCTTCACCTTCCTAATTTCACTATGCAGTGGATGTTGTGTGTTTGCGTTAATTCTGAGGTAGGCGCGTGCCCTGCAATCTTGTATTCTCTCTTCAATGGTTGGAAACCCAAGAAGGTAGCGCATCGCCCTGCATGCTGTATCTCTTGTACATCCAAGAATTATGCGCATAGCTTCATTCTGTATCCTTTCCATCCGTTCTATCTGCTTATGGCTGAGAGTCAGGATTGCCATTGCATACTCCAAAACAGACATGACCAACCCCTCGTACAGAAGACATAGATGGCGCTGCTCACAGTTTGCTGCCGCCATCACCCGCATCGCTGCCAAACCCCGCTTGGCCTTTGTTATCACCTGGTCTATGTGCACATTATAAGCAAGGCTTCGATCAAACCGTATCCCCAGGTAATTCATTGCCTGCGTTCTTTCCACCATCTCTGAACACAGCATTACAGTTGGTGTTGGAGTGTTGACAATATGATTATTCAACGAGAACCAAGTCACTGTTGCCTTTGTTGGGTTGACCATTGCCCCAGCTTCATCACACCAAGTACTTATGCGATTGAGTTCGGTTTGTAGTTCCACAGCAACCTCCTCTCTATCCTTCCCCTGACGATACACTAAAACATCATCGGCATATGACAATGTCCTGCCAGGTCCAGTGATCTGCTCACTGGTGATTCTCACTGTGTAGGCGTTGAACAGTACCGGAGATAATGGTGATCCCTGTGGTAGGCCAGGATATATTGTTGTTGGTTCCGAAGTCCAACTGCCACATCTAAAAACTACTTTCCGTTGGAAGAGGGCTGCAGCGATCCAACTAAGGAGGAATGGACTTATGTTTAGTTCGAGAAGCTGAAACATTAAAAAATCCAGTGGTACTCTGTTGTATGTGTCCTCAAGATCAATCGCTGCAGCAACGGTTTCAGTGCCTGAGTGGAAACCTTCATAGACATCCTGGGCAAAGACTGCTGCATTGGTCCAGGTTTCCCTTTTTGGACGGTACCCACCCAGGGTGGGTGGGAAAACACCTTGCCTCTCTAGTTGGCTTGATATTTTCTTGGCAATTACCTTCTCCAGCAGCTTGCCTATTGTATTCTGCATGGTTATAATTCGATATCCCTGAATTTTTTTGTGGTCTTTGTCAGGCTTCGGCAAGGGAATCAGATAGCTGTGTAACCATTCCTCCTTGATGCTAGCACCCCCTATACTGTTGTTGTATATGTCTGCTAGTTTCTCTAGCTCATTGTCGGTACACCTATTAATGTCATCGTATCTTATGCCATCAGGACCTGGAGCACTGTTTTTTGATCGTCGAAGCACAGCCTTGATTTCTTTCACTGTCACTGTGTCTTCATCCGAAGTGTCCTGGGCCTTGCATCTGTCTGAGGTGACCTCCTTGGCCAGATTTCGGCCTCCCATGTCTGTCTGGTTGCTTTGCTCAAGGTAGCGTTCAAAGAGGGCTTTGCCCTTGTCCTCGTCAGTCCTCTGCCAGATGAGGTCAGCACCTTGGAAGTCAGAAATGCTCTTATTCTTGACTACACCACTCATGCTTTTATGTAGTCGCCAGAACAATTTCAGTGACTTGTCTGTGCTTACTCTTTGACACACCTCTGCCCATTTTTCGCTTTTAACAACCTTGACCAGTTTTTTGAAGTAGCTTACTTTTGTGTGCATCTCTCTTTCTAAGTGCAAGCAGGGACTAGGATGACCAGTTCTGTTCTTCTTGGCATTTTGCCATCTCCTTACAGCACTACGCTTATCCACCCAAGCCTTCTCCACCTCGAAACTCCACCACGGTGGCTGCTCCCAGCTTTTTTTCCTGCCCTGAAACGTTCTGCGCTTGTCACGTCTTATTTTACTCACCACATCTTGCCCTGTACTGTCATATTGGAACGTCTTTACCTTTAGCTTGTGCTGCCTGGTTCTGCCTTTCTCCACCAGTATGCTGCACGGGTGGTGGTCGCTGCCATGGTGTCCTAGGACACCCCATCTACACACTGTAGTGAGTAAAGGTGAAACTAGCGCCAGATCAATAGCACTGTCCTCATCGCCCGGACGGCTTGCTGTTCTGGTGACACAGCCACTGTTGATACAAACCAGGTCGATGGTTTCCAGTGCAGTCTCGAGCTCCTCCCCCTGTGTATTGGATGAAGTGTTTCCCCATGATCTGCCTTTAGCATTGAAATCACCACAGAAAATAACATTTCTCTCGTGGCCTAATATGCCACTTAAGCACTGCCACTTCTGGGCGTCCACACTGGCATTGCGGGCATAAACATTAACCACCACGAATGGTATACTGGAATGAACTCTCAACGCCTGTATTTGTATATCGTCACTGTCCCAACTGGACATGTCTAGCTCTGACGCCACCATGCTGTCGCGAACGAGAATCGCCATTCCCAGATGTCGTCTGTTGTAGAAACATTTGAAGCCGGCAATCTGGAGTAGCTGATCGCCCAGTCTCGTCTCCTGGAGTGCTACAATGTCGTTCCTGTAAACTAGGGTTTCTAAAATAGAGCCCCATTGTTTTACACTGGCACAGTTCCAATATAGAATACGGGCGATGAGGACAGTGCTATTGATCCCACAGCTTGTTTCTATCTACTCTATCAAATACCTTTTCTTGGTCAACAAAGACTAAATAGAGTGTTTATTAAATTAGATTGAGTTTTCTATAAGTTGTCTAAGAGCAAAGATGGCATCTATGCATCCATTGTTTTTCCTAAATTCAAGATGTGTTTCATTTAGCTGGGGTTCTATTGCAGGTCGTAATCTTTTCTTGAGAAGTTTTCAAAATATTTTTTCAGCATGACTCAAAAGGGAAATGCCTCTGTATTGTATGCAGTTTCTTTTAATGCCTTTGTTTTTCCAAATTGGAATAATTATGGTGCTTTCCCAGTCTCATGGTGCCTGTTGTTCTACCCAAACATGGTTGAATTGTCTATTTAGCCATGCTGTTCCTACCTCTCTTGCTACTTTAATTAGTTCATTTGGTATTTCATTTTGTCCCGGTGATTTGTTCAGTGGGGCTAATCTGACGGCTTCTGTAATTTCTTCTTTCAGTATGTTTGGTTCTAGTTCTTCGGTGGCATCTGTGTTGATTTCTTAAATTCCTGTGACATCTGATGGAATGTTGAAAAGTTGTTCGAAGTAGTACTTCCATCTTATTTGGATTTGTTTGTTTATTCACTTATTGGTTCTCCATTTTCACTGTTAATTATTTCAGTTGGGTCAAAGGGTTCTCCTCTTGTTCTCACTGCACTCATTTGAATTAAGAGAATAAATAAGATAAAGAGAATTCAAAATCCAAGGATTCTGAGAAAATCAACACAGGAATCAAAGTTTACAAGTTCAACATGTCTGTAAAGCAAAACAAATATCCTTAAGTAAAAGAGCTCTTGCCTTAATTAAAGTACAAGAGAATTCTGTCCACAATTCTGTAGGGACATACTTTTAAATAGTAGTATCCAGTGTCCATGTTAATACAAAACTCTAGAAGCGTAATCAGCATTGAGGCTCTCACATCAAACGTAATACAATTTGTTCAACTTTGAAAGTCGATCGGTTTTCCTTTTTGTCCGGAATATTGCAGTGGTGGCCATTGAATTGTGCATTTGTCAAACATTTTGGTCAATTTTTGAAGGTGAGAATCATATCATTTAGTCCTCTGGTTAGAGTTTTTGCAGGGCAGTTGTTGTCAAGAGCGTGTCAATAAAAATCACTATTCATTTATTAGTATGTGTTTATTATGAATAAATTAAATGTTTCTGCTCCTTGTTTCAAAGCAATATTTTTTTTTTGGTCTGCCTCTGTACTTCATGGTAGAAGTGGTGTTACAAAATTGGTAAATAATATATTATACAATTTCAGGATAAACTGGTATTTCCCTATATATAGTGGTCTCTTGTTGTTGACTTTATTTGAATCTTCTTCTTCTTCTTCTTCTTCTGCGATCATCCGGAGTTTTTTTTTCGGATGTGATTGCGTTGTGCCTGTTTACAGCAGAGCTGCGTTCTTGCGCCGTTAGGCCGACACATCCGACTTCTGCGGGCATTTGTTGACCGGGTTAACTATCCCGGGTTATTTGAATCTATATATAATCGTTTAAATGTGTGTTAATTATCATAATTCTTGTAATTTCTTTTTAAAATCACCTCTCAAAACAAGAGTGTTCTTTATATTTAAATTAACACTTTCAGGCTTTATGGATTTTCCCATGTTTTGTGCGGGGATTTTCTCCCCCTTGTAGTTTTTGTATGTTGTTGATATTCTGGGTCAGTTTATTTCAAGTTTGTTATAAACTTGTTTATGTTCTTCTTCTTCTTTTGTATGTATTTGCAATGTTGTCTCTTATATGAATTTCACTGTATTTTTAAGTTCACTCAGTGGTCAAAGAGTTCATCTTCCACTGTTGTTTCACTAACTAAGCCAGAAGGTGTGCCTATGTATGTTGTATTTTGGACAATCTTGGAGTAAGTGATCTTATGTCTGTGGCGCCAATCCACATGTGAATCGGCACATAGCTGATTTGCCAATCTTTAATTTTATATACATGTGTTTGTGTAATCTATTGTGTCCTGTTCTGAGATGCAGAATAAATATTTGTTCTGGTCTGTCCATAAAGTGATAATCGTCTTGAGCTGGTGTTAGTGGCTTTCTGATTGATTTGACCATTCTTTTATTTTGGTGGTATGTAACAGGCACATCAGTTTGTTATTCTATTGCTCCTTCCTTAGCTAGTCAGTTAGCTCTCTCATTTCCAGTAAGATGTTATCCACTGTACTATATGGTGACCTTAAGCTAGCTGCCTAGTTCAGACAGAGAATGTGACGCACTGGCACTTTCCCAGACAGGAGCGCCTCAAGTACTGATTTTGCATTTGTCAATAGCACCATAGGCTGTGTACCATGGTTGGTGTTCAGTAATTTCTCTGTTGCTATCTGGATTGCCTGAATTTCTGCATCATAGTTAATGCAGTACTTTCCTGTTGGTACTCTGCCCTGTCCCTAGTATTGTTTGGGTATTCTATGTATACTCCTGCTCCTCCATTTTGAACACCATTTTGTGCTGACCCATATGTGTAGACTCTGATCCAGAGGTCCTGTGGGTAATCTTCATCAAGGAAACTTGAGAGTGACTGTTCTGCACTGTACACTGTTCTGTTCTTCCTTGTCAAATATTCCTCTCACTTTTGTCTGGATTTGTAGGGATAATCTATGTTCCTCTCTCCATGGAGTTCATTCTGGAGTAGTTTTCAGAGGGATACTAACTGCGGGAGAAGCGGCTGACAAAGTGGCTAGAATGTCAGGTTCTCCTTCAGGAGACCCTGGTTTGAATCCTTGGTAAAGTGTGGATATTTTTCTGTCGGAAGTAAAAAGAAAACCCTAATCTGCACAGTTCACAGCGACTGCACTAGCCAGGCAGTCTTAATTCCTCAGGCTCAAGACTCATGTCCTACACCGCAAGGTATTATTGGCAGTGGTTGACAGTTTTGACAGACCAACTGTGAACAGAACTTTGGTTTGTCTGCAGAGTTGTTTGGCCTCGTGGATAAAACTGCTTCTTTTTTACCACCACATTAGCTAAATTTTCAAATCTGTTCTTCATAGGGTGGCCTGGCATGCTGAGGAATTTTTCTGCTTGTTTTGATGTTTTCGTATCTCTGCTTATGCTCTCCCCATCTTCTCCATCTTCACTATAGGGATTGTCTCATCCCTCCTGATATGACCTAAGTGCTTGATTTTTGTCCAGCTCTTGTAGTGTGGTTTTTTTAAATGCTGAATACCATGGGTAAGCCCATATTCTAGTTGTGGCTGTAGGCTCTGTTGATAAATGTGCTAAGTATTTTTCCACTGGCTCCCCAAATGATTCTATTGTTTTCTCAGGATGGTTATCTTCCTTCTGACTTTTGTTGTTGCTTTGTTGATGTGCTTTCTCCATGTAAGCCTGACATTAAATGTTACTCCAAGGTATGCAAGTTCTTAATCTTCCTTTAGGGGTATTCCATTTATCTGGATGATGCCTGCGTTTTGTTTTGGAGAGAGGATAAATATAGATGTGCTGCACTTGTCATTGATTATGCTGACACATCATCTTTTTGCCCATGCAACTAGTGCATCTACATCTCTTTGTAATGATCTAGTGGCAACTGATTCATGTTCATGTGTGTTCCATAGGACCAGGTCATTAGCGTACATTGCCACTTTCATTCCATGTGGACTACCATTGGTGAAGATTAGGAAAAGTGTGGAGACAGGACTTCTCCCTGGGGAACACTGATACATTAGAACTTTCTTGCTCTTGACTTCATCTATCTATACCCTGGCTTTTCTGTTGTGCAAGTATGCTTTCACCCATTAGTACATTCTTCTATTCACTTTAGTATCTCAGTTTCTTCATCAGACCTTCTTTCCAGACTTTGTCAATAGCTTTCTTTAGATCTATCCATGTCACCAGTTTCTTATTTTAGAATGCATCCTCAATTTTTTTGAGAGAAGTGTGTTGTGTGATCTTCCGTAGAGTAACCCTGAAGCCTGCCTGCTGTGGTATAAAAATATTTTAACTTTCAATGCACCAAACGTTGCAGTCTGTGATTGATGATGCACTCCATTGTTTTGCAGAGATAGCTTGTGAGGTCTGTAGCAGGAGGCACTGGAACTGTTTTTTCTTGGTTTTAGGAGAGATATAATGATTGCTTCTCTCTGAGTTTGTGGAATTGTGTGTAAGGTCTAGCAGTTATTGAAGATCTGCAGCAGCTTTGTTTTGGTCATTGTTCCTAGGTTCTTGATAATTTCATTGGAGATGCCTCCAGCTCCTGGTGGCTTTCTCATTTTCAGTTTTAATATTGCTAGCTCCAGTGCCTCATGTGCTATTTCTTTCTGTCCTGTATGTTGTCATTTACTTCTAAAAAATCTGTTTTGCCTCTCTGGGCAAAATGGTCAGCTGCTTATGTTCCAGTTAAGATTTTTCCATTTTGGTGTAGTGTAATCTTTGAGTTTCTTCCCATGTCCTCATCATTAAGTTGTTTTACTAGCTTCCACAACTTCCTTTGTCTCTTTCTAAGTTCAGGGACTCAGTTTTCTCCTGTCAACTTTTCCATCTAGCCTGCAACTTGGCCCTTTAAAATGTGGCCTTTGCATGCTGGTATTTATTGTGGTAATCTTGACTTACTTTCTACCTACTTCCACATCATTATGTAATAACATCATTCATGAAAACGAGTTTGTTGAAGTACCTGAAGACATGATGGACTGGCACAATGTAATAGTAACACTAGGTCGTGAGTGCAGAGAATGGGCAGTGGGCCACACACAGTTTGAGGTGCAACAACTGATCCAGAGTAACACACATAAGGTGACATAGTTATCTATACTGATGGGTCAGTGGTGAGAAACAAATGGATTAGTTGGGGTTTCATTGTGAAGGCTAATGGACTATTGTTAATTAAAAAAGGAGAGTCTGGCATATGAGGCTACGACCTCCAGCATCAAAATGGAAGTGGAAGCAGTCACAGCGACATTCCGTTAGTTAGAGGAGACCACTGCAACCCACACTGTATTCAATACGGACTCAAGGAGTATGCTTAGTAAGGTGGAGAAAAGAATGCTTTGTGTGGAATGGCTATCGTCGCTTCAAAGGTCACAGATTGTGAGAATTGTATGTTTTTTTGCCCTGGTCATGTGGGGGGAATGAACAGGCTGATAGGCTGACTTGGAATGCACCTCTTGGTGGTAGATTACCTATGGACAAAGGGGAGGTGATCGTGCGCCTGTGGGACCAGTTGGAAAAGGTGGGGGAACAGACTAAGAATCCGTTATGTAGATAGGATGAGATTGTGGTGGATTGGCAGGGGTTCTGGTATAATCTCAAAATTGAGAGGGAAGACCAGGAGAACTTTCAATCAGAAGCGGTGGGAACAATTAGTAGTGTGACTCTTCGCTTGATGTTGAACAAGGGGATGGAGCATGTATGGGTTTGTCCTGAGTGCAGTGATGTCAATTCTAAGCTTAACTCAACTCAACTATGTAATTGCTCTAATTCATTACTCCAGTATGGCTGATATTGTTTATGAGCACCTCTTGCTACTGTGTCTTTTGCTGCCTGTAGTTTGTCAAACTCTTTAACTACTTTATTTATGTCTTTATCTGTGTTAAGATTTCTAACCAGTATGCTGATGCAACATTTGTACATCGTCCAGTCTGCTTTCTTGTAGTTCCACCTTGAGAGGGTGCTGCTTTCACTTACAAAATCTGACTGGTGAATGAAAAGCTAGATCAGGTATAGTTGTGGCATGCTATGATCTCCAGTAGAAGATAGGTGGGTCATATGGCTTGTTAATCAAGATAAATCTATTCTCATCCTGAATTTTTCTTTTGTTTAAATTATATCTAACGCCTGGGGGAAGTTGCTGGGACAGTAGTAATTGATCAGTTGTAGATATGTATTTTCTTTCTTAAGTTTAAGGGTCTTCTTCTTCTTCTTCGTTCATCCAGAGTTTTTTTTTCCAGATGTGATTGCATTGTGCCTGTTTACAGCAAAGCTGTGTTCTTGCGCCGTTAGGTCGACACATCTGACTTCTGCGGGCATTTGTTGACCGGGTTAACCATCCCGGGGAGTTTTAGAGTCTGATACTGCACCCCTTCCAAATATACTTCAATTTGGTAAGCAGTGATGCTATTCTTTACAAATGTCAGTGTCCCACCTTTTCACATGACTTTCGGTCAGATTGGTAACACTGTTAGCCTCTGATTATGAAAGGTATGTTTCATTGAGGTGAATTTTCTTGCAATCAATTATTGTAAAGAATAGCATCACTGCTTACCAAATTTACTTGTTCTTCATTCAAGATGTTCTCTAGGTCAGTTTTTGTGCTGCTAACTCCCTCCGCATTCCAATGCATTATTTTCATTCGTTGTCTGGTATCTTCTTCTTCTTCTGCGTTCATCCAGAGAGTTTTTTCTGACACGACTGCATGTTTGCAGCAGAGCTGCATTCTTCCACCATTAGGCCCACACATCCGACTTCTGCGGGCATTTATTGACCAGGTTAACCTTACTGGGTCTTTGTCTGGTATGGCCAGACACTCTATTCTCATGTCCTCCACGGGACATCTGAGAAGGTTCCCCCAGTTAGTGTCGTACATATCTTTGGCGGCATACAGCCCGTTACTGCACCTGTCTGATGGTCCTTGATATGGTAAGCACTATTATTTTGCTGTTGTAGACATTTTTCATTCATACATGCATGTGCGCGCAGTAACCTGATTGTTGTGGTGTGCCTCCTAGACTAATCTTATTTGAGTTTAGATATGTATGAATGTTGTTGTTTCTCTGGGTTAATTTGATTTTTTTATCTTGTGCAAATGAGTCCACATAATGGTCAGCTGCCTATTTTACTGTTAGAATGTTTCCGTTTTTATGTAGCGCAATCTTCTCCTTGTGCCCTCACAATTAAGTTGTTTTACTAGCTTCCACAACTTCCTTGTGTCTTTTTGAAAGTTGAGTGACTCTTATTGTATTCTCCTGCCAGCTTTTCCATCTAGCCTGCAACTTGGTTCTATGAAATGTGGGTCATCATCATCAAGTGCTCTGCCAGCTGGCGTAGGCATTCATAGCTCTCCACAGATCTTGGTCTTTGGTTTTCTGGATCAACTCTGCTGCTGATATTCCTCCGTGCCACCGTCTCAATCCATCCAGCATAATTTCTCTTGGTCTGCCTCTGCCTCTCTTCCCCTCGATCTTTCCAGTTGTCACGATGTTCTCCAATGCCTCTCTTCTCTTTACATGACCAAAGAACGCTGCCTGTTTCTTTCTTATTGTTGTCTATAGTGTTCTAGTTTCATTAGCCTCTTTCAGGCAATCGTTGTTAAGTTACTCTGGCAGTCCAATGAATTCGCAACATTTGTCTCAGGAACCACATCTCTGTTGCTTCTAATTTCTTCTTAATTTGTTCATTTACATTCCAAGATTCACTGCCATATAGCAAAACTGGTTCTACATAGCATTTCAGAACTCTCTTTCTTAAATTCAGTGATAGTGACTTATTGCATAGGATACTCTTCATTTTTTGACATGCGGCTTTTGCTTGCCCTATTCTGCTCTTAATCTCTGTTGTACATCTTCCGTCTGATGTTATAAAGTCCCTTTTTTTGTTTTTTTCCACATATCCTTTTACAGGACATCGCTGTCAACAGCAGCATCTTTCAGCTGTCTGTGATTTCTTGGCAAGATTACGCTCAGTAGTTTGCCATTGCTTTCTGAGCCGCCGCTCAGTTATCCCGCAAGTCACCAGCGGGGGACGAACCGCTCCCAGTTCTCGCCCGCTACGAGACTCTGTGTGATAAACGGGATTATGGAGAAAGTGGTGTAACCCCTCGGCCAGAGAGACCGGCATAAAGTCCTTGGTATCTAAAATTATCCAGTTGGTTAAGAATTTTTCCTTCTATCTCTATCTATGTCACATTTTGATGTCACCATTTTCTTTGATATCACCATTGTTACTGTGGGTGCTGGTATTTATTGTGGTGCTCTTGGCTGGGTTTGTTTTCTACATCCACATCATTATGCTATTCCTCTAGTTCACTAATCCAGTATGGTTTATATTGTTTATGAGCAACTCTTGATACTGTTTCTTGTGCTGCCTAAAGTATGCATTTGCCGAACCCTTCAACTACTTTGCCTTTATCTGTGGTCAGATTTCTTACCAGTATGCTGGTGTAATGTTTGTACATTGTCCAGTCTGCTTTCTTGTGCTGCTGTCATTTACAAGCTCATTTACTATAGTTAGAAAGACTCTCTGATGGTCACTGCCATTGAGTTGTTTCCCAACACTTTGTGTCATGTTCCACTCAAGGTCTGAGGATTGAAAAGTCAGGTCAGGTATAGTTGTGGTGTTCTATGATCTCGAGTAGAAGGTATGTGTGTCAGACGTCTTGTTAGTCAAAATACAAATATTCTCATCTTGCCATACTGGTCCATGTATTCATAGTCTCAGCTCTGTTAAAATCACCACACACAATAATTTTTTTTCTTTAAATAGGAATGTCTAGTATCTGTTGGCAGTCACTTGCACAGTATTAATTGATCAGATGTAGATCTGTATTGTCTATCTTAAGCTTAAGAGTCTGATATTCGGCCTCTTCCATATATACTTCAATTTTGAAAGCAGTGGTGTTATTCTTTTCAAGGATCATTATCCCTCCCTTTTTCCTGTCTTTTAACTCAGATCGGTAGCACTAGCAGCCTCTGATTTTGAAGGCTATGTTTTAATTGAGGGTACTTTCTTGCAAGCAACACATATTACTTGTTCTTTATTCAAGATGTTTTATAGCTCTGTTTTTTTGTTGCTGATTCCCTGTGCATTCCAGTGTATTATTTTCAGTCTTTCTTTGGTGTGTCAGGAGCTCTATTTTCATGTTCGCTGGCTCCACAGGACATCTGAGAAGAGCTTCCAGTCGTTGTGGTTGTACCCTATAGAGACATAGGGCATAGTAATATACACCTGGCTGGGGGCCCATAGCAAGGCAAGCACCATAACATTTTGCAGTAATAGACATTTTTCATAGTGTGTATGCATGGCATTTTGATTGCTGTGGTGCGCCTTCTGGCTGGTTGCCTCCGTTGTCAACACTTTTCTTTTGCAAGGGAAGACTGTAGTCTTACTCAGGTTTAGATATGTATGTATCCATGTGTCTGTGCATGTATGTTCGTTATTACATATATAGAGCAGTCTGAAACTAATCAAAAGCCAGATATATAACCAGACTGCTCTAGTTAGTAGTAACTAACTAACTAACTAGAGCAGTCAGGTTTTACAGCGCCAGAGACTTGACATCACTCTTGTTAGTTAAAGCAGTTCCGCCGCGTGAAGTCCAGGAATTTGACTTTTGCTGCCAGAGGTGATGAGTGCATGAGCCATGGGGGTATTTTTCAAGGTTATGCGTTCACCCCAAATCTGCTCCCCCAGCTATAACAGCATTTAGGAACCATTTTTATGTTATATATGGATGTGTGGATAATTTAACATAGATTTTAAAAACATGTTTGTGTATGTGTAACTGCATGTCTGTACAATTAGTTGTATGAAAAGTAGATGGATAGAAATTGTGTTCACTTCAGATCATATGCATTATATCAGGCTTACCCAAAGAAAGCAGCTAGTCCTTTAGTATGTTCAACCAAAGTGTAGATCTCAGCAAAGTAAATCCGTTTTTGAGTCAAATTACGTCTACATGTATACCTGAGATTTTTAGAAAGAAAAGACAGCAAGAAGATAAAATAATCAACCTACTTCCTAATGCTATGATTTAGTGTATGTAAAGGCACTTTAAAGGCACTTGGTCGGTCTCCCTGGCCAAGGAGTTAATGACGTTGTTCGTAATCATGCATATCCACATGGGGAAAATAGATGTGCGAGATTCGGCAGCGGATCGCGCCGTGCTGGTAACTTACGGGGGTATGTGAGCCAGTTGTTCAGAAAGCAATGGCAAACTACTGAATGTAAAACTTGCCTAGTACATCAACAGCAGCTGAAAAATGCTAGTGTTGACTGCAACGTCCTGTAAGGTGTATGCAACATAGACCCAAAAAAGGCATTTTACACCCTGTATCTGCCAAGGGAATACCTACATCTTTTCATTTTTTTTAATGTTTGCTTGCATTGCTAGCTGCACATTGCAATTAAGATTAGTGGACTAAGTTTTACAATTGATTTAATTGGTATGCAGTTTTATTCTGCCAGTAACTAGTGTATGTAGCTTATTCTTGAAATTGCCATCATTTAATGATGAACGGACTTCACTGTACTAAATTACTGATAAATAGGTTCTCTGTTTTCTCTGTGCCTTGTGAAGAATATGCATACTGATTGCTTCATAAAACACTGATTGTGTTTATACCTGTATGCAACCTGAATGGTTCATAGCACACTGATTGTGTTTCTACTTGCAGCAGTCTCTTATATTCTTCTTACTTCCAGCATCATATATGATTCTATATTGCAGTGCTCCTTTACTTGGTGTGTCATAGATATGTGTCATTTGTATAATGCTTCAGGTCGTGAGGGAAGACCAGATGATATCACTAAACCCGTATTTCCAACAAATGATGTGGTCAAACCTGTGGATACACCATATTACTGGGAGTCGGAAATGGATCAGCTCCTAACTGTTGCATTGAATAAAGCCCTTTACTTTAAGATTGCTGCACCGAAAGACCCTATTATTTTGGTTACAGGCTGGAAACACGGAGCTGGTTTTGCTAATACCGTACGACTTGTATACTGCCCAGATGTTACAAATTTGACTTTAGCTAGCAGTCACATTCCTAAGTTGGCCTTTTATGTTGGTGCAGATTAATGTCACAAACATCTCTTTAAACTGTAAATGTATGTGTCATCAAACAACAAACATTTGTTATAGTTGTAGATGTAACAAGTAAACATTTGTCCCAAAGCATTTTCCCACTATAGGTCTGTGACATGATAAGGATATCACATTTGTAAGCCTGAATGCATGGAGAAATGTGTGGCCAGTGTTTTCCTCACTTAGATTATGACAAGCCCATGCGTCGATACCCCGTCTGACCATGCTCATGACATTATTAGTGCAGCTGCCTATCAACTTCACTGGTGTGCCTGTTAGTTGTAGGTATCTGTGAGTCATGTGATTGATACAAAGTGTGGCAGGCGACATGGTCGAAAGGATAAGAATGCACTTTCTTAAACATCCAGTGTGCTGATTCTGAGGTAAGGGGTTCAACCTCTGCACCGGACAGTTGGACTAAAGTGTTGACCTCTCGTCCTTGACTTGGGGACGTAAATTACAAGTATCTCTGAAGTCGGAGTGGCTTCCCTGATGACAAGGGACACTATTAATAGGGAAAACTAATCCACACACAAAATTCAGTCCAGCACTACTAGAAGTAGTGTGTATGGACTGTGCTTGAGTTCAAAGTGAACAAAAACAAAACAAAACACACACACACACACACACAAAATACAAAGTGTTCCATGTGTTGTACTACACACATAGTTGACCATGCTAACATTTGCAGAAGCTGTTGTGAATCAGATGGCTAACCCACCATTTTGTAAACAAAAAGACATGATAGTTAGTTTAAAACTATCATGATTCTGGGAAGGTTAACAAATGCCTGCGGAAGTCGGATATGTCGGCCTAAAGGACTAGAACGCAGCTCTGCTGTAAACAGGCACAATGCAGTCACATCCGAAAAAACTCTCTGGATGAACGCACAGGCACAATGCAGTCACATCTGAAAAAACTCTCTGGATGAACGCAGAAGAAGAAGAAGAAACTATTATGATAATATGTGTGTTGTGTATTGGCAATAAATTTGGCATCCTATTGTTTATGTCTTGTTTGGATCTAAATATTGCCAAATACCAGTAATCCAAAATAGAATGAATACATGTGAGAATGCCAGTGTTTTTATCCCTCTTACACTCCCTATGAGAAAAGAGGACATTGCATCCAGATAAACAGTGTAATATATCAAAAGGTTAATGTTTTACTGTCATACTGAGATGTCTGTGTACATGTATTTTAGGAACAAAGCATTTGTTTTTAAATAATAACTTTAATATCACAGAGGAATATAGTACAACTGGATGTGGTCATATAACATGCACTAGAATAGGTTCAGATCCAGCAGAGAAATAATGTATTTATTTTTAAAATATCATAAATCACAATGCAGATACTGGTATGTCTCTGGTCATCTGTATTGCCTGTGTCGTACATGGTCATCTCATTGTGTAGCAATAGAAAAATAATATATAATAGAAAAATAAAAATTATGTTATAGAGGAGACAAATAAGTTATATTATTTTTTTCATATAAATTTCATTGTATGTTATATTTCCATTGTTGTGGTATTTGAGATGGCCAGAGACATTCCAATATCATCTTTGTGAGATATAGTATGTAGAGTTTGTGTTCATTATTTCTCTGCACGATCTCCCTGCATGATCTTTCAGCAGGGGTAACTTGATGGTCATAAACCTGTCATTTATGGCCTTTGGAAATTCAGCTAGTTTGCCAACCAGGGCCGACTTAATGGCAAATCCCACACCGGATTGGCATCTTTCCTAGCTTTTCCTTCCACTCCAGAAGAATGTATAGCCAGCACCTACTTCAAAGATTTGGCATTCTTCTGCAAGTCGTGTCTCGCTCAAGGCTGCAATGTCAATGTCATACCTGCCCAGCTCTCTCCCAATCAGTGCTGTTCGCCTCTCTGGGCCTGGCGAGCCATCACTATCAAGTAGGGTGCGTACATTCCAAGTTTCGATTGTCAAGGGAATATGGTTAGCTCTTTTAGCTTTACCTGTTTTTACATTGTTTGTATGTCGACCGCAGTATAGGGTACCCACAACCGCGGCTAGCTGGTTAGGTCATGATGGAGCAGACAATGTTTAGGGCACCTTTTCTAACCCCTTCTTCATGCTATGTAGGTAAGCAGTGCTTTCCTATAGAGGGCTGCTCAGTCACTCAGGGGGCTGCCGAATCCTACGGCTGCCAGCGTAACCACGCCTGCCGCTTTGCTGCTTGCCCATTGCCACAGGGCTTGAAGGTAATATATGAAGTTGGATGAAGAATTACTTGCACGATGAATTGGATTGGACTGGAGACGAATACAGGTACAGTGTATGACCAGGGCGCTCTACGTGCCTTGCTGTGCTCATTACGTTCCACAACGTTTTGCAGGTAAACGCCGTCTTGCCCGTTGAATAAACAATGATTTCTTCCACGCAGTCTGCCGAGTCCTGTCTTCACATGCTGAGTAGGCATACCCTAGTTCACCGATTGGTTTGACACCAAATCGGCCACCCACGCCTGGTTTAGCCAGCCTGTCACAGCTGTTGCCTGGGGGGTGGCCGCTGTCGCATGCTGACAGCTACTAGGAGCCACAAGCGTGAGCAGGAAGTCAGTCTTGGACCAGTGGGGGATGTGCCCTGAAAAGAGCGTGAAAGTCATCCTTACCAAAGGTACTACCAATGCCTGACACCCCGTACCCCCCCCCCCCCCCCCCCCCCGGTATATTAACCACATCACCTAATTTGTCTGTACAATTATGGGGCTAGCACCACATACCTGATTAAGACATGGGAAATGGGTCCTTTACTTAACTACATGCCATAGCATTTAAATTGCTTGTGTACCACTGGGGCCCAAAAGGGAAGCAAAGAATACAAGCACTGTGACCTATCATGCCTGTCATAAGAGGCGACTGAGAAGGGTTGACACGATGAGAAGGGTTGACACAAGAGTGGCTACCTTATCCTGTAGAAAACTTTAACTGCAAAATCCAACCAATCATAACCAAGCCTGAAAGGACTTGCTGTGATTTAGTGAAGGAACTATGCTCCAATGGCAGATGTCAGGTGGAAGCAGCAGAAGCCAACATAACATACAAAACATGTACCAAAATCAGACAGACAGACAGCACAGAAGATTGTAAGAATCTTTTGTTTGTTGAAACGTTGTAATATAGTTATTCTGTGATGTATTCATTACTGCCGCCTTAGTAATGTTTTACAGAAATATTTCTCTCCATCAGTATTCACACTTCTTCGATACGTATTTTGTCACCATAGCTTTTATCTTGGTCCAACCAGAATCTGTGGCTTAGAAGATGATACACATAATTTCATAAATCCCCGACATAACGAGTCTTGAGTTCGACATCAGTTGTGTGCGATTTGGAAGCAGACCACTTTTCATTTAAATCGATGGTATGACATGTATGCCATTCTTCTTCTGCTTCTTCTTCTTCTTCTTCTTGTGCTGCGTTCATCCAGAGTTTTTTTTTTTCCAGATGTAATTGTAGTGTATTGTTATGCACCCTTGGGCCTAGACCCTTGGGCCAACACATCCGACTTTTGCGTGCGTCTTTGACCAAGTCAGCATTCCCACATCCCAGCTGGTCAAGTTAGAGCGGTCGACTACTTTACAATCAGCCCTCAATGGAAGGCAAGGACAGTCCATGGGCATTATCTGCCATTCAAGGGAGGCTTCCATGGTTGCAGAGCCAACACATAGCGCTCTGGTAATGGGTTCACTGAGGGAATCGCCATGTCCTGCTCATGACTGCTTTAATTCCTCACTTCAATGTATTGGACCTTTCATTCGCTACGGGCCGCTCCCTGCACAGACCAGGAATGGTCGGACTGCAGTCGGTATCCACTCAGCGGGCTTTCGATTCGGACATGTGCTAGTCGCAGTGCCCGGAAAACAAAATAATTCGAGCTGTTTCGGGCATAACGAACATTTGGAAAACTAGTCAGAGCTATTCCAGTCATGAAGGACATCTGGAAGACTGATATAGTCAGAGCTGTTCCAAGCACAAGGGAAATTCAGAAAACTAGCTAGTCAGAGCTGTTACGGGCATTCGGAAAACTAGTTAGGCAGAGCTGTTCCGGGCACATAAGACATTTCACTCGGATGTAATTGCGTAGTGCCAGTTTTTATTTGCCACTCTTAGGCCAGCACATCCGATTTCGGCGGGCATTTTTTAATGAAGTTAACCTTCCTCGGGTTTCGAAGGACATTAGACTCTTACTGTTGTGGTGTCGCCCACATCTCAGCTGGTCAAGGTAGAACGGTCAGAGTCATTACAGTCAACCCTCAAGGGAAGGCAGGGGCAGACCATGGGCATTCCCCGCTATCCAAGGAGGCTTTCATAATTGCAGAGCTGGCACATATTGCTCTGACACTGGACTCACCCGAGGAATTGCAACGTCCTGCTCATAGCTGCTTTAATTCCTCACTTCCATGTATTGGGCATTTCATTTGCCACTGGTCGCTCAAGCACAAACAAGGGTCGGACAGGCTGCGGGCAACTTCCACTCAGCAAGCTTTTGCTTCGGGTTTCCACGTTATGGATTTGCTAGCCAAGCGTTCCATTTCGTGTCAATGAGACAATCTTCCACCTTTGAATACACTCACTCCATGAGTATAGTTACAGACTTTCATCGGACGTGCAACTGAGGTGCTTTTCCCACCTTTTGTAACGCTCTCGAGGTAGGCTACATGTGCTGCCGGCTCTGCACCTTACCTTTTTACAGCAAAGTGCGAGTATCGGTCAGGCTCTCTCATCCGGGGATCCCTCATATCCCCCAGCTGAGAGCCTTCAAACAGTATCTGGACTAAGCATGTAGTGTGCTCACCATCTCACCTCCATTCCGAAGTAGGTGAGTATTGACCCGGCTCTCACATCTGAGGGTTAACGGCTTAGAGGAGTTCAGCCTTATGCCTCAGCTGAGAGCCTTAAAGTATGTGTCTGGACCAAAGGTTAGTGGCATCGTGCGCCTGATTTAGACTTTGAGCAGGTTGTGTCTGGCCCCTACCCCAAGACCAGTCCGACATGTAGTTGTGCTTCCGGCGGCATAGTTCTTGGAGTCATTGGGACACTCAGCCCCCCTACCACGGCAAGGTGGAGACACTTCAGGAGGGTATGCCATTCAAAAAGCAATGGCAAACTACTGAACTAAACTTGCCAAGTAAATCACAAACAGCCAATAATAAACATCTCAGTTTGACTGTAGTGTCCTGTAAAGGATATGCAACTATTTTTATTTATCTCAGTCTATTTAAAACACACTTTAAAAGGGCATCCATTGAACTCTAGAATGAATAGATTTTAGTTACAATAGATGTGCATGTTCAAAGCAACATGGTGGTATTTCATCTAAAAACTCTCAGAATGATCAGAAAGTTGATTACTTAGAGGTTAGTGAACATGCCCATGAACATAGAGATCATGAATCCCCAATGCTGGTAGTGTTGAATCAGTATGGTTGTGGGGCCTCATAAAATGGGTTCTACAGTTCTGGGAAAGTAAAGATGTTCAGTAGAGATTAATGGCCACTATAGTACCAAAATAGTGATGTTGGTGTAACTGTTAGAATGTTTTTGATTATAGGTTCAGTGTCAGCTCTTGATGCACACTGTGGGAGAGAAAGACTGACCACCTATTCCTCTGTGCACTCAGGCCTATAAAATGTGATGGTCCTAACACTTTACATACCACAGCAGGTTACTGCTATGAGACTCATTTGTTTGTGTTTCTTCATATCCTCATTATGCCTTACTGCATGTAATGGGTTTTTCTACATACTTTAAGGGAGAGAATAAATACTACATTAGGTGTCATATTATATGTCTGCCTTGAAAATTGATAAACCTTTTTCAAGAATGTATTGTAATACAGATCTTGTTTATTCGTTATTTTGATTTATAGAAATAGTGGTTGATCGGAGCAGCAAATAATTATATAGAATTACATCACATACTTAACATAGTATAATTAAAACATTTCTTATATAAAGTATTATATTTTTTAATATTTTGAGATTTTTTTTTATATTTGTCACGTGAACAGAATACATTTCTGAGTTACATATTTATTCTAGCTTTAACAATTAAAGAAGACAAATTGTGTTGCGTGTGTTTCTTTTGTTTGCTTGCAGTTTGTTTGCTTTTTTGTTTAAGGAAAATTGTTTTCATAAAAAAATGTATAATGTGTTTATGAATTCTTGTTCATACTACTGAATATTTTGTTAATTACTATTTACTATTGTACTAATTACTCGTTATTGGTAGACAACAAACATCAGAAAGAGACAGTCATTTTTTTTTTTTTGGATAGAGGAAGACAGCGTGACAAGATTCTTGACAGTCTTATGTCATGGCACAGAGCGAAGTCAAGACACGAATTGATCTATGAAGTAAAAAATCGTAATTTGTGGAGAGGCATGGCACTGGATGATGATCATATGATTAGAAGAGAGGCATTGGAGAACATTGTGATGACTGGAAAGATTGAGGGGAAGAGAGGCAGAGACGACCAAGAGAAATGACGATGGATGGATTGAGACGGTGGCATGGAGGAATATCAGCAGTAGAGTTGATCCAGAAAACCAAAGACCGAGGTATGTTGGAGAGACATGAACACCCATGCTTACCTGAATGGCATTTGAAGATGATGATATCCATTATAAGTGCTACCGCTCGCTGTTTTTTCCCTCCACCAGAATGGATTATGTTATATTCCGCTAATGTTATCATGCCCATTTCTTTCCATCTGGTCTCACATATACCTAAAATTTTAATATTCAGTCTTCTCATTTCTTTCTAGATGTTATCCAATTTACCATCCCCACTCATGGTTCTAACGTTCCATGTTACCTCTTGAAATGTTAATCTTTTGCACTTAGTCGCTTGCTGATGGCCTGCAGTTAACTGGTGCACGTGACTACCCCTACCTGGCGAGGCTGCTCCTATGGAGCACACATTTGCGCTGTTTCTCTGATTCTGTATTGAATGAAATATGATTGTCTTGCCATCCCCATAACATTGCTGCCAAGAATATCCTCCTTAGGCACCTATCTATTCTCCAGGCAGACCCGATCACTCGTGATGTCTTTTCAGAGGCCCCTCTGGTGGCTTACAGGTGGGATCGTAACCTCAGGGATGTGCTGGTCCATAGCAGTCTACCCCAACCTCATAAGTCTCTTCTTGGCACGATGGCTTGTCTCCGATCATGTTGTAAGACCTGCTTACATGTACTTCAAACCCAGAGTCTGGCATTCCCTAAGACCACTTTCCACATCCGTGAGGGTTTCACATGCACGAGTCTCAATGTTATCTATGCGATCGTCTGCACACGTGACATGAGATATATTGAAGAGACAGGTCTACATCTTGCTGACAGATTTAGGCAACACCTATCTGATATCAACAGTAGTGCCCTGAAACCGGTACCAATGCACTTCAACAGTTCTGACCACTGTGGTGTGGCGGATATACAGGTCATGGCGCTCAAATCGTGCGCATCTCAAGAACGTGATCGAATGACACTGGAAAACTGCCTCATCTTCCAGTTGGGTTCACTCTCCCCTCACGGCCTCAATGTCCAACATAGTTTCATTTAACTTCCAACTTCCCCTCCCCCCTTTTCTATCCCCGCAGTTGTATAGCCCACTAGAATAACGGGTTAGCATATCCTTTACAGGACATTGCAATTACCCCTAACATTAATTTTGCCATTACTGATTTCTTGGCGAGTTTGCGTTCAGTGGCTTGTCATTGCCTTCTGAGCAACCTGCACTCATGCAATCCTATGCTAACCAACACAGGGCATACTGCATTCCAAGCGCCCGCTAGCTGTGTTCCTACTGGGTATGCGGAACTGCAAACTAAAACTTTGCCACAGAGCCGGCTATAGTTCACTGCTAATCTGCTTTTCACCGTTCGCTCACATGGGCGTCTCCCACCCCCCATCCCTCCCATTGGGCGGCTCAGCTAATCCCTGTTACCCATCAACCCGCCATTTCACACTAAACATCTGGTCCTTTCTACCCTCATCCAACATTTAGCGCTCAAGACGCATTCAACCAAGACAGGATTCTGATAAGTAAATTCTGTATTTTCATGTAGTGTTCCTCAATTAGTTTTGTGTCTGTTTGTGTTGTTTTGTTCTGTGCTGACGAAGGCTTTGGCCGCAACGTCCGTTTTGTTTCTTGTAATCGTGTTCTAGTAAAGCTCATAGTCTTCTTATCGTATTTTGGTGATTCATTCATCTGTAAAGAAGGTAGTTTGCCACTGCTTCCCTTCCCAGCAGTAATCATACTGGTTGATGACCATAAACCCATACACATGCTATGTCTTATACAACCAACCATACTGTAATGTTTAGATATTCTAAAGCCATTATAGAGATCCATTACCATGGTGCTTGAAATTAGTTAGTTAGTCACGGTTCCAACTTCACAGCAACGGGTCGTCTTCATATTGCTCCGTTCCTGTGCCAGTGAATATCACAAAATGCTCTTCACTGCCCCATGTGAACAATGGAATAGACAGGAGTGTCGGAAAGCCAACAGCCCGCACAGGTACACTGTGCATAATGCCGCCGCCAGAATGCCAACACAAAAGTCCTCCACGAAAAATACAGTTCATTGACGATGAAAACGGCAGTCACCAGAAAGACTTCATTGACCAGGGTTTTATCCCATATGGCTCGGTCTCTTTCTGCAGGGCGACCCACCAAAAGCGCTGCACAAAGCACAAACTCTGTAGCTACAGCGACAACTCCCAGGAGTCTCCTGAAAATGCACTCGTGAACCGAAAAGGCAAACCGGTCAATCTAGCAACAGCCGGCCGTCATCATTCCAAACATACAGTTCACGCGAAAAACAACCGCGGACAGATGCAAAAGCATTCCATGCGAATTTCACAGATCACAGTGTCGCGCCACGCACTCACTCAGTAGCAGGGCAATGGAACCATATCCTCCTTAGTCGCCTCTTATGACATGCATGGTAGGCAACAGTGTTACTATTCTTTGCTCCGCCGTATGGGCCCCAGCAACACACAGGCTACACAGGTGCTTGAAGTATTTTTGTTTAGCAAGCAAATTGATTATTAAATGGTTAGTTTAATTTTCAATGTTTATTCTTGTTATTTAGTATTGAATTTGTTCTTTCGTCTTTTTTATTTGCCTGGCATTTTATTGGTCACCTTCAAACTGCTTTTCGATTTTAGTTGTGAATGCAGTAATCTACTATGTTGTTTGTTGCATTTATTACATTGTAGATGCAAAATAGTTTCATATCCTTTACAGGACGTTGCAGTCAACACCAACATTTTTTGCTGTTGTGATGTCTTGGCAAGTTTACGTTCAGTAGTTTGCCATTGCTTTCTGAAAGACCGGTACCCATACCTTTTTGTAAAAAACCAGCGCAGCGCGGTCTGCTGCCAAATGACGTGCAGCTGTGTTTAGAATGCAGGTATGCGGGATCACGAATCGTGTCCGTATCCTCTTCGCCATGTAGCCGGCTACAAAATAGTACCAGGGTACATATAGTCAATGTGTACATGCTGTTCATTATAGTTATGTCTTACCTATGTTCCTACATGCCAGCATAATGCTGACCACATCTCCCACTGAGTGCCAGTTGGTGTATACAAATATGGGTCCAATAAGGTGCATAAAAGGGTCCTTTTACTATGTTTCTATTTAGGACAGTCAGTCTCAGAAATCAATGTACTGTTTCTTGCCATTTTCTGATCTTTATTCTTATGTACTCAAATGTGACAGTTTTTACCCTAGACCTCAGAAGAAATAAAACACTCATTATGTGGCTAATGAAGACACCTTTTATAGGGGTGTTTTTAGCTGACCATACATTGAATTACACTTGTTCCTTGAGTGAGGCACTGTCATCTTTTGGAGGCAGCATTTTTGAATTCTGGTGTGACCATTACAGCTTTCAATGTGTATATTGTTTAGTACACCAATTAATGCCCGTTAGTCTATTTAAGTTGCCTCAGAGGTTCCCCCCTGAATTGATAGTTTCCTTATTAATATTATGACACGATTCTCTATTGCACAGTAGAACAAACCCAGCATAACAGTCTGGTGTATTTTTATTTGACCTGTGCTTAATATAAATTTCTGAGACCTAACCTACTCTTTCAGTCTCTGGATAAGAATTATGTCTATACTCCATAGTTGCGGGTTTAGGTGGATGATAGACCTGGCTAATGACATCCTTTATTGGGATCTCTAGTGGATATAATCGATTGAGCAACTATATATACATTTTTTTGAATACATTTTCACAATTCTATCACAGCAAGTTCAAAGTCTGCCACAGGCGATATGGAAGCAGATTTTTGTGTGTTGATTTTCACAATGGTATGAGCATTTGCTGTTAAGAAATCAATGGCAAGCTGCTGCTTCTTCTTCTTCTTCTTCTTCAGCTTTCCGAGCCATTGAGGTTCTTTGCTGCAAATACAATCCGTCTCCATTCGTCTCTCTGGTGGACCTTCGAGGCTCATGTATTTGTTTCGTAACAAAGAAAGGTTTTTACAAAGGTGGGGATGTTAACCCCACGCTTCAACCCCCAACCTGGAGGACCAGGCAAACTGCTGAACATAAAATTTCCTAGAAAATGACTGACAGCCAGTAAATGCTGGGGTTGATTGCGACATTCTGTCAGGGACATGCAAATGTCTCTTTTCCATTAATTTTTTTCAATTCTTATAGTATGATCAGGTTTTCCCTTCTTTTGACAGGGTAGAAGACCATTAAATGTTTTCTTCTACTGTCTGTTATATTTCGTTTGTGTCAGGCTTCATTTGAAGCATTTTATATTTGACTATTTTTAACACTTGTTTTGCCACTGAAAAGATGCATGTTCTTAAAATGTTTACTTTTCTTCTACTTCTTCTTTCGTTCGCTTGAAATATGTCTATAACTGCAATGCTGTCTCTTGTATGAATTGAACTGTCTTTTTCAGTTCACACAGCGGTCCATAGAGTTTATCTTCCACTGTCGTCTCTCTAGGCCAGAAGGTTTGCCTAGATATGTTATATTTTGGGCAGTCTTGGAGTATGTGCTCTGCTGTCTGCGACGCCAATCCACATGTGCACAAGGCTGTTTCACCAATCTTGAATTTTGTATACATGTGGTTGCGTAATTTATTGTGTCCTGTTCTGAGGCGCAGGATAATGACTTGTTCTGATCTGTCCATAACGTGGTAGTCATCTTGAGCAGGTTTTGGTGGCTTTCTGACTGATTTGATCATTCTTTTCTTTTGGTGGTATGTAACGGGCACATCAGGCTGTTCTTCTTTGGCTCCTTCCTTAGCCAATTGATCAGCTCTGTCGTTTTCGGGTACTCCACAGTGGGATGGTATCCACTGTATTGTGACCTTATGCTGACTACTAAGTTCAGAAAGTAGTGTCCTTAGTACTGGCAATTTCCCAGACAGGAGCGCCTCGAGTACTGATTTTGCATCTGTCAATAGCACCACAGGTTGTGTACCATAGCTGGTATTTAGTAATTTCTCTGTTGCTATCTTGATTGCCTCAATTTCAGCATCGTAGTTATGGCAGTACTTTCCTGTCGGTACTCTAGCTGTGTTCCTAGTATTATTTGGGTATTCTATGTACACTCCCGCTCCTCCATTTCTAACAGCATTTTGTGCTGACCCATCTGTGTAGACTCGGATCCAGAGGTCCTGTGAGTATTCTTCATCAAGGAAGCTGAGAGTGGCTGTTCTGCGCTGCACACTGTTCTGTTCTTCCGTGTCAAATATTCCTCTCACTTTTGTCTGGATTTGTAATGATAGTTTATGTTCATCTTTCCATGGAGTTCGCTCTGGAATAGTTGTTAGGGGGATACCAACTGTGGGCAGATCGGTGGTTTCTCTGCAGAGTCGTTTGGCCTGGTGGATAAAACTACTTCTTTTCAACCGCCCCATAGCTAGGTTTTCAAATCGGTTCTTCATAGGGTGGCCTGGCAAGCTGAGGAACTTTTCTGCTTGTATTAGCGTTTTGGTATCTCTGCGCTCACTCAGTGCTTGTGTCCTCCCCATCTTCTCCATTTCCACTATAGGGGTTGATCTCATCCCTCCTGTGGTGACTCTAAGTGCTTGATTTTGCACTTTGTCCAGCTCTTGTAGTGTTGTTTTTGATGCCGAACACCACGCAGTTGACCCGTATTCCAGGTGTGGTCATATGCTCTGTTGATAAACTTTGCTAAGTATTTTCCCACTGGCTCCCCATGTGGTTCCACTAAGCTTTCTCAGGATGGCTATTTTCCTTCTGGCTTTTGCTACTGCTTTGTTAATGTGCTTTCTCCATGTCAGCCTGCCATCAAATGTTTCTCCAAGGTATGTTGGTTCTTTGTCTTCTCTTAGGGGTGTTCCATTTATCTGGATGGTCCCGTGCCTTTTGTTTTGGAGAGAGGGTAAATAGGGTGGTGCTGCACTTGTGTTTATGCTGACACACCATCTATTTGCCCATGCAACAAATGTATCTACAGCTCTTTGTAGCAATCTGGTGGCCACTGATGCATGTTCATTTGTGCTCATAGAACCAGGTCATCGGCGTACATTGCCGCTTTAATTCCACGCGGTAGATTAGCAACGAAATCATTTATGAAGATTAGAAAAAGTGTGGGGGGCAAGACTCCACCCTGGGGAACACTGTGACGCAGTAGTACTTTCTTGCTCTTTAGTCCGTTTATCTGTACTCGGGCTCTTCTGTTGTGCAAGTATGCTTTCACCCATTTGTACATTCTTCCATTGACTTTGCAGTTTCTCAGTTTATTCATCAGACCTTCTTTCCAGACTTTGTCAAAGGCTTTCTTCAAATCTATCCATGCCGCAAGCACCAGCTTCTTCTCTTTGAATGCATCCTCAATTTCTTGAGAGAGGTAGGTTGCCTGATCTTCCGTAGAGTAGCACTGCCTAAAGCCAGCCTGGTGTGTCACAAGGATGTTTTTACTTTCAATGTACCACTGCAGTCTGTGATTGATGATGCGCTCCAGTGTTTTGCAGAGACAGCTGGTGAGGCTAATTGGTCTGTAGCTAGAGGCAATGGAACTATCTTTCCCTGATTTTAGGAGGGGTATCATGATTGCTTCTCTCCAAGCTTGTGGAACACTGTCTAAGGTCCAACTGTTATTAAAGATCTGCAACAGCTTTGCTTTGGCCTGTTACTAGGTTCCTGATCATTTCATTGGAGATACTATCAGCTCCTGGTGACTTTCTCCTTTTCAGTTTTGATATGGCTAGCTCCATTTCGCTGATTGTGATAGGTGCCTCCAGAATCTCATGTACTATTTCCTTCTGTCCTGTATGTTGCCGTTTCTCTCGAATTTCTTGTTGTTTCTCTGGACTAATTTTGATATTATCTTGTGCGAATGAGTCCGCAAAATGGCCAGCTGCTTGCTTTCTTGTTAAGATGTTTCCATCTTTATGTAGTGCAATTTTTGAGTTTCTCCCTGTGCCCTCATCGTTAAGTTGTTTTATTAGCTTCCACAATTTCTTTGTGTCTCTTTCAAAGTTCAGAGACGGTTTTTTCCTGCCAGCTTTTCCGTCTAGCCTGCAGCTTGGCCCTTTGAAATTTGGCTTTTGCGTGCTGGAATTTATTGTGATGCTCTTGGCTGGGTGTGGCCTCTGCTTGCTTTCTACACACTTACACATCATTATGCAACTGTTCCAGTTCACTACTCCAGTAGGGTTTATATTGTTTATGGGCTCCTCTTGGTACTGTTTCTCGTGCTGCCTGTAGTATGCATTTCCCAAACTCTTCAACTACTTTATTTATGTCTTTCTCAGTGTTCAGGTTTCTAACTAGTATGCTGGTGCGATTCTTGTACATTGCCCAGTCTGCTTTCTTGTAGTTCCACCTCGAGAGGGTGCTGCTTTCACTTACAAGCTCATTTTCTACAGTTAGAAAGACTGGCCGATAGTCACTGCCACCAAGTTGTTTCCCAACAATTCGTGTAATGTTCCACTCCAGGTCTGGTGAATGAAAAGCCAGGTCTGGTGAATGAAAAGCCAGGTCAGGTGTAGTTGTAGTGTGCCATGATCTCGAGTAGAAAGTATGTGGGTCGGACGGCTTGTTAACCAAGATGAATCTATTCTCATCCTGTCAGTCTTCCAGTCTCTCTCCTCTCTGGTCCATGTGATCATAGCCCCAACTCTGCGAGTGGCTGGTGAAATTGCCACACACAATCATTTTTTCTGTTAATGGTAGTGTGTCCAGTGCCTGTGGGCGGTCACTTGGACAGTAGTAATTGATCAGATGTAGGTCTGTATAGCCTGTCTTAAGTTTAAGTGTCTGATACTCAGCTCCTTCCATGTAGGTTGGGAAGCAGTGATGTTATTTTTTACAAGGGTAAGTATCCCACCTTTTCGTCTGTCCTTTCGGTCAGATCGGTAACACTGGTAACCTCTGATTTTGAAGGCTATATTTTCGTTGAGGTGAGTTTCTTGCAAGCAACATATGCTTACTTCTTCTTGGTCCAGGATGTTTTCTAATTCAATTTTGTTGTTGCTGACTCCCTCCGCATTCCAATGCATTATTTTAAGTCTTTGTTTAGTATGGCCAGCCGTTCTATTCTCATGTCCCCTGGCTCCACAGGACATCTAAGAAGGACCTCCAGTAGTTGGGGTTGGACCCTTTCGAGACCTAGGGCCCGGCACTGCACCTGCCTGGGAGTCCAAAGCAGGGCGAGCACCATAACATTTAGCAGTAGTCGACATATTCCATTTTGCGTAATTGCGTGGCATCCTGATTTCTGTGGTGTGCCTCCTGGCTGGTTGCCTCCGTCTTCAGCACCTTTCCTTTGCTAGAGCAGACTGTGGTCTCACTCGAGTTTTGATGTGTACACACGCACACACGTGTCTGCACATGCATGTATGTGTATACACATCTAGAGCACAATGGTTATTTTTCGGCGCCAGATACTCGCCGTCGCCCCTTCTCCTGTTAGTAGAGACAGTTCCGCCACATGAAGGCCAGGAGTTGGACTTTTGCTGCATAGGATATGTATTCACGAGCCATTGGGGTATTTAAGCAATGTTGGGCGCTCACCCTAACACTGCGCCCCGGCTACATACAGCAACATTTGGAACCTTGTTTACTGTAATTTGCTTTATTATTTTGTGTCATAAACTGTTTCTGCTGTTTACCCATTGCATTGCTAGTGCCAGATGGGTGTATCGGACGCGGGACATCTTGCTTATGATCGAGAGGCTTTCTGGAAGGTTGTTATGGGAGCAAGGTTCTGTAAAGGACATGCTACTGAATGAATGAATGAATTATTGTTAATTATGAAGCCGAGGTATTCAAAGTTTGTGACATTTTCAATTTCTTCATTGTTGATCATAGTTTTTATAAATCTTTTAATATTCTTGTTGATCATTGAAGAATTGTTATCTGTTTGTTTGGTGTGGAAGGAATTATTTAATTTATTTTTCTCTTGTCATTAAAAGTCTATCTGTGGCATTTAAATGTATGTATTTAACACGGTGCCGGTCTCCCTGGCCTATGGGTTAAAAAATTTTCTCCGTAATCTCGTATATCCACGTAGGGTAACGCAGCTGCACGAGATTCGGTAGCGGATCGCGTCGCGCTGGTTTCTTACAGGGGTATGTGAGCCGGTCCCTCAGAAAGCAGTGGCAAATACTGAGAGTAAATCTTGCTAAGAAATCAACAACAGCGGTAAAATGCTTGTGTTGACAGCAATGTTCTGTAAATAGGATATGCAAAACAAAAAAATTTAACACAGCAACACATTTGAAATCTGCTTTTCTTAGCCTAAATAACCCACATTTTTTTAAAATAATTAAACAATATTTTATAGTATGACACATATAATAGTGATATAAAATCACAGTCTATAGGTGCCTAGATGATACCAGGGCATTTCAGGAAAGCAGAGAATAACACTGTAACCCATCAAGCATATAGTAAGCTGTGGCTAAGTAGAGTTGGCAAGAGACTGGCAACCCCGTCCTGTAGAAAATGTTTGCTGGAAAATCCTACCAAACAATGAACCATTCTACAGAAGAAGAAATAAAAATAGCTTGTGCAATCAAGATGAAAGGAGACTCTTCTAAAAGTATGATGGGAAGAGAAGGAAGTCGTAAGAAGATTGACTTGCTAACGTACCTTCTTTCATCTAGGAAAAAGTTCCAGAATTTGCACTTTGAATGTTAATATGTGATACAAGATGGAATTAGCAGGCAAAAAACGTCTAAACTTGGGTGAAACATTATTTGTTTCAGACCGTAGGGATAGTACCCCTCACAGTGAAGGTGTGGCCCTAATGCTAAGAACGCAGACAAAAAGCAGTAATAGAATGGGAAGCTGTGAGTTCTATAATAATAACTGCAACATTTAGAACTACACACCAACAAGTAAACATGAATGTGATCAAATGCTACACGCCCAAAAGTTATTAGGAATTAATCAGTAGAGAATTTAACATGAAATTTCAGATTACTATAGGTAATCAAAGACAAGGCAGTATCAGAATGTTGATGGACAATCTGAATGCCAAGATAGGATAACACAACACAGGTTAAGAAGTGATTATGGGAAACAGACTTAGGGTTATGAACAAATATTTAGAATTATTCACCAATGTTTGCACAGTGAATTTGAAAGTGTTTTTGCCATATAAAAGAAGACATATAGCAATGTGGTATCACCAGACCACAATACAGAAAAATAAATTGATCATATCTTTACCAAAAAATTTAGACCATCATATGACGTATAAGATTCAGACGTAGATTCAGATCACCATATGTTGATAAGCAAAATTAAGTTGAAACTCATGAGATATATCATCATCATCATCATCATGAAGTACCATGCCAATAAGCATAGATGGTCGTGATGCGCCATCTCACATGATCATCAGTCTTGGATAAGGTCTGTATTCTTGTCATTATTGCTATGCGGTCAAGCCATCCAGGTATTTATTTCTTTGCCTTCCTCTTACTCCTGTAATGTCAATTTCGCCAGTTGTCACAAAGTCTTCAAATTTATTTCTCCATAATGTGCCAGACTGTCTACGTCTAATTTCTCTAATCAGTTTATGGTCTTTATTTGTTTTTTGAGGGACTGTCTCATTCATTTGTCTATCCATCCATTTTTTGCATTTTCCTTAGAAACCACATTTTCACTGCCACTAGATGTTGACATAGAATATCTTATAAACATGGAAATTAATGCAGTGTAGGGTATCTCAGAAATCAAGAAACTAAGGACCAATTTATGGTCACAGTCTCTAATAAATATCAGGTCCTGCAACAGTTAGTAAACGAGTGAGCTCTGAAAACTGCTGTTGGCAGGTTAAAAGCATTTGAAACAAATCGTGTATTATGCCCTTGGGAAAACGGAACGAAAACATAAAGGATGTTTAATACTCAAAACCCTTTAAAAAAAATAGAAGAAATTAAAAATTAAAAAACCGATTTAAATAATAGCAAAACCACAACTACTAAAGTCAGAATCTACAGAAAATACACAGAAACTAACATAGATGGTAGATACCAGATAATGGCAGTTGAAAGACAATATTTAGGTAGCCTAGAAGGAAAGGTAGATGTAGCAGCAGTGAAAAGAAAATTCAGAGACCTCTACAGTGTCACAAAGAAAATAGTAGAAAATATAATCAACTAAATGGACAGATTAAAAAAAAAACTAATGGAAAATTCTCAACAACATTAAAGATAATATAAACAGATGGGTTGAATACTGCGAGGAACTTCTGAATTGAACAGTCTTCAAAATTATTAACATATCCAGCCTGCAGAAGTGGAACTGCTTATCAATTGTGAGAAATCATCTAAAGAAGAAATTAGAAAAGCTATTAAATATGCTGGTTGCCAAATGGTGATTGACCAACATAATAATAATAATAATCGTCTGCAGCTCGCTGTCAAGGTAAAACCAAATGAGCAGAATATGGAAGCAACGTCCAACGAACATCGACGACCAGAAGCCGGCTGACATGTCTGGTATTTCAATATTTATTTCCGTCAAACAGCTTGTGATAATATCAATCAATCAATAATAATAATAATAATAATTGTGGTACCGTTCCCGTACTGCCGGGAGGGCCTGTATCGTAGAAATAAGCATAATCACACCACTGAACATGTACGTTCAAATCCCAAGACAATGCCTCACCGCCAAGTGTCGGTTACAATGCCTCCCGTCAGTTTACCGCTCTGTCACCTTGGCCATTCTCACCGAGTCCTGGTTCACACACTCATGGCCAGCTGTTTGTCCTGACTGAAAGGAGTAATGCCTTAATGGTCTAGCTTAAAAAAAGTCGCTTAAAAGTCGACAGGGTCGACTTCATCGCACCGGGTTTTATCCCATATGGCTCGGTCTCTTTCCGCAGCGCGGAAAGCGTCGCACAAAGCACGAACTCCGTAGCTTTTAGCGGCGACCCACAGGAGTCTCCAAAACATTTAACTCGTAAACCGAAGAGTGCGGCCCAGAATCGAACCCACAACCTTCGGAGCACGAGTCAAACGGCTTGACCACTTCGCCACAGAGATGGTCTAGCTCTTCTACCAAGTGTTTCTCAGCTACCACTGCCATCTCCTGAAGGATTGTTGACAATATCTTCTCCTTGATAGTTTCATGCCGTCTTCCGTGCTGCCAGCCCAAGTTCAACTCTTTGGTTGCTAAAGCTATTACGCTGTGACGTTTTCTACCTTCTCACGTCACTTGGCGACTTTTCTTATCTATTGCTTCAAGATTACAGATTCTTTCTCCATTATAATTCTATCACTTCTTCTTAAGTGCTATATGGCAGTATTCCCCCTCCCCTTTTGAAAATGGTGTAACCATTTTAAAGTCCAGCCGGTTTCTATAACCTGACATATAGCAGTTCTTCTTCTGCGTTCATCCGGATTTTTTTTCCGGATGTGACTGCGTTGCGCCTGTTTACAGCAGAGCTGCATTCTTGCGCCGTTAGGCCGACACATCCGACTTCTGCGGGCATTTGTTGACCAGGTTAACCTTCCCGGGATATAGCAGTTCAAAATCAATGAGTCATATTTTATTTAATATATTCTATGTATATAACATTTCTACATTTGTATAACTTGTGCTAATATGATGGTATGGTCTCCTATTAATCACACACAAAATCTCATTTAAAAAAATTATTATTATATTACGGGCACGCACTCCAATCTACACCCCTGGTGGATGTCGTGTAGCACCAGCCTATGGGAGGGCTGTGCTAACTAATCTATGAGCCATACATGAATGAGCCCCTCATTTGCCAATAAAGACAAGCATCCCCAACCAAAACTATTAAACCTGATCGAGGGGACGTGTGTGATTAACTGGTACCATTCCCTGTGTATTAGTTTTGGTATTTGACTTATATTTCTATGACTCTTCTTTCAATCTGCTAGGTTGTCATTATCGGTTACCGTCTGACCCTTAGTCCTTTGTTATATTCGATAGGTGAGGTTTTCTGCCTTCGTAGCTGAAGAATTGTAAGAATCTTTATGTCCTTTCTATTTCCTTCAATTTGCTGTGTGAGACCATCGGTTCATATCTTGCTTATATTTACCTACGCAGTTCTACATAACTCTATATACTTAACTGTTATAGTACAATCACTTACACAATAAACAATGCATTGTACAATCTTCTTGACCCTCTCAAAGTGTTACGCAACAACATTAATTGTAGCCTAGTTTACGTCTTGACTGTGGTTGATTGTGTGTTGGCCTTAGCCCTTCATTGGGTATATCCATTTAATTTGCCTTTCCAATAACACGTAATAGGTTAAATATTTATAGTATTAACCACAATTAGAGTACCAAGAATACTCGTGAGTATCCACCATTAATACCACAACCTGAAATAATTATAATGCAAAAACAATTCAATAATTATAGCAACATTATCTTAACCTGAAATAACTGGAAAATCATATTATATGCAAAATTCGAATACTTTCACTCAGTCATGCTATTCAACCTTTATATATATATATATATATTCATGCATAGTCTGTACTGTTCTTCGTGTTCATTGTTCTGAAATGAAATCGAGTATGTATCAGTTGACTGTGTTCAGCACTTAAAATTAACTCTATCGTATCAAACAACAAATCTCTGTTGTCATGTTCTGACATTCCAACAAAATATCTAATATCTTTATATAATATTATCACTCGTACCATGATACATGAATGGCAAGTGAATGATATGTTAAAATTATATGTTAACTATATGACTGACATGATTCTCTCATCGACGGCATGATGAGTGAACCATGACGTACAATAAACACATGAATGATATTGTAAATGTTTGTTTGACATGACCCTCTCATCGTCAGTGTGATGAGTGAATCATGACATACATGTAGTCATTATAGCACTAGCTAACTTACCTCCTAAAGAATGTTCTTGTACCCATTTTATGAAACTGGTTTGACCCTAGTGCAATGTGGTAATGAAAATATTTCATCTTAAAAGGATTTGAAAACAAACTCACATGGGCTGCTGGCAATTGCACTAACACTCGGCTACCATAGTTCTATTATATATTGTATCATTGCAAATGCCTATTCCCTTTCACCTCTGTTCATTTAAGAAAGTAACTATACTTAATTCTGTTTGCAGCCCCAAAATTGAATGATTGGATGGCCGATGTTGATCGACGTATCTGGAAAGCTATCTGCCTTGGACTGGATAGAGGACTGATCAAGAATGAAGATCCTGTAAGTATAAAACCCTTCTTTCGTACATAAATATTTACTTGTGGTCAAACTCATCATCATTGCCAAATTAATTTAGACCTGCTGACGTCCATTTATCTTTACTTCATTGGTATCATTCTCTATCTTTAACTGTTATGCTTTTTTTCTTTGCCTTGATACAAGAATGTTCAGAATAACTTCTCCTTCAGCCTTCCTATGTCTCTTTTTCTATTAATCTCATCAGGTGTTACAATTATGTTCCAATTTTTCTCTTCTGATTTGACCAAAATATGTTGGCAGTTTTCTTATGGTGTCTAACAAGATTTTTTTTTTTTGTCTTGTCTCTTTCTGGGGTGCACAAAGGACACACCAATTATATGCATGAGGCATATCCTGGCGCTAACAACAATGCCAGATAGCCATAGGGTCTTTCAGGCCAAATGGTACCTGTGAGTTGCTGCAGATAGGGATCACCCCCTGCATGAAGCCATGGATATGGTCAAGGGTCATAGACTAAGACGAGACAGGTCCTAGATGGAACAGACAGAAATATCTATACATCAGGTGTGTGATCTAGAGACCATCAATCATGAACAACGGTGGGTTGAAGTACTGGCAGACAGGACGGACTGGCATAATTGTTATAGTAACACTGGGTCGTGAGTACAGAGAATGGGCAGCAGGCCGCATAGAGTTTGAGATGTAACAACTGATCCAGAGTAATACACATCAAGGTGTCATAGTGATCTATACTGATGGGTCAGTGGTAAGAAAAGATGGAGTGGTTAGGGTTTCATTGCGAAGACGAATAGACGATTCTTGAAAAAGGAGAGTATGGCATATGAGGTTACGACATTGTCTTCATCACAGACTCAAGGAGTATGTTTAGTAAGGTAGAGAAAGGAATGTTTTGTGTGGAATGGCTCATCTCACTTCAGAGGTCACAGATTGTGAGAATTGTATGGATTTTTTGCCCTGGCCATGTGGGAGTGCGAGGGAATACACAAGCTGATAGGCTGGCAGGGAATGCACCTCTTGGTGGTCGATTACCTATGGACAAGGGAGAAGTGGTCGTGCACCTGTGGGACCAGGTGGAGAAGATGGAGGTACAGATTGAGAACCCTTATATGGAAAGGATGAGATTGCGGGGGATTGGCAGGGGTTCTGGAAGAATCTCAAAACTGAGAGGGAAGACCAAGAGGACTTTCAGTCCGCTATCGATGGGAACAATTAGTTGACTCTTTGCTGGCTGTTAAAAAAGAGGATGGAGCGCATATGGGAATGTCCTAAGTGCAAAGATGTCAGTTCTTAGCTCAACTCAACTCAGCAACTCGATTATCTTTCAAAACATTTAGTTGTTTTAACATTTACACTATGACATTAGCAACATGGAACGTAGGACGTTAAACGACAGCGAAAAATTAGATAACATCAAACAAGAAATGGAAAGAGAAAATTAATATTTTAGGGATGTGCGAAACGAGATGGACAGGAGCAGGCATCAGGATAGATGAACATTTTAAGATTATTTATTCTGGAGGAGAAAATCAACAAAAGGGGTAGCAATTATTTTGGACCGGCAAACATCAAAATCTGTTCAAGGATATTGAGCCATGTCAGACAGAGTTCTACTAGTTAAATTAAGCGGCAGACCTTTTGGCTAAATATTATTCAAATATATGCCCCAACAGGAGAATCCAGTGAAGATAATGTGGAAGAATTTTACAATGACATGGAGTCTGCTTTAAAGAAATGTAAAAATTCAGAAATAAACATCATAATAGGGGACTTCAATGCAAACGTTGGAAATCAAAGTGATAGATACACAGTGGGAAACTATGGTTTAGGAGAGAGAAATGAAAGAGGATACAGACTTGTAAAGTGGGCAAAAGAGCAGGAAATGATTGTAGGAAACACCTCGTGTAAGCAACACCCAAGAAGATTATGGACATAAAGGAGCTGATAGCAGGTTTAGAAACCAGATTGATTACATTGATTAGCAGAAGATCTAGAAATGTGCTAACAATAGCAAAAACAGTTCCCAGTGCTGATTGTTATAGTGGCCACAGATTAATTACAGGAACATTGAGGATAAAGTTAAAGAAAGTCAAGTTTAAAACAGGAAACACTAAATATGATTTGTGTATATTGAGTAACGACAAGGAAATACAAAATAAATTCAACATAGAAGTACAGAACAGATTTGATATATTGTCTGATTTAGAGATCCTATTCCAGGATGTGAATGATCAATGGGAAATGTTGAAGAATTCAAGCAGTTTGGCTGCAGAAACATCTATTCCAAAATTAAAGAAGGTGGGTCGTAAGAAATGAATGACTGAAGAAATTTTACAACTAATGGAAACAAGAAGACTCAACAAAAATAATTCTGCCAAATATGAAGAAATTCACAGACAAGTCAGAATATGTAAGGAGGCAAAAGAAGCATGGCTTGAGAAAAATTGCTTAGAAATTGAAAAACAACACAACAGTCAAAATACCAAATTAGTGCACAAAAGAATTCTTCTTCTTTTTCTGCTGCTGCGTTCATCCGGAGTTTTTTTTTTTCCGGACGTGATTGCATTGTGCCTGTTTACAGCAGAGCTGCGTTCTTGCGCCATTAGGCAGACACATCCGACTTCTGCAGGCATTTGTTGACTGGGTTAACCTTCCCGGGGGTTTCTTAGGACGTTTGACTCTCACTGTTGTGGTGTTATCCCCCATCCCAGCTGGCCCATATAGAACATCCAAAGACATCCTGGTCAGCCCTCAAGGGAAGGCAGGGGCAGACCATGGGCATTCCCCGCCATCCAAGGAGGCTTCCATACTTGCAGAGCCGACACAGCGCTCTGGTACTGGGCTCACCCAAGGAATCGTCACATCCTGCACATGGCTGCTTAGTCTCACTTCCGTATATTGGGCCTTTCGTTCACCATAGGCTGTTCTTCCGGAAACCAGAAGAATGCAGTCTGCAGATGACATCCACACAGTGAGCTTTCGATTCGGACTTTCCACGTAATGGATTTGCTATCCCAGCAATATTCCATTTCGTGCCACTAGGACACTTTTTCCACCTTTTATGAAGCCCACACAGTGAGCTTTTGATTCGGACTTTCCACGCAATGGATTTGCTATCCAAGCAATATTCCATTTCATACCTCTGGGATGCTTTTGTAACCGACATACCTGTGATATGAAGTGTGGCAGTCTACATACTTCTTCATGCACCTTTAAATATCAACCTGAATGTAGTTAAAGTAAGCTGCAGTCAACTTGAGCTTGCTGATATCTCCATAGAGCTTGTCCTCAAATGAAGCAGGTGTGGGCCAAAATATCTTCCTCTGTTCTGCATATATTGGGCACTCCTGCAGCAAATGTTTAGCTGTCATTTTAGCAGTTCCACAATTACATTCATCGGTATCTGCTATCTTTAGTTTATTGAGCAAGTGGTATTTCAGCCTGTTATGTCCTGTGCAGAGTCTGAAGATTGCTACTTGTTCTCTTCAGTTGAGTTTGTAATATGCATCATCTTTCTGGTGGCCTGGATACTCTGATTCCCATTTGGTTCAATAAGTGCTTTTTATAAACCTCTTTGCCTCATTATAAGTTATGTCTATGTCAGACTGTGGTAGTCGTCCACCCTCTTTTGCTACTCTGTCAGCCTCTTCATTTCCAGGTGTACTGCAATGTGATGGGATCCACTGTATTACAACTTTTTTTGGATTTCTGGCATAGGCCATGGAGTGCTGCTCTTAGGTCAACTAGTTCTGTGCTGTTTTTGCTGTTCAGTATTGAGACAACTGACTTTGCATCTGTGAAGATAGCTATTTGCTTCTCTTTTTTCCTCCATCAAGAACATTTCTGCTGCAGTTTTCAAAGCCTCTACCTCCGCTTTGGAGTTAAATGAAAATTTTTCAGTTGCCACTGACCGTGTTTTTTTTTCACTTCATTTTTTAAATTTAGAAGAATTCCTCCACCTCCATTTTCTATTGAATTTTTGGCTGATCCATCTGTATATGCATGGGTCCAATTGCTGCTTGGGTAATGTTCTTTTATGTAGTTTAGAGTTATTTTTCTTCTTTTGGTTTCATTCTGTGGGTTCTTTTTCTCAATACCGGGAATGTTTTCTATCATCTCAGGCAGTTGCTGCTGTCTCCAAGCTGGGAGCTTGTGTGCATTGTAAATGGGTTTGACTGTTATATTAAGTATGGGATCTGCCCTAATCTTTCGTTTTGCAGTTTCTACAAAGTTGCTACGCTTCAGTCTTCCCTTTCCAAAACCATTAAACCTATTATACATAGGGTGGTCTGTCAGTCTTCTAAATTTTTCTGCTTGTTGCTGGGCTCTGCTATCTCTTCTATCCTGCATTGGTTGTAAACAAGTGATCTTTTCTATTACATTAATAGGCATTGTCTTCAGGCTTCCAGTTATGATTCGCATTCCTTGATTTTGGACTCTACTTATTTTGTTAAAGTTTGACTTAGCTGCTGTTGCCCAAGCTGCAATGCCATATTCCAGTACTGGCCTCACCCGTCCAGTAATAACTTCTTGAGAACTTTCTCATCTGCTCCCCACGTTGTACCAGCAAGCTTTTTCATGATTGCCATTCTTTGCCTTGCTCTTGTTCGATTTTTCTCAACCTGTGTCTTCGATGTCAGGCGATGATCAAAGGTGACTCCTAGATAGTTTGGATTTTCTTCATGCTGCAATATTTTTCCATTCAATATCAGCTTAGGTTGCTGAGTTTTATTTGAGAGGGAGAACACTGTGCATGTTGTTTTCTCCTCACTTATCTTCACTAGCCATGATTTTGACCAGTCCTCTAGCGCTAATAAGGCTTGCTGTATTCTGCTGTTATATATATATATATATATATTTTCGTTGTAATACAGTGGATCCCTTCACATAGCAGTATACCTGGAAATGAAGAGGCTGACAGACTAGCAAAAGAGGGTGGACGACTACCACAGCCTGACATAGACATAACCTATAATGAGGCAAAGAGGTTTATAAAAAGCACTTATAGAACCAAATGGGAATCAGAGCATCCAGGCCACCAGAAGGATGACGCATATTACAAACTCGACCGGAGAGAACAAGTAGCAACCTTCAGACTTCGCACAGGACATAACAGGCTGAAATACCACTTGTTCAATAAACTAAAGATAGCAGATACCGATGAATGTAATTGTGGAACTGGTAAAATGACAGCTAAACATTTGCTGCAGGAGTGCCCAATATATGCAGAACAGAGAAAGATATTTTGGCCCACACCTGCTTCATTTGAGGACAAGATCTATGGAGATATCAACAAGCTCAAGTTGACTGCAGCTTACTTTAACCATATTCAGGTTGACATCTAAAGGTGCATGAAGAAGTATTTAGACAGCCACACCTCATACCACAGGTATTTCGGTTACAAAAGCGTCCCAGAGGCATGAAATGGAATATTGCTTGGATAGCAAATCCATTACGTGGAAAGTCTGAATCGAAAGCTCACTGTGTGGGCTTCATAAAAGGTGGAAAAAGTGTCCTTGTGGTACAAAATGGAATATTGCTTGGATAGCAAATCCATTACGTGGAAAGTCTGAATCGAAAGCTCACTATGTGGGTGTCATCTGCAGATTGCATTCTTCTGGTTTCCAGAAGAACAGCCTATGGTGAACGGAAGGCCCAATATACGGAAGTGAGGCTAAGCAGTCATGTGCAGGACGTGACAATTCCTTGGGTGAGCCCAGTACCAGAGCGCTGTGTGTCGGCTTTGCAAGTATGGAAGCCTCCTTGGATGGCGGGGAATGCCAATGGTCTGCCCCTGCCTTCCCTTGAGGGCTGACCAGGATGTCTTTGGTTGTTCTATATGGGCCAGCTGGGATGAGGGATAACACCACAACAGTGAGAGTCAAATGTCCTAAAAAAAACCCGGTAAGGTTAACGCAGTCAACAAATGCCCACAGAAGTCGGATGTGTCGCCTAACGGCGTAAGAACACAGCTCTGCTGTAAACAGGCACAACGCAATCACGTCCAAAAAAACAACAAACTCCAGATGAACACAGAAGAAGAAGAAGAATTGCCACGGCGAAAGTAGCCTTTAGCAAGATGAAAAACATACTGACCAATAAAAAGATGTCAATTGAAACGAGAAAAAGAGTGTTGAGATGCTACATAGAGACTGTTTTTTTTGCATGGATGTGAAACTTAGACAATGAGCAATCAAGCTGAAAAATATCTACTGGCTGCAGAAATGTGGTTTCTGAGGAAAATGCAAAGAGTACCATGGACAGACAGAAAAACCAATGACCAAGTACTACAGAAGACAAATGAAAATCGTAAATTGATTAGAGAAATTAGATGTAGACAGTCACCATTTTTTGGGCATGTTGTGAGAAGAAATTGATTGGAGAACTTAGTGACAACTGGCAAGATCGAAGGGAACAGACCAAGGGGAAGACTGAGAAGTAAATACCTGGATGGCTTGACCATATGGCATGGTCGAGACAGGAACACTGAGTTGATCCACTACTCTGGTGATCGAGTGAAATGGCGAGTCATGACTGCCCACGCTTTCCGGCATGGCACATGATTGATTGACCATGACATAACATTTTCAGATTGCTAACTTTGAGTATACATTTATAAAATTTAATATGCTGTAAGCATTAACATTATATGAAATTTGATCAGATGTCCTGATTCGATCAGAGTTTATTTCATAAGTTATTTTCTTATTTTGTATTAAATTTTATAGTTAGTTAGTTAGTCACGGTTCCAACTTCACTGCAACGGGTCGTCCCCAATATGCTCCGTTCTTGTGCCAGTAAATATCACACAAAATGCTGCTCACAGCCTGACATGAAAAGTGGAAAAGATTGAGTTTCGGCAAGCTAACAGCCCGCACAGGTACACTGCATAATGTCGCCACCAGAATGCCAATACAAAAGTCCTCCATGAAAAATACAGTTCATCATCGATGGAATCGGCAGTCACCAGAAAGACTTCATTGACCTGGGTTTTATCAAATATGGCTCTGCCTCTTTCCACAAGGCGACCCGCCGAAAGCATCACACAAAGCATGAACTCCGTAGGTCCAGCAATGACCCCCATGAGTCTCCGAGAAAAAAATGCACTCTTGAATCGAAAAGGCAAACCAGTCAACTCAGTAACAGCCGACAGCCATCATTCCGAACATGCAGTTCGTGCATGAAAATTCCGTGGACAGATGTAAAAGCATTCCACACGAAGTTCACAGTGCCGCGCCACGCACTCACTCGGTAGCAGGGTGACGGAACAATGCACTACCAGTCCAACATGAGGAAAATGTGAATGCAAACCATAGCCACAAGCTTAAGCACTCCAGAGGCCTTAACAGTTTAAATGACTATCCGCCATATCGGGGACCGGAAGTCGTTAAATTATGTGTATGACTTCAGTAACAAAATACTAAATTACCACAGCTGTTAGAACAAGAGATGAAATTCCATGTCCCTTCACTGGAGGTCATGACTTGTGTGATTATGGTTTGTTGTAGGGATAGATTTGTGAATGACTAGGCAAGCCTCACCTTTACAACAATAATGTGGTTGTACTAGCTACTTTAGTAATATTTTCTAAATTGCTTTTTAAGCATATAACCTGCATAGTTGGATACCTCTTGAAAAAAACAAATCCAACAGTACCTTATTCAAGTCTGTAGGTCATTTTTAAGCCGAGATATTAAAGTTTGTTTGTCAATTTATCATTTAAATGGAACATATAGAAGAAAACGGCTTTGACCTTTTCACTTTTTGTGACCCTACCTACACACTCACACAACTGTTGGTTACAGTGTCGTCAAGGAGATTAACACTGCTGCTTGTCAACAACGCGAAGCCACCGGCAAAGATGCATTTTGACAAAAGAAGTCCCATTGGAAAGATGCAAAATTATCAATGATGTTGTCCATGTAGAGTGATAAAAATTTTAAATAAATGCTATAATGGATGTTGAACGCAAACATGCAATCATTGGCATTGCAATTTCTATGAATATTCCATAACAATATTAAATGTTCATAGTTGAAGGACAACTGCCATGTCCCGCCATTGAAATATCACAATATCTGCCATCTTTATAATTTCAATTTGATATGGGATTGCCAACTCTAATAGTCGAAAACTACATACTCATAAGTAAAAATGGATGATAAAGTTAAAAAAACACACACTAGAACAATGCACAGAGTCTAGTTAAAATGGATTTGACGGGTGTACTTACGTCTTATAAAGTCAGTCTGTACTTCCGTCCAGTACACGGATTTGAGAAGACAAGAAGTATAGATTCGTAGCGCATAGAGGGAAACAATATTCAGTAATCGGTTTCTGTTTTAACTCGATCTTGAAATAATCGGGGAATTTGACGTCACCAGTACTCTATATATCCTTAAACCGCAGACACAAAAACAATAAACCGAAAATTAACGCAAAAACATGTCTGGTAAAATACGGCAAAACTAAAACGTAGTGCCTAGGTTGTACCACCACACATTAGGTATATGAGAAACCATGACTCATAATTTGCAGAATGGGTGCAGGGATCTAGTGAGCTGTGATACTAATGAAATGCAGACATGGGTGGCTAAATCATGAGTAGTATAACTCATGAAGAGCCCAATCACCATAGCTTTTCCCATCCAAAATGTTAATGCAGTGAGTTGTCAAGGGGTGTTATGTGTGTTAGAATAGTGTAATGATCTTACATCTACAAGTTTCTGATCAATTGTCTTAGTCATCTTTATTTGTACATGTGGATGCCTGTAGCGTGGTCTTTGAAGGGAGAGAGAGAACTCCACGTGTAATAAAGAAGACACTTAGTCTGGCCCTATCAGACAGTCTACCTACAGAAGGAATAGCCAATGAATTTGGCTCGTTACAAACTAGGTAGGTTTGAATACCAATTCCTAAAGAAAATCAACTATCCTTACAATGGTGCAGGACTGGAAGGTATAACTGGATGCTGTGTAAAAGATTCAAGGTAGCTGGTCTTGATCTCCAGGCCACAATTCCTGCAAACGTTTAGAACCCCCCAGTGCTCTGACATACAAAACAGCAGAGGCACAAATATATATAAGCAACTTTCTCTCATTAACTCGTCTAACTTGTCTAAAATATGGTTTGAAAAACATCAAAGTTAAATACTTTGGTAAAAATCAATAATAAAATTATAAGTTTATTTCTAATGGTAAATAAGCCAAACGTAGGCTGAAAACACTTCTTGTCCTTATAGATTTTGGATAGTTAATCATAGGTATAAATTTCTGTCAAAATTCCTGTCTTGGTTATGGCAGGGAACGTCAACACATTTCATAACCTGCGATTTAGAGTAGCTACTTTATTAACATTTTCTAAATTGCTTTTTAATTATATAAGCTGCATATTTGGATACCTCTTGAAAAAACTTCTTCTTCTTCTGCGTTCATCCGGAGTTTTTTTTTCGGACGTGATTGTGTTGTGCCTGTTTACAGCAGAGCTGTGTTCTTGCGCCGTTAGGCTGACACATCCTACTTCTGCGGGCATTTGTTGACCCGGAACTTGAAAAAAAAAAAAAAGAAAATCCAACGATACCTTATTCAAGTCTGTGGGTCAATTCTAAGCTGAGATATTAATGTTTGTGGGTCAGTTTATCATGTAATATAGGCAAAGAGGGAAAGAATCTAAATCCCCTTTGGAAAAGTGTGACCAAAACACATAAGCTAAGGGCAGATAACTGCTCTTGGTTTTTTTTTCGCTAAGGGGGATAACTCATGTTGTTATTTTGAGGGCCACCGTTAGAATACAAAATTCAAATGAAAACCTTAAACTCCCTCTTCCTCCACTCCAACTCCTCCTCCGCCTACCCCTTCTCATTCTTCCTCCTCCTCCTTCTTCCTCCTCCTCCTTCCTCCTAAAGTCATTTTAATAATATGGCACATTTTTGCAAATGCAAAAATATGCACCACGACTGTCATATAATAATAAAAATTGTGAATAATCTAATAAGCCTTAAGATTTATGGTGACTTTAAACTTTTATAAAATGCCAAATCATGCACTTTAGAAAAAGTAAATAGCAAAACCATGAGTTATTTAGTCTGCATATTTATTTAACTGCATGTCCTTCACTGGACGTAGCAGTCAACCGCAGCATCTTTGGCTGTTCATGACTCCTAGGCAAATCTTATAGTCAGTACTTTGCCATTGCTTTCTGAATGACTGGTACCTATACCTTTTTCCAAAAAAATACCCAGCACCACTGTGCTTTGAACCCGGGTATACAGGATTACGAATCGTGTCTGTAACCCCTTAGCCGCGGAGAATGGTAGTCTAGTCTGCATATACAAGAATATTATTCTGAGTTATATTAATTGAGTAATTGTTATTAATCAACTACATTATTAAAGCCAGCTCATTGGCAAAGAGGTAATGGACGCAGTTCGTAACCCTGCATACCCGCGTTCAAAACACAGCTATGGGTGATTTGGCAGCAGACTGCCTTGCGTTGGTTTTTTTTTTTAAATGGTATGGGGGGCCGGTCATTCAGAAAGCAATGACAAACTATTGAATGTAAACTTGCCAAGAGATCACAGCAGCAAAATATGCTAGTGTTGACTGTGATATCCTGTAAAGGATATGCAACTAACTAACATTATTAAATCTTTCATGGATTCAAATCATATGATATTAATAAAATAGTGACACCATCTCACCATCTGTTCTGTTTCCTTGTCCCATAGATATCAATATCAATATCAATATATACATTTATGATCTGTTTAAGTCCCCGCTAATCGCTGGTATCATGAAGGCTAATAGACTACAATGGCTGGGGCATATAGAAAGAATGGAAGATAATAGGGAAACAAAACTCGCTTACACTCAGGAAATAAATTACCGTAGACCCCGAGGTAGACTAAGAAGACGGTGGAGAGATAATACATGTACAGACCTACAAGCACTTGGAATCAACGACTGGCAAGAGAAGGTCCACCAGAGAGACGAATGGAGACAGATTGTATTTGCAGCAAAGAACCTCAATGGCTCGGAACGCTGAAGAAGAAGAAGATATATATATATATGGTTTCTATGGGCTTTATTAATAGTGTATTATGATTTACTTTAGAAGCTGGCTGCTGGGTTTAGTATGAGCCCATTTCAATTATTTCCATTAGGTCAGATCTTGCATTAATAAATCATTACCCCAATCTATTTGATTTGCTTTGCCATCCCACAATAATATTACAGTGCCAGTGTCTATAACAAACATGCCAACAATTTGTGCATACATTTACATTGAAAGCTGCATATTTTACTACCCATTTACAATTTCTAATTAGGTCAGAGTTAAAGAATAATAATAAAGTACATGTTTCTCACTTTTAAGAAGAGAATCAACAGTATATGGGGGGGGGGGGGGGGGGGGCGTGTGCCCTCCCCCCCCCCCCCCCCGGTCTCCGTATATACTTTGCACTACAACATCTACTAAAATCAAATGCACTATCTCGTAACACCAAAATCACAATATAGAAAACATTGATCAGACCAGTTGTGCTGTATGGCTCTGAAACCAGGGTACAATGAAAGGAGACGAAGCCTTGTTACAAACCTTTGAGAACAAAGTTTTAAGACGCATTTTTGGACCCATTAGGGATACACAAAGTGGAGAGTGGAAAAGAAGAAGTAACAAAGACATTTATGATCTGTTTTCTAAGTCCCCGCTAATCACTGGCATCATGAAGGCTAATAGACTACAATGGCTGGGGCATATAGAAAGAATGGAAGATAATAGGGAAACAAACCTCACTTTTCCTCAGGAAATAAATGACCGTAGACCCCGAAGTAGACCAAGAAGATGGTGGAGAGAAAATATATATACAGACCTACAAGCACTTGGAATCAATGACTGGCAAGAGAAGGCCAACCAGAGAGACGAATGGAGATGGATTGTATCTGCAGCAAAGAACCTCAATGTCTCGGAACGCTGAAGAAGAAGAAGATATATATATACACATACATATGCCGGTCTCCCTGGCAAAGGCGTTAAGGTCACTGTTCATAATCCCGTATACCCAGGTCAAATAGATACATATACATACACACATATGTATGTCACAGTCATAACATCTGATGGGAGATGCCTTGAAGAGATTAGAACAAGAATTGCAATTGCGAAGGTAGCCTTTTGCAAGATGAAAAACATACTGACCAATAAAAAGATATCAATTGAAACGAGAAAAAGAGTGTTGAAGTATCTCACACTACAGTTGTGAGCTGACTCTAGTGAGTGGTAGCCTGACTAATTGTAGAGTGAGCTGTGCTTGAGTTGCGACAGTGGAAGAGCCATTTGTGCTATTCTATTATATGATGTATGATGCATGTATATTCCGCTATGATGATGTATGAGTTGCGATTTGTTACGAGCGCAACTTCCATGTAATTTACTCCTGTAAATAGTTTACGTAAATAAAAGGGTTTACTTTACGTTGCCGCGTGTGAAAGTGTGGTCATTGAGTGAGTGTAATTGTTTCGCCCTGTTTTGGCAAGCGAGCCTGAATTAATGTAAATAAGACCTTGACAGCCATGGCGATTCTTGTTTTAATCTCTTCATGGCATCTCCCATCACATGTTATGACTGTTCCACGATAATTGTACCAATTCTCTTGTTTAAGAATATTCCCATTTACTTGTATATTATATTGTGGCATTTCCTTTTTCCTAGTGACCACCATAATTTGTCTTCTTACATTATAATTCTAACCCCAGTTATTCACTGTGTGCAACAACCGCATCTACTAAATGTTGCAGATCCTGCTCATTGTCTGCAATCAATACTGTACCATCTGCATATCTAATGTTATTTATGTTGTGTCCCTCAATAATGATTCCTTTCATTTCTTCTACATTTCTGAAAATATTTTCACTGTACAGGGAAAAAGATCTGGAGACATTACACATCTTTGTCTCACACCTCTCTTAAAAGGCTGATACTGACCTACTTCATTATCAATTTTTACGACAGCTTGTTGTTTCCAACATATGTTTTTTACAATTCTAAGGTCTTTCCCATCAATTTGTTGATCTGCAAGCATCTTTATCATGTTGACATGTCTTACTTTATCAAAAGCCTTTGTGTAGTCAATAAAGTAAAGATGTAGGTTTTTGTTTACTTTCATACAATGTTCAATTAATGTTTTCAGCATATACACAGCATTAATTGTACCTTTGTCCTCTACAAACCCACATTGTTCTTCTCCTATTTCAGTTTGTATTTTCTTCCTAACTCTTTGCATGATAATTCTTAGCAAAATCTTTGTGATATGGCTCATAATACTAATTGTCCGATGTTGATCACATTCCAAGGCTCCTGATTTCTTTGGGATTGCTAAAAATATAGAATTACATAATTCAGGAGGTATATCTCCAGTATCATATATCGTGTTCAGAAGTCTGGTGACCTGGTCTATTCCATATTCTTCGAAGGCATTGATCATTTCTGTTGTGATTTTGTCTTAACCAGGGGTCTTGCCAGTTTTCATATGGTTAAGAACATTCTGAACCTCCATCTTCAAAATTGATGATCCTTCATTATTATTTTGAATATCATTCTGTTTTCTGGTATCACCATAAAGGTTTTTCAAATAATCTGACCATACATGTAAAATCTGAACTTTTTCTAGTATGATTTTTCTAGAATTTTCTGTGATAGAATCACTATCACAGCCCTATCAGTCTGTCCGTCTCGAAGTCCTTAACCCGTCTGCCCAACACGGGTATGTGTGGTCAGTCCCTTGGTTCTCACAGTTCGTGAGACCTGTGTGGTGTAGTGTGGTACGATGACCATGGGCTTCGCCAGTGTGGCGGTTGACTTGCACTCGGTGACACCAGGCTGTCTGTCCTGTTCTGCTGTCGTGAACTGTCTTCTATTAATTCCTGTCATACAGAGTATTGGGTTCTTGACAATGGCGAAGGTAGCCTTTTGCAAGATGAAAAACATACTGACCAATAAAAAGATGTCATTTGTAACGAGAAAAAGAGTGTTGCTACATAGAAACTGTACTTTTGTATGGATGTGAAGCATGCACAATGTTCAGACAAGCTGAAAAACATCTGATGGCTGTGGAAATCTGATTTCTGAGGAAAATGCAAAGAATACCATGGACAGACAGAAAAACCAATAGCCAAGTCCTACAAGAAACAAATTCTTCTTTCGTTCGCCTAAAATATGTCTATAACTGCAATGTTGTCTCTTGTATGAATCTAACAGTCTTTTTTAGTTCACTCAGCGGTCCATAGAGTTTATCTTCCACTGTTAAGAAACAAATGAAAACTGTAAACTGATTAGAAAAATTATATGTAGACAGTCAAAATTTTTTGGTCACATTATGACAAGAAATAAATTGGAGAACTTGATGACAACTGGCAAGATTGAGGGGAAGAGAACAAGGGGAAAGCAGAGAAGTAAATACCTAGATGGTCTGGCCATGTGGTATGGTCGAGGCAAGAACACTGAGCTGATCCACGACTCTGGTGATCGAATGAGATGGCAAATCATGACCACCAACGCTTATTGGCATGGCACATGATGATTGAATTATTGCAATGTAAATTCATCCACACACACACACAAAAAACCAGAACCAATTGGTGAATTTCATTGTGATATTTGAAATCATCATGTCAAAACCAATAAGAAATGGTGTATTTAAATTATGATACAAATAACCTTTGAAAATTTGTTGACTGGTGTTATTAAAGATACTATTTTGAGAAATGCCCGCTGATACCATTCTAGGAAAATGCTCATGATGTAAAACACAGTTGAAATTAATCATTCTGTTATTTCTTCTATGCTCTTGTCCTGATATTTAAAAGATTTTTGAGTTGGAAAAACATAGTTCTAAATTATGCAGTAGGCTTTTGTAACAAAGGGGAACTGAGATTAAAGGATAACATTGATAGATTAGGTGTACATTTATTAAAATGTTTCTTTTTTTTCATGTGGCAATCGACACAATGTGAGTGCTGCCTTTTGATATAAATGAAAAGTAAGTTGCAAATTATAAAACAGCCTGTGAGATCAATGAAGAAACATGCCAAAGATAATTCCTGTACAGTAGAGAATTACTGAAGTGAGTAAATATTATGTACAAGTGTAATTTTCTTGATTTTTAGTTAACAGACAAAGGCAATTCATGTTTTAACTAATTATGCAATTTGAACAACGAAGACATAAACAATAGATTGCACAATTTATTGCTTGGCATGGTTTTCTTCAGGTGCATACTGCAGAATTCACACAACATAAACTAAAGCAATAAAATAAATTATGCAATCATTTTATTTTTGCAGGTTGTTGTTTTAACTTGCTGGAAGTCTGGATCAGGGCCTGCCAATATTTTGCAAGTAATTGTGGCACATGATATGTCAGATAAAGATGTCCTGCCTCCTATCATTGGGCTGAGTTCAGTTCCTTCATTCAGTAGAGAAAAAAGGCTATCAAAAGAGTTTTCTGCAATGTCCATGATGCCTCAGGATACTGAAAATGTCACATTCTTTTAGATGATTGTCCGCTGCATTATTGTTAAATTTCCACATAACTATAATCAGAACATTGTCAGTTACTACAGGGTGATTTGTATCCAGATATTTAGCAGTGATTGACATTCATAACATTTTCAGCATCAGTGTTATACACATGGATGCCAAATTCTTCAGTGGCCAAATTTTGTGTTGGCGCCAGATTCCTTAAACTGACTTATGCATATCATGATATATACATATACAGGTATTGAAAGAAGTTGAGGAAAGATGTAGAGATTAAAGAACATACTAGACACATAAATATTGAAAACTGTAATGACCATACAAGAGTTTTTTGTTGTTTTTTTTTTTTTTTTTTTTGGGGGGGGGGGGGGGGGGGCGTTTGCCCATACACGTGCTACTACTTCTAGTGCACTGAGTTTACAAACATTGATGTTTTCTTATTTTGTGGTGTGTAATCCTTGTTATATACATGCCAAAACTTGCTTAATCTGGTGATCTTTATCTACTCCAAAGTGCTCTGTGTGATCTGCATAATTGCTTGTTCCTGAGTTGTTTCTGTCTCAAAGAGTAGTAACTGTAACCTGCTATACATGCCGAATGAGGTGACCAAGAGGTTTCCACTGGTGTGTTCGAGGATCCTTAGAGAAGCAAAGACTAGTAGCACACTAACCTGCCATACATTGGGGCTGGCTTTACCATTCCTTGGAAACACTTTAGCTATGTTAAAAAAAAGGAGAGTATGGCATATCATATCACGACTTCCAACATGAGAATGAGTTTGAAGTTGTTGTGGCGATGTTCTGATGGCTGGAGACTAGTACTCAATACTCAATGACATGTGTTTGTGCAGACTCACAAGGCATGCTACATAACATAGAAACTGGTTTGTTCCATGTGTAGTGACTTGCATCGCTCCGATATACTGGTTGCTGTATTTCCTTTAGGATGCAGGCTATATTATGACACGGCTGGTGTGGTGAAGGCTCTGGGGTCAAGTGAAAAGTGCAGCAAAACAAACTTAGGACCAGCGTCTGGAGAGGCTGCTCAGTGAGGGGTGCGGCAAAGGGTCTGGACGAAACTTAGCACATAGAGGAGAATATATGTCCAATTAGGCTGCCTCTGGTACCACCAGTAAAGGAACTCAGGCAGATTCTTGAGTATCTGGGAACTATGCATGTTGATTTTCACTAAGAGTAGTCTTAATTATAATTGTACCTATTATCCTTGGCCAGTCATGCTGGCAAATCTAACCTGCACCTACTACTGAAGATGAAAGTTGGAAGTTGGAACTGTCATGTGAAAGATGTCTTGAAGAAGCTGTATCACTTGTGCATAGTGTGTTACTTACTTACCACAAGTTATGGTGCCTGATCCTCTCTTTATCTGCTTGAAAAATTGCATAAATATTTAATAGACTTGGGGATCATACACGCCATTGTATCACACCCCACTTCATGTGTATGTAGATCATGCTGTAATGTTTTGAGCAAGTTTACAAACATTGATGTTTTCTTATTTTGTGGTGTGTAATCCTTCTTATATATATACCAAAACTTGCTTAATCCTGTGATTTTTATCTACTCCAAAGTATTGTTTCTATTGATATTTCATCACTGCCAGTGGGGTTTCCTTCTCATAAGGCTTTCTTTCTCATAATAATGTGTGCTCTTTTTCTACGCCCAACTTGAGAATACTAGACCTTTAATTATGAGTAAATATCAGTTTATGCTCAAACAATTCTCTGACATACCCTGCCCCTTTTTGATACATAATTTTAAAGTAGGCAGTTGCCTTCCTTATCTCAGATACAATCTCTCAAATAAGCCTCCTTGCCGTCTTCTTTGTATGGCCTTTAATACTTAATGTAAGAACCAGCATTACTGCACTTGAGACATTATCAAACATGCTCAATCCCACTCTTCAAAAGCCACTGAAGAGTTCCCATGCTGACAATTCCAACAGCATTTTGATTAAAAGTCCACCTTGCTTTTCTTCTATGTGTGTAGGCCCTCTTCTCACTCCCTTCTGGGCCAGTCTGTCCAGATATGGATACTAATCTATCAGCGTGTTCATCACCCCACACACCTATATGCCCTGGACAGACAATCCATTATATGCTTACAATCTCCACCCTGGGCAGACAATCCATGATATGCTTGCAGTCTCCACCCTATTGAGCAATGCAGGTCGTTCTACACAGAAGGTGCCAGTTTCAATTAACCGCAAGCATACTCTTGGAGTCCGTTACAAGAGCACAAGACTTTTAGTTAATCAACACACAATGGTGGAAATCAGTTGGGATGTGCTGGTGGAGTTGTTAAAGTGGAGAATGAAGGTCCTGTGGACCTGTCCGGAGTGCAATGATGGTGATCTGCACTTTCTGGTTTTAGGCTTGGAACGTGCTATTTTCTCCCCCGAATCAGGCTTCTTGAACAGTTTAGTGTTTAGGTGACTTGTTCTCGATAGCGCTCCGCAGTTGGGAATGACCCCAAGTCATCCTATTCTTTGCTTTTATAAAGGTGATCCACATAACTGCTTGTTCCTGAGTTGTTTCTTTCTCAAAGAGTAGTAACTGTAACCTGCTATACATGCCGAATGAGGCGACTAAGGAGGTTTAGAGAAGCAAAGACTAGTAGCACACTAACCTACCATACATTGGGGCTGGCTTTACCATTCCTTGGAAACATTTTAGCTATCAAATTAAACCAACATCAACAAGTCTTTCTTGCCTAGGGGGACATTTTCTTTACCTCTTCGTGCATTTGCTACATTTCCACCCTTTCGCCCATTGTTGCAGTTCCATAAGACATCTGTTACAGCATAGAGAGATAGTAGACATAAAAAATAGGCAAGTTAAAAATTAATAAAATGTAATATAAACATAAACAGGTTAAGTCAGCATGAACTAGTTCATACCGAGACCAGATAACAGTTATCATAAGCATGAATAACAGGCCATGCAGCAGTCGTGATTCTAGCTCTCAGTGTGAGTAAATTGTTAGGTGTGTAGAATTGAATACATAAATAAGGTTTTTAATTAGTGTTGGAAAAACATATTACAGCGTTAAATTGTAATAATATAGTTGTAGGCCTCTTACAGCCCTATGGGACTATAGAGTTGTGCCGCTGGGAAGGCACCTGACAGCACCGCTGGTGACTATAGTCCAATGCGAGAGTAACAATCTCTGTCACAATTTCCGCATCTGTGCACGGTGCTGAAGTGACCTCTCTAGGGTACAAGCCTGAGCATTGAAATGCGGAGAACCAGCTGTTGCTCAGTAGCAAGTTCCCTCTCTCCACGTCACCGATGTTGACCAAGGGTAAAGCAGTAGCCAGTGCATCTTGGCATCGGTGCCGTCGCAGGACTTGCCAGAACTATGTTGTTTACAACATGGAACTCTCTTAGGGACTCCATCTCCGGATTTACTCCCGAAGCCTTTCCCATTTGGGTGTACCCGCAAGGCAGCGGGGTTTTGAAATTTAGAGTTTCCTCTCTTAGAAGGGATACCAACCAAGGCTGACGAGCCTACTCTACCCGGAAATCAATAAGGAGGGAAGTCTTCCATTCTTCCTTCCTGGCAGTGACCGTACTGATCAGACGACCGTAGCCATTTTCTCCATAGAGAGAACCTCTACCCACCGTCGCTGGCTTGAAACCATAACCTGCAAGATAATATAATTATTGTAGGAATATAGTTAGATATCTTGGCTTATTAATGATCGCGTGTGATATATCGCTAGTGATTTAGTAGTAGAGGTACTGTGTAGTAGATCGGTCTGTCATAGTGATAGCAAGATAGAGACTCAGATACTGATAGGATGCCGGAGTTTGAGATCTTTCACATTATGTTACATCGTGCAGTGTTATTTTATTGCAGTTATAATGATTACGCTAGGCGTGTCAATTTTTTTGAGCTGTGTGTATTTAGTAAATAACTGAGTTGTGGTTTGTTTACTTAAGTGGGAGGGGGAGAGAAACCCCCATCAGGTAGGCGTAATGTACGAATAGGGAGGGGGTTGAGAGTGTATTCTTTACAGCGGTCGTTTGCAGGAACGGCCTGATTGCCTCATGGTTAAAGATCCAGTTGCAGATCTCTATGTATGCACACTTTGGGCACACGGGGGCTGTGTGAATATATGTAATAAACCTGTCAGAAATCTAGCCTCGACTTATGTTCATTTATACAAATGTCTCGTAATGTGTGCGTTCTTGTGAGCCACCTGTTATGTGTGTAGGTTGTCCCTGGATGATTAGAAGGCACTTTAGGACATCTGTCCTTTCGAACATAACGGTAACACTGGTAGTCTTTTATTTAGGAAGTTTTATCTTCACTTAGATGAGTTTCCTGCAAGCAACATACTCTAACTTGTTCTTCGTTCAAGATGTTTTCTAGGTCTAATTGTTTTATGTTGCCTCCTTCCGCTTTCAAGTGAATTATTTGCAGTGGTTTTTTTTTTTTTAAAGTCTATTCTCGTGTCTCCTGGTTACACGTGACATCAAAAAAGGACCTCAAGTATTTGGTGTTGGATCCTTTCGGGGAGTATGGCACGGCACTGCATCTCCCTGACAGTGCATTACAAGGCGAGCACCATACTACTACACAAATAAGGGGAATATTTCAATAGCGTATGTACGTAGCATGCTGATTCCTGTGGTGCGGAATTGACTACCCCGGTGTTACTCGGGCCCGTAAAGGAAGCATAGAATACTAACACAGCAACCTGCAATACATGTCGAAATAGGCGAAGGCGACTGCGTTAGGGAAAAGGTAGCGAGGAGATTGCCTACCTCGTCCCGTAGAAAACGTAAGCTGTAAAATTCGAACAATCATAATTAAGTCTACAAAGAGTTTAGAGTACTGTTTGATAGATATTGTATGATATTAGTTTTGTTGCCCTTATACATGATGTATCTACTGTGTTCGCCAGGAATGAGGCGACTGTTTTCGTCAGGAATAAGGCGCTGGAACCTCTTGCCCCCGGGTAGATTGGGCCCATTAGCTATTACAGCGGCCAATCTAGGAGATGGAAAACTCCGATTATAATCCCCAAAGTTTAAGGTGGAACGACGTGCTGAGTACTGAATGGCCACGGGTGAGCTGGTCGTGAACGGGAATGTCTGGTATGCAGGCGGGGCGGCGCCAGGCGTATGGACTCTTGAGGGACATCCCCTGCCCCTTCCCTAGTGAGCTGGCAATGCTAGGGTGGCCGGTTATTTCCTGCAATATCCAAACTTTGCTTAAGGATTTAATTAAACACAGGAATCGTCGCTACGGAGCACGTGCTCTGCGATTGACACATTTTTCAGGGGCTAGTGAAGAGAGAGAGTGAGGAGGAGAAGGTGAGGAAATGGTATGAGAAGAAGGCTTAGAAATAAGGCTTAGGCAGGCGCCAGGAGAACAAAATGAAAAATGGAGAGATTAGGTTCAACCATCTAAGAGTGGGATACTGGAACTGCCGTAGTGCCAGGCAGAGAGGTCCTGTATTGGAGAGGCTAATATATCATTTTGATGTTCTCATGCTCCAGGAGTTAAATACGGACAAGGGGGTTGCTGCCTTGGGTACGCCAGTTATATAAACCCTACTGGGCAGAAGAGACATGGGCAAGGTCTGCTGGTGAGGGAAGGAGTGCAGCATGTGGTACTTGACTTGAGCCAGTGGAATCACAGTGCAAAAATGGAGATTGGTGGCTTAAGTTTGAACATCATAAATGTATATGCCACAGTGAACTGTTTTGTCAGAAATGAACACTGGAACTGGCTTAAGAAATTTGAGGAATTACCAGTTGATAGGCTACTCATATGTGGAGACTTCAATGCGAGGAACAGAGATTGGGACAGCAGTGGAGAAAACCGACAGGGAATTGCCCTTGCGGATGCCATGGTGGACTCCGATGTGGTCTGCATAAATGATGGTAGGCCGACTAGAATGGCAATGAGGCCTGGCGATGCGGACACAGCTATTGACTTAGCACTTTTCTCCCAGTCATCAGTCCTTGATGTAAAGTGGACTGTTTTGAATTACCATGGGAGTGATCACATGCCATGCTCAGTCCTGATCTCTAAATCCAGGGAAGTTAAGGCTGGGAGAGCGTGCAAGATCTTCCGGTACGAGTGGACTGACAGCCTTCTTGGACGCCTCAGGCAGAGGGCATGCAACAGAACTGTTAAAACTCCCTTTTTGCATTCCCCATGGTGCCCCGAAAGTAGACAATGCTTGGAAAGCAAAGGGAGCTTTAGTGAAGCAGCTAAAGAAATGCGTCAGACACCCCGAAGCTCACGAGAGGAAGTGGACAGCGGGAAATGTCAAGAAAGGTAAGTTGGAGACTTTCAAGCGCAGTGCTGCAGAGGCCATGAACGTAAAATGGGAATGTTTTATGAAGAAGATTGGAGGTGATAAAACACTGCGAAAATTCTGGAAACTGCACAGACAAATACAAAGAAAAGATCGGCCTATGGCAGTGGGAACAATCTATAGAGAGGATAGTGCGCGCGTGACAACGGACAAAGAGAAAGGGGAGGCGTTTCTCCAGAGATTTTTAGAGCAGACCAATCATAATGACGCGGATACCAGGGATGCAGTTAGAAAGGAATTATCTGGCACGGGTTGAAGTTGTTAAACATATTTTGAAAAAGGCAAAAGACCCGGCACCACGGCCCGTTAGTGTTAGGTATGGCCACATGAAGGTCTTGAGCGATGTAGACGTGAAGGAGATGACCGACTGCTTTAACCAGAGCATTAGGACAGCACCAGTACCGCAGGATTGGGTACACAGATATCTCATCCCTCTCCCAAAACCATTCAAGGATCATTCAAAGCTTAGCGGCTTTAGGATCATCACCCTTCAAAATACATTTGGAAGGTTTTAGAGAAGATTGTCGCTGTCAAGCTGCAAGAGTTTTTGGAAAGGGGGAAGCTTCTTCCAAGAGGCCTCGGGGGGGGGGGGGGGGGGGGGGGCTACAGGCCAGGAAAAGATACCTGGTCAAATGCAGCCACTTTTGCCTTTGACGTTGATGAGGGGTTCCAGAGTAGACAGGAAACGATGGCGGCAGCGCTTGATCTCGAGGATGTGTATAATAGAGTTCGCTATGATATTTTGATGACCGCACTGATGGAGAAGGAGGTCAATCCCTGATTGGTGAACTGGATAGCAGCCGTCCTGCATTCTCGTCGGGTTGCTCTCCGTCTGGGTGCATGGACCTCAGAGCCACATATTTCAACCCCGGGACTGCCACAGGGATCTGCAATCTCACCGGTGCTCTTTAACGTGTATACGAGCAAGCTTGCAAACCTAGAAGCACCAGGGGTTAGAAGAATACTAACATTTGCAGATGATATTCTTGCATATAGGCAGGGGAGAGATAGGGAGCAAACAGCCCAGGAGCTACAGGCGACAGTAGACAAAGTGATTGATTGGTGCACTGAAATGAGTGCTGTCATCCACCCGGAAAAAGCGGCTGTTTTGTGGTGCTCTCTGGACAACAGGATTGTGAGAGCTGATGTCCCAAGCCTCACAATAGATGGTAGAAGCGTCAACAGAGAGAACAAACTGAAGTATCTGGGAATAACACTTGACAAGTACCATGTGGAGACGGTTGTGACAAGATCTCAAAAGGGACTCAATGCACTTAAAACTATGGCTGCAATGGAGAAAGAGCAGAGGATGCTCTTCACACTATACCAGCACTTGATCCTCTCAGTCATTGATTATGGACTAGGACTGCTCACTGTCTCAAAGAGTCAGCTTGTGAAATTAGAACGCATACAGAACGAAGCTATGCGGGTCATTCTGGGATACACTAGAGACACCCCAGTAGTGTGTATGCGTTACATCCTTGGTCTGCCGACTGTTGCTGGTAGGCACAAGGTGATGCAGGCGAAGGCATACCTCAGAGTAGCTGCAGACACAGATCACCCGTTGCATGAGGCGCTGGACGCAGTTAAGGGTCAGAGACTGATAAGATGGCTCAGGCGGAGGATACGATCAGACAGGTGGGCATCTTGGAGAACATTAGGCGAGGAGAGGAGTCGGTCAGAGTGCCAGCGGAGCAGTCAGACTTGTGCAGAGTTATAATCACATTGAGCCGGGAATGCAGGGAGTGGCCAGCAGGGGCCACGGAAGTGGAAATCCAGCAACTAATTCAGGATAATGCTTGCCCGGGAAATGTGATTATCTACACAGATGGTTCAGTGTTGAGAGGTAGGAGAAGTGCCTGGAGATTCTTAGCAAAAGCTAATGGTCGACGTTGGTGCAGGAGAGCCTGGCGTATGATACCACAACATCTAGCTTAAGAATGGAGGTGGAGGCGGTTAGTGCAGCTTTCCGCAGGATGGAGAACACGATACATACATACATCGTGATTGTAACTGACTCAGAAAGCCTGCTGAATAAGGTGAGGATAGGCAGGCTTCGTGCAGAGTGGCTTGCTTCGCTTCGGAGGTCACGGGTGGCAAGCATCACCTGGATCTTTTCTCCGGGGCATGCCGGTGTGCTGGGGAATGAACAGGCGGACAGATTTGCTGGCTCGGCAAAACTTTGTGGAGTATTGATGCATGATAAGGCAGACGTGGTTGCGGCCTTGTGGGAGCACGTGTACATATCGGAGGGGCAAATAGATCACCATACTCTGGCAAGAATGAGGCAGCGAGGAGTTACGAGGGGATCTGGCCGACGCCCGGCTCTCAGAGGAAAGGCGAGACGGACATATAGATTGCTACTGGAACTATTGGTGTTGGAACTCTTCTCTGGCTGCTGAGGATGGGGACGGAGCGCTTATGGGAATGCCCCGAATGCTGTTACGTCGGTTCCTAAATCAATCAATCAATCAGAGTTTAGAGTACGTTGGTTGAGGGCATATGCTCTATTGGGCAAGAGAAGTTTCCGAGTAGCTTTTTTTTTTGTGGGGGGGGGGGGGGGGGGGTAAAATGTGGTCTTACTCGATTAGAGTATGTATACACCTAGGTACCTAGAGCAGTCTGTGGTTTTACTGCACCAGAGAGTCGCCGTCGCTCTTTCTACTGTTAGTTTAAACAGTTCTACCACGTGACGGTAAAGAGCTGGCTAAATAAATGCACACGCCTCGAGAGTATTTGGTCACAGTTGAGAGCTCGTCATCTGCTCTGAACCGTCTATGTCGGCAATGAGGAACCGCATTGGATGATATGTGTGGATTTTTTTAAAATTCAAAACTTATTCCGTGATATTCAGTATGAAAGTGACAATCTTTGTTTATTCGCTGGAACAACCTTAGTAGCGGTGCAATTCGCCTAGGTTCTCTTGCTGAAAGTTGGAACAAGAGTGATTTAGTTGGAAATATGAAGATACGATTTCAGTTACTTTGATAACTTGACAATGACGACAAACAAAAGAAAGCAACATGCGCCAGAAGATCTCCTTTGTCTCCGTTAAGGTTTCCAGCGTGAATAGATAGATATATTGGTATTTATTGACATATTTGTAAGTATAACATTATTAGACACTCATAACGGAGCATAATGGGGACGACCCGTTGCTGTGAAGTTGGAACCGTGACTAACTAACTAACTAACTAACTAACTAGACACTCAAATCCGGCAAGGCACCAGGAAAAGATAATAATATTAGATAATAATAGTATTCCACCTGAAATTTTAAATTTCGGCAAAGAAACAATCATCCCAGAACTGTATATGCAGTACTTCAGCTCTGCTGGAAAGAAAAATCAGTACCACGAGATATGAGGGACGCAAACATTGTTATCATTTATAAAAACAAAGGTGACAGAAACGACTGCAACAACTATCTGGGCATTTCCCTACTCAGCATTATAGAAAAGATTTTAGCTCGAGTAATCCTAAAAATGCCGGCTTCCTGGCCCAGAGGTTAGCGACTTTTCTCCGTAATCTCGTATACTCTCGTAAGTAACGTGACTACGGTGAGAATCAGCAGTGGTTCGAATCGCGTCGGTAACTTACGGGGTATGTGAGTCGGCCGCTCAGAAAGCAATGGCAAACTACTGAGCGTAATCTTGCCAAGAAATCAACAATCAGCTGAAGATGCTGACGTTGCCAGCAATGTCCTGTAAAGGATATGCAAACATTTATTTAATCCTAAAAACATTACACATTCTTGCTGACAGAATCTACCCCGAATTACAATGCGGATTTAGACCCAACGGGTCCACCATCGATATGATTTTCTCACTCAGGCAGCTCCAAGTGAAGTGCGGAGAACAGAGGAAGCCATTATATATTGCCTTCATCGACCTCACAAAGGCATTCGATCTCGTGAGCAGGAACGGCCTTTTTAAGATCCTTGAGAAGATAGGATGTCCACCCACTCTGCTAAGTCTCGTGAAATCATTTCACGAATACATACAGGGGACCATTTTATTCGATGGCTCAACATTCCAGTCACTAAGCATCAGCAGTGGAGTAAAGCAGGACTGAGTGCTTGCTTCTACACTTTTTGGTATCTTCTTCGCCGTTCTCTTAAGGCAGGCATTTGGGACTGCCACTGAAGACATATACCTCCATACAAGATCTGAAGGCAAACTTTTTAACCCATCAATACTTAAGGCAAAGACCAAAACAAAATAAAGATGCATACGAGAACTACTTTTTGCAGACGATGCAGCATTGACTACTCATGCAGCAGAAGATCTGCAACGGCTCATAGATCGTTTTGCAGCCGCCTGCAGAGACTTTGCTCTCACCATCAGCCTAGATAAAACACAGGTGATGGAACAAGATGCTGGTTCGCCTCCAACAATCACAATTTATAATTACGAACTGAAGGTTGTCCATGAATTTGCGTATTTGGGATCGACAATATAAGATAGAGATAGATATCATTAGAGACATAAATCGACAGATGCATTGGGAAGGCAGCCACAACACTTTCCAGGCTAACTAAAATAGTTTGGGAGAATAATAGACTAACAGAGCGTTCAAGTATAAAGTATATAAAGCTTGTGTCTGTGGGTCTGAATCCTGGACCCTGTACTCACAACAGGAAAAAAAAGTTGAATTCCTTCCATATGAGATGTCTGCGGCGTTTCCTGAGCATATCATGGAAAGACCACATAACAAACATGTGCTTGAAAGAGCAGATATTACCACAGTGCACTCCCTCCTCAAGCAGAGACGCCTCCGGTGGCTGGGCCATATATCTCGAATGCAGGATGAACGTATTCCCACATGAAAGAGACCAACCGGAAGACCCCAAAATACGATATAGGGATGTGCGTAAACAAGATATGAAAACCCTTGACATAGATCCAGGCACGTGGGAAATAGTTGCAACAGGCAGATGATCCTAGAGAAGAGATGTTCGAAACGGACTGGTGCTCCCTGATCGCAATCTAATCCAAAAAACAAAAATACTGAGGATAGGCGGTACAGGCATAAAATGCAGTCACGTACTGCGGAACCTGCCTCGTTTTACAGATGCGGAAACTGTGACAGAGATTGTCACTCTCGCATTGGACTATGCAGTCACAAGCGGTGCTGTCGGGTGCCTCCCCAGCACAACTCTATAGTCTTTCAGGGATGCTTGCTTGCTTGCTTGTGTTCGTTGGCTTGAGCTCCAACGCGAAGTCCTGTATATCGGATGAAGGCATCCTGTTGTCCAACATCAGTGTGATGTCATACAGGACCTGAGGTTTGCGTGAGTATCCGTTGTCCCATGTCTGGCTTATTGGTGTGCAGACTGGTGGTTCCTCGCTGTACAGGCAGACACTCTCCGACTTCGGAGGAATCGGCGATCCTATTGACTTTAGCCAGGAACCCGAAGGGCCCTGTTGCCCAGGACGCTCGACGAGGACGCATCAATAGGTCTTGGCCAGTATATAACCCGGCCCTGGTGCCTAGGAAACACCTCTGCGTCCCTCCTTCAGGGATGAAAAGAGGTCTACTACTACTATTACTTACTAATTTTGGTTAAATTCTAGCCATTGTGGTTCCATTAAAAGCCATCATAAAAGCAGAAGCATAAAGCACTCAGTAGATCTTAAACGTGAAATATGATCCATGACCTAATAAAATGGTCCCAACATTTATGTCGTGAATAAAACACAAGACCGGCGATGATTAAAACAAAAGACTTTGTTTACTTAGTCGTCAGTGAAAATTCTCACAAAAGAAACATCTGTCGCATTATGTATGGAAGCACTGTCAACACTAGTAAGACCTGGGTCTGCCTAAAAATAGTGTCAAATGTACAATTCATAATAAATGAAATCTCTGCAGTTACTCTTTTATAGATGTGTCTATGCATGACGGCTATATCCATGCGCAGTACACTAATAACAGCTAGGAAACAATCAAATACCACAGAAGACTTGGTCTTGGGAAAATGTGATAATATATCACTTAATCAAATAGGATTTTGCCTGTATATATTTATGTGTGCGTGTGTGCGTGTGCGTGCCTGTGTGTGTGTGTGTGTGTGTGTGTGTGTGTGCGTGCGTGCGTGCGTGCGTGTGTGTGTGTGTTGTTGTTTTTTTTGTAGGTCAGGAAAAGGCTTTTAATGGAGTAGACAGACACAAATTATGGACCATCCTTGAAGATTGGGGGATACAAGGACAATTGCTGGAAAACATCAAAGCCATGTACCACTCGAACCAAAGTGCAGTAAGAACATAAGAAGATATATCAGATGTGTTCAATCAAAATCAATACAGTAGTGAAACAGGAATGTGTGCTTTCTCTTCTAATATCTACATAGACAGAATATCCAAAGAAGCAAGCCTTGACAGAACAGATTCAGAAAATTTAGAACTCTTTACTCCAGATGAAACAACTGATCCACAGGAAATAAATGAACTTCTATTTGAAGACGATCAGTGCGTGTTTTAAAGCGACGAGGGCAGACTGCAAAATCATATTAATAATCTGACTTCAACATGCAGCAGATACAATATGAGTATAAATACAGCCAACACCGAAATAATGCAAGTAATCAGATCTCCTGGTCCAATAAGTGTACAGATAAATGGCACATTTCTGAAACAAGTTACAGAATTCAAATATCTTGGAAGTATGATCACAGAAGATGGCAGATTGGATAGAGAAATCGAAATCAGATGTCAAAAAGCAAGTGCACTTACAAATCAACTATCACCCATACTGAAACATCCAAACAAACCTAAGTCCGCAAAACGTCAGATAATGAACAGATTATCCACACCAACCCTATTCTACCAATCTCAAACTTAGACATTATCCAAATCAAGCCACAACCCCACTGTCATTAGGCTGTCTTCAGCTTGTCTGCCCATTGTCCTCGTTTCACATCCATACAAAAGTGCAGATTCTGTGTAGTGCTTAAACACTCTTTTTCTTTTTGCAATTTACATCTTTATATTATAATGTTTTCCAGCTTCCAAAGACTCATCATCATTATCAAGTGCCGTGCCGGCTGGCGTTCATGGCTCTCCACAGATCTCGGTCTTTGGTGTTCTGGATCAACTATGCTGATGATATTCCTCCATGCCACCGTCTCAATCCGTCCAGCATCATTTCTCTTGGTCTACCTCTGCCTCTCTTCCCCTCGATCTTTCCAGTTGTCACGATGTTCTCCAATGCCTTTCTTCTCATCACATGACCAAAGAAAGCTGTTTGTCTCTTTCTTATTGTTGTGTATAGTGTTCTAGTTTTATTAGCCTCTTTCAGGCAATCGTTGTTAGTTACTCTAGCAGTCCAAGGAATTCGCAACATTCGTCTTAAAAACCACATCTTTGTTGCTTCTAAGTTCTTCCTAATTTGTTCATTTACATTCCAAGATTCGCTGCCATATAGCAAAACTGGTTCTATATAGCATTTTAGCACTCTCTTTCTTACATTCATTGATAGCGATTTATTGCATAAGATACTCTTCATTTTCTGAAATCCGGCTTTTGCCTGCCCTATTCTGCTCTTAATCTCTGTTGTACATCTTCCATCCGATGTTATAAGTGCCCCTAGGTATTTAAAATTATCCTCTTGGTTGAGAATTTCCCCTTCTATTTCTATGTCACATTTTGGTGTCCTCATTTTCTTTGATATCACCATTGTTACTGTTTTCTTGATATTCAAGGAGAAAGCCTTTCTGTGCACTCTCTGATACTACAATGTCCAACAATTGTTGTAGGTCTGTTGCACTATCCGCCACCAATACTGTGTCATCTGCATAGCGTATATTGTTTATATTATATCCTCCAATTAGTATTCCTGGCTTCTCTTTGATCTCTCTCATTATTACTTCTCTATATAGGGAGAAGAGATCGGGTGACAAGACACACCCCTGTCGTACTCCTAGCTTTATCTGTTCGTAACTACCCTCTTTATTTCCCATTTTAATTGTTGCTACTTGATTCCATTATATATTCTTTATTATTCTTAAATCTTTCCCATCAATGTTGATATCTTCCAACATTTTAATCAGCTCATCATGTTTTACTTTATTAAATGCCTTAGTATAATATATGAAGCATAAATATATCTCCCTTTGTTTCTCTATTGACCTTTCTATTAGTGTTCGTAATATATATATTGCATTGTTTGTACCCTTTCCTTCCATAAAACCATACTGTTCTTCGCTAATTTCCATTTTTTTTTTCTTGTTCTTCTCATTATAATTCTGAGTAGAAGCTTAGTGACATGTCCCAAAGACTACCTTCATCATATCGATTCTTTTTCTGGCCTCAGGCACCTCCCCGCAGATATTGCTATCTCTCTTTCCTTCTTGTAGTCTGTTTGCTACTGTTTTCCCCATTTTTAAGCTACAACTCGTTACTCTTGTGTATTAGTGTGTTAGAAGAAAACTAACTGATTAAAATGTAACGCATACAATCTGATACAGAGGTATTCAAGTTGTTTGAACACTTTTTTACAACAACCAGTCAAGTCGGGTCAAAACTACTAAGGGACCTCAATCATGTTAAGTTATGTCGGCAACAAACATAAATGCGTGTGTGTGTGTGTGTGTGTGTGTGCGCGAGAGAGAGAGAGAGAGAGAGAGAGAGAGAGAGAGAGAGGAGAGCGTGTGTGTGTGTGTGTGTGTCTGTCTGTGTGTCTGTGTCTGTGTCTGTGTGTGTGTGTGTTGTAATAACTACGATCTCTGTCTTTCACTATGTATCTGACCTGTTTTTCGTGTCATTACACTACTTCATTCACTTGGGGCTTACAACCAATCAGTTGTTGGTCTTAGAATTGATCCACATTTTATGTTAGACGACTACCGATTGGCTGGCAAGTATATAGTGGGCGAGGCTTACTTTATGTAATATATAGCCCACTCACCACCTCTCACTCCCTTTGTGATTTACACAAGAACGACGAACGATCGCGTGTTCAGTTTTGTGTTTATTCAACTGTTATTTGCCTTCAAGTGTAGAAAGTTTGCCAGTCACCTGTTTGTCTCAGTATTCACGGACTTAGTTTTTCAACCATATATGTACCAACAGCTTTAGCGGATCTTTCTTCCAGTTCTTGAACAATCACAGCTGCCATGTAAGAATTATCAACTATTTGTTTACCCAGACATTTATGGTAAACAATATCAATATCCGGCCATAGTTTACGTCATCTGTAAAGACTTCATCAGCGCTTGAAACAAAGACGGGACAACTTGTTCGGATATGATGCGGCTTATTTGACTAGTGAACAACATATCTTGTTGTTTAGGTATTTTACATACTAAACTAGTCATCGTCGAGTTATCTACCTTTTGTGAATTGTAGAAACTAATTATATTAATCACCATATTCAGTGTCGCGTTGTGAACAGGTTTCAAGTCGATTGTTGATTATCTCACTAGCAAACGTGCCTACACATAAAAAAGATGTCTACTAGGCAATCAGATGAGAACCACTTATGTGCAACTTGTGGGAAGGTCTTCACTGAAACACGTAATCTTCTTCGCCATATTCGGAAAAGCCACAGTACCAAGGAGCAAGTGTATTCGTGTAAAACTTGTGGTCATAATTTTACCAGGAAAGACTATCTACAACGCCACATTACAAAAGAACACACAACATCAGGATCAGCAGCCAGTGTAATATCAACAGTAACTTCAAAACCTTCTTCAGAAACACTACGTAAGAGAACCACGGCTACTAATAGTGATGTGGCAGTCAGCGACAAGAACACTAAACAAGACGAAAACGCCTGTCCATTCAGCAACACACAACCCAAGGATGAATCGGTTTCTCTGCACAATCTTCCAGATGATGTCAGAAAAGTATACACTGACAACCAGAGTAGTATCAAAACACATCACAAGATAAATAAATACATTCTATATTAGTCCACACACAAATCACCCTAAAGACTAGACTGAGACCTTGTACAAAATTTTTACACATCAAAAGAGCATATTCAAAATCAACTTTAGTTATCATATAGTCCTTAGGCACGGCGAAACACTAGCTCTTCGCATCTGCTAATAACGATTCTGTCTTAGAACATCCGCAACTAATCAAACATAGACAAAACTTTGACGATTTTATCAAAATAGTACACGAACACGACATTCTTACCTACTCTATGCAACAACGTCCAAACACCAAATACACTTCAGAGACGATTCCAGCTATAAGATTTTATCTCTATCATATCCCAGAATTCCGGCTTGTTTAATAAATAACAATTCTTTTATGACCCATGTTGGACACCATGGTACATGGTGTGTATATGATCACACTAGGAATAGTATCCCATATATAACCAACTATTTCGTATAATTACATTATGCTATTTTTCTATTTTTGTAAAATTTACTGGAAATACTGTAAAATAAATGGTTATGTATTACCAGGGCGTTCACTTGTTGATTTTTAGTGTTGCTAGTACATATGGGTGGCATGTGGTGAGCGGGTGTTACATATTGATGGCCAAATCAAGAAATATCTCAACCAAACTTATAAAGATTTCGACTGAAATAAGAAAATGTTTTACCCAATTTAAGAAATACCCCGACCAAACTTATATAAAAAAAAAAAAACTTTGTTGCGTATCCCTTACGGGACGTTGCAGTCAACACCAGCATTTTCAGCTGCTGTTGATGTACTAGGCAAGTGTTACGTTCAGTAGTTTGCCATTGCTTTCTGAACGACCGGTCTCTATACCTTTTTCGAAAATACGAGCACCGCCGTGTTTCGAACCCGGGTATACGGGCTCACAAACCGCGTTCGCAAGCCCTTCAGCCACAGAGACCGGCACAAACTTATAAACAGTAGGAAAATATGTCGGCCAAAGTAAGAAAATATGTTATAGTCTGTTCACATTTGGGTGCTTCCATATAAACATCCATATCTCAGTAACGAACTGAGGGAAAATGACGAGATTTAGCATATAAGCTTATCATTATGTCCACCCAACAAAATATTTTTTGTTCTGGAGATTGTACGGCAGATTTCAATGTTTGTTTATATGCGATATATAATTTACGGGTCAGGGATTATGTCCATATTTTTTCATGCATTACACTTTCACCCAGACACATCCGCCCTTTTTTTTAAATTTCTCGTGGTACACGTTGTAGCAAGAACGGCGCGCAGTTAAAGTGTTCAGAGGTGTCGTAGTAATGTGGGTCCTTTCATGAAACATGATTATTTTATGAATCTTACCATTTATCGCAAACATCGGAATGTGTGAATATTGTTTAATGTGATTGAATGTGAAATTGTGTGCACTTCAAAGCATCTCTAGAAGTTGTACACATATTTTTGTCAAGAAGCTGAACGCAGGAGACTGTTTCATACTATTACAAATCCCGAAAAAAGAACAATGCATGCAATGGGTTTGAGTCGATGAGTGCAAGAATCTGTAATGAGACCACCACGCAAAAAGCACACGGTAGGTAGAAAGGCAAATGTAGACAGCTTTGACAATGATGTCATAAGCAAGCAATTATAAACATGATGGATACCAAAGAAACAGTGACTGTGAGAAAACTTAGAGTTTGGTTGAGAAATAACAATGGCATAGAGCTATCCGCCGGCTTCCTGGCCTAGAGGTTAGCAACTTTTCTCCGTAATCTCGTTTACTCTCGTAAGTAACGTGACGACGTTGAGAATCAGCAGTGGTTCGTATCGCGTCGGTAACTTACGGGGTATGTGAGCCGGCCGCTCAGAAAGCAATGGCGGGTTCCAAATGTTGCTGTATGTAGCCGAGGCGCGGTGTTGGGGTGAGCGCCCAACATTGCTCAAATACCTCAATGGCTCGTGAATACATAACCTATGCAGCAAAAGTCCAACTCCTGGCCTTCACGTGGCGGACCTGTTTAAACTAACAGGAGAAGGGGCGACGGCGAGTCTCTGGCGCCGGAAAATAACCAGTATGCTCTAGATGTGTATGCACGTACATGCATGCGCAGACAGGTGTGTGCGCGCGTACACATCTACACTCGGGTGAGACCACTGTCTGCTCTAGCAAAGAAAGGTGCTGAAGACGGAGGCAACCAGCCAAGAGGCGCACCACAGAAATCAGGATACCACGCAATCACGCAAAATGGAATATGTCGACTACTGCTAATCGTTATGGTGCTCGCCCTGCTTTGGACCCCCAGGCAGGTGCAGTGCCGGGCCCTATGTCTCGAAAGGGTCCAACCCCAACTACTGGAGGTCCTTCTCAGATGTCCTGTGGAGCCAGGGGACATGAGAATAGGACGACTGGCCATACTAAACGAAGACTTAAAATAATGCACTGGAATGCGGAGGGAGTCAGCAACAAAAAAATAGAATTAGAAAAAATCTTGGACCAAGAAAAAGTAAGCATATGTTGCTTGCAAGAAACTCACCTCAATGAAAATATAGCCTTCAAAATCAGAGGCTACCAGTGTTACCGATCTGACCGAAAGAACAGGCGAAAAGGTGGGATACTGACCCTTGTAAGAAATAACATCATGGCTTCCCAAATCAAAGTCTACATGGAAGGGGCTGAGTATCAGACACTTAAACTTAAGACAGGTAATACAGATCTACATCTGATCAATTACTACTGTCCAAGTGACCGCCCACAGGCACTGGACACTCTACCACTAAAAGAAAAAATGATTGTGTGTGGCGATTTCAACAGCCACTCGCAGAGCTGGGGCTATGATCACATGGACCAGAGAGGAGAGAGACTGGAAGACTGGCAGGATGAGAATAGATTCATGTTGATTAACAAGCCGTCCGACCCACATACTTTCTACTCGAGATCATGGCGCTCTACAACTACACCTGACCTGGCTTTTCATTCACCAGACCTGGAGTGGAACATTACACGAATTGTTGGGACACAACTTGGTGGCAGTGACCATCGGCCAGTCTTTCTAACCGTAGAAAATGAGCTTGTAAGTGAAAGCAGCACCCTCTCGAGGTGGAACTACAAGAAAGCAGACTGGGCAATGTACAAGCATCGCACCAGCATACTGGTTTGTCACGAATTGGCCGCCTTAACATCCCAGAATATTTTTCTCGGTCTCCAAAGTTGAGAGGCCAAATTGAGAAAGAATGAATTAATCACGCTACTCCAAGGTTATCTAGTCGTGAGGTAAGATTATTCACAAAAAGCCTCTAGCCATGACGTAAGCTTGCAGATGGCAAGTAAAATGGGATACTTGAGACGGACACAACTAGATAATTTAAATTAGTCTACCCCTTAGAAAACTGCTGACCCAGACGGGCTATGACACCACACCGACGCATTGGCACCTTCTTGCCCAGGTAGACCCAGACTGAATCAACAATGAACTGGGCCAGTGAGTGAAATAAAACCACCCAGGCGTGAACAACATTGACACAGGGAGAGATAATGGCCCCAGGGCGGTAAACAAGCCCCGTCCACTCGGACTGGCAGACTCTGCAAGGTGTGAAATCACTGATAGGACTCAGTGGGCTAATAATTGTCAGACCCACAGGTGTGATGGCCAATTGCAGTGATAAGTGCAATTACCGTCCGGGGGAGATAAGAAGAATGTATGACGGGAATGCCAAGGAGGTAATACTGTCTGCTTGACTCAGCTTAAATAAGGGTCCCTAGCCTGTTTTATGTTAGATTAAGTGTGACTTCAGAACAGGTAGGAACTATCTCAACGTCTGTAGTCATATGCATGATTTTTTTTGTTGGCTTCTAGGAATTATTTCTTAGTAACTAGTCCCTTAGTAATTCTCTTAGTTTCTTAGATGGATGGACCGATTTTCAGTCTATATCTGATCTAGGTTATTGCAAGAACTATCATTGTCATAGATTACTTGAGTGTTCTTTCTAAGTTCTGCGTTCAATATCATATTGCTTTAAAGTGTTATTCTTCTGAGAAATAGAGCCTTATGTGAGACAGATCTTGTCTGGGTAGACTTTTAGGTGTCTTGGTAGATGCTTGTCATTTCTTTGTACACTATCCTAGTTGCCTTTTGGTGTGTGCATTTGTTGTACAGAATATAGTCAACTGACTATTTATTTAATTCTTACAACAGCAGTAACTAAGTGTGATTAAACCGGGCAGCTCAGCAAATATAGCTGGTCTGTGTGGTAACTTCAATTAGACTTGTTGTATATCTCATTTTGTAGCTATACAATATTAGTACTCATTAATAATGCCTGATGCATTAGATGTCCATCTTGAAGTAATATAATGTTTACGGATATGTTGGATGTATGTATGTGTAATTTCATAAACTAACTAGTGCATTATGCTATGATGTTAAAGTATCATAATATGTCTAGTTTAATAATTGTTTTATGGGTATTTCATGTTTGGTATATTGATTTGTCATATGCTAGCCTATCAATATGACGTGTTATATTATGGTGTGCGCATTGGCACACTAACCATCGATTGCATTTGTAGCAGAGGTGTAATGGTACAGACATTACCCACAAGTGTTATGGGGTATATGGTGCTAAACTTTCTCAGTGTATTGTGGGCGTGCGTCCACGGTAATGCATGGAAACCTGGCACAGCTATTGGTCACGGCGTGTAAGCCCGGATGATCAGGCATTGTTATAATACCCTTACCGACCCTGTGAGCTGCTAAACTAACATTGGACGGAGCGGCTGTACGACACAGAATTTCTGTATTAGCGACATGGACATGGGGCGGCAGAAATGTAATCATTACAGGCGTGTGAGACAATTGAAAAGCCCGTCCCAGACTAAAGACAGTAAGGAGAAGGAGGATGGTGAACACAGTAGAGCTGGAAGATAAACTTGGCCAGACTGGTCATTGTATATGTTTGTGTTATGATATGTTTTAATTAGGATTGCGCTGATGTAGAACTGATATAACACATTCTTGACTTTCTTTCAAGCTCTCACAAGGAGCACCTATGTTATAGATCTCAAGAACGAGTTATGACTAGGTAGAGCCAGGACTGGCAGACGTTAGAATACCGGCAAGCTGTTCTTTTTTGAGTCTACAGGAGAGTGGGGATCTGGACCACAGTTCCAGATAGATGAAGTAACAAGTAAAGTTACGTAATGTTTCTCATCACAATATGTTATATGATTTTATCATCCTCATATTGACAATCATCCGATGTCTATTGTTATGATTAGCAAATAAATGTTGTAGTATTGTAACTCATAGTTCTGTCGTTATATTTTAATTCTAATTGTGCATACGTGTTATGTGTGTACATTGGTGGGGGTTCACTTACACACCAAGGAAAGGAGCAGTCAGGGAGAAAAACCTGTACTAGGATAGTTGTCTTTAAACTTTAATTCAGACTTAAAAATCTACCCTAGATAACCTTCTCTTTCCTAGTCCTTGGCGAATATTCAGCTCAGTTCATTTCAATTTTGTAACGAGCCACTTAGAGCTGTACGTTGGATATTCAAGGGCTTAATCTGTAGTTCAGCCATATAGATTTTGTCCCTAGTCAGTTTCTGACTATCTGGGGTTGCTCGCCAGTGAATAATACATTCATCTAGCCGGTGGGGCACCCCGACTTCTGACAGATTGGGGTCCAGTCCGCGATCCTGAACCAGGATTCTAGTAATCATAGTGATTCTACTAGACCCTAGACAAACGATTTTTCAAAGTTAACTCTTGTAATCTTCAGTCATCAAAATAGACTATCATCAAATGTAGCTACTTTTAGTTGAGGAAGTTTCAGAGTACATATATAACTTTTCAAAAGTATAACAGATAAGAACTTATGAGAAAACTACCATCATCTATCATTTAGTGTTATCATTAATCATTTATTGATAATTGGACACTTTAATCATATTTACATTGATGTGTTTGATGATTTAACTGCTTGACTGATTTGCATTTTATGCTTATATATGCCATGTTCATTTTGACATGTATGCAGTGCATTTTAATGTTTATTTAGATAAATATTACTGTTGATTACGGTGTAGTATATCTCTCACACTTACTTCACTGCTGTCGCCAGGTACTACTTGAATATTATTTTCAGTTGTCTTTCACTGCTGAGGCTAAACTATACACATTGGATAGCGTAGACTGTCAGTAGTTAACTCTTGTCGTTCTAGCTTAGATCTGATTTTTGATATATACATAGGAGCTTACCTGAATATAGTCATTTGCAATTATGGCCTTACGTTACCGGAATCCCGAAGAGGACATGAAGGCGCGCGCAGATTTCTCAGAGTCCGCGAAAGGGTGGGGCATAAGAAAAGGCTTAAAGGGGGAGCAACTAGAAATGTATATCATAGCTGAGTTAGAATGGTGGGACCAAGAAGAAGAAATTATGTTTAAAGAAAATGATGAGTTCTTTGGAGCACAAGAGCGTAGCAAAACTGAAGAAGCAGAGATTAATAAACAGCATATGGAAGTAGTCAATGCAGAGAAGCTAACCGTTCTAGCGGAACATAAGGTAGGAGATATGGATGCTCACCCAACCAGGAAGGAATGGACATCTTTGCCACCCACCGCAGAATCAGAGGTAGTGGACCGGGAACTACAGGTTCTCATTCGACCCAGTCCTAAACGGAAAAGAGGGAAGAAAAAACGTGCCAAGGGCATTTCAAACAGTCACAAACGTGATAACTGTTTGCACCACGGCAATAGTCGTTTGACAGTAGAGGACCTTCAGGAAAACCACTTGACTGCTACGAGAAATGAATCTCGAGAGAAAGAGGAACTGAAGACTACCTTTAATGAGGTCGCAGGCGGAGACCTAGCCGATTCTCACATTCCCTTCTGTTCACAGAATCACGAAGTGGTATTACATCTGACTGAAATAGGGAGGATGGAAGTAACTGAATCCCAGGTGAATTTCACTGCTGCAACGCGGGAAGAGTCACTAATTATCAGTTCAGATAATTTACCTAGTAACAGTTACCCAGAGGACAACTGTTTGCACTACGGTTTGCCAGTACAAGACTCCCAGGAATCTCATTTTACTTCAACGAGAGGTGAAACTCAAGAGGAAGATGACCTGAGGACATCTTTTAAGGAGGTCGGAGATCGAAAGGTAACCGACTTTATTATTCCCTTCAGCCCAGACGAGGAAGAAGTGGGATTAAATTTGACTGACAGTGGGATGAAGGATGACCCGGAACCCCTTGTGATCTTTGAGGCTGCAGCTCAGGAAAAGACACTAGACATCAGTTCAAATGATTTACTTAGTGTGATGGATGGTTTAGACACCAGCCCATCACAGAAGTTACCTCAACTGGACTTAGCCCATGAAAGCATGACCAGAGAGGAACATCCAGACCAGGAAACATTTCCAGTTGTTATCTCACAGTATACCAGTTCGGAGACTCAGGAAACACAGGGAATTGCCGGGAGCCAGAATATGGACTCTGATATTGTGCAGACAACATTGTCTGTAGTTGCTAAAGAAGAAAATTCTTTGCACAAGATGGAGGAAGAAACGCCTATCATCTCATTAGCTGAAGTTATCAGGGAATTCCAGCAACAGGAACCTGAAGTCACAGAAGTCAAGAGTGGTTTGGAATCAACACTCTTAGGACTCAATCTACCCTTCAGTCAGGTCGATTTGATAGGAGTAGATCAGCTATTTGTGGATACTTTATTCAAAAGTAACTCCACTTTATCGCCCTGGAGTAACTATGTTATTTCTCAAGGCAGGACAACTTGGCACACTAAATTTCCAACTTCTAGCTCGGTTTTTACAAGAAACTCTAATGTAGAGAAACTCAGCCCATTAACTGATTATCAGGGGAAGAAACCGCGACACCGAGGAGGGAAGATTGTTACGCCCAACTTTGAAGGAGGAAAGCGCCAGTTGAATTTATATCATGGGACCATGATGTGTAACATTATTCCTTTCAAAAGGAAGATATTGACGAATCTGTTAAGGATCTATAAAGGATGGAGGAATATCACGGAGACAAGCTTTGCTGTGGCCAGCTTATGCAAGACCTCACTACGGGTACATCCTCGGCTGAAAGGAGTAAATCACGTGAGTGAATGGTGTAAAACAATTGCTGCCCAGAGGCGTAGAAGAATCCCGTTGATTGTGATCTTTCCCAGAGGGGTAAAATTACAACCTTCTGACAATTACCGGATTTTACCAAGCTATTGCATGGAATCCCGGCCGAAAACCAGGTACAAGGACCTATCCAAAGTATCATGGGAGTATGGAAATGGAACGTCTTTATGCAGATGCAGGACAACCCATTGCCACAAGGAATATTGGAAACCTTTAGGCAGATACAGAACGGAGAGTGCTTAGGCATTATTCTGGGATGTACGGCGTGCTTTGACAAAAGATTTCTGGCAGAAACTTTTTTTTTAAGGGGAAAGCTCTGTCACGAATTGGCCGCCTTAACATCCCAGAATATTTTTTCTCGGTCTCCAAAGTTGAGAGGCCAAATTGAGAAAGAATGAATTAATCACGCTACTCCAAGGTTATCTAGTCGTGAGGTAAGATTATTCACAAAAAGCCTCTAGCCATGACGTAAGCTTGCAGATGGCAAGTAAAATGGGATACTTGAGACGGACACAACTAGATAATTTAAATTAGTCTACCCCTTAGAAAACTGCTGACCCAGACGGGCTATGACACCACACCGACGCATTGGCACCTTCTTGCCCAGGTAGACCCAGACTGAATCAACAATGAACTGGGCCAGTGAGTGAAATAAAACCACCCAGGCGTGAACAACATTGACACAGGGAGAGATAATGGCCCCAGGGCGGTAAACAAGCCCCGTCCACTCGGACTGGCAGACTCTGCAAGGTGTGAAATCACTGATAGGACTCAGTGGGCTAATAATTGTCAGACCCACAGGTGTGATGGCCAATTGCAGTGATAAGTGCAATTACCGTCCGGGGGAGATAAGAAGAATGTATGACGGGAATGCCAAGGAGGTAATACTGTCTGCTTGACTCAGCTTAAATAAGGGTCCCTAGCCTGTTTTATGTTAGATTAAGTGTGACTTCAGAACAGGTAGGAACTATCTCAACGTCTGTAGTCATATGCATGATTTTTTTTGTTGGCTTCTAGGAATTATTTCTTAGTAACTAGTCCCTTAGTAATTCTCTTAGTTTCTTAGATGGATGGACCGATTTTCAGTCTATATCTGATCTAGGTTATTGCAAGAACTATCATTGTCATAGATTACTTGAGTGTTCTTTCTAAGTTCTGCGTTCAATATCATATTGCTTTAAAGTGTTATTCTTCTGAGAAATAGAGCCTTATGTGAGACAGATCTTGTCTGGGTAGACTTTTAGGTGTCTTGGTAGATGCTTGTCATTTCTTTGTACACTATCCTAGTTGCCTTTTGGTGTGTGCATTTGTTGTACAGAATATAGTCAACTGACTATTTATTTAATTCTTACAACAGCAGTAACTAAGTGTGATTAAACCGGGCAGCTCAGCAAATATAGCTGGTCTGTGTGGTAACTTCAATTAGACTTGTTGTATATCTCATTTTGTAGCTATACAATATTAGTACTCATTAATAATGCCTGATGCATTAGATGTCCATCTTGAAGTAATATAATGTTTACGGATATGTTGGATGTATGTATGTGTAATTTCATAAACTAACTAGTGCATTATGCTATGATGTTAAAGTATCATAATATGTCTAGTTTAATAATTGTTTTATGGGTATTTCATGTTTGGTATATTGATTTGTCATATGCTAGCCTATCAATATGACGTGTTATATTATGGTGTGCGCATTGGCACACTAACCATCGATTGCATTTGTAGCAGAGGTGTAATGGTACAGACATTACCCACAAGTGTTATGGGGTATATGGTGCTAAACTTTCTCAGTGTATTGTGGGCGTGCGTCCACGGTAATGCATGGAAACCTGGCACAGCTATTGGTCACGGCGTGTAAGCCCGGATGATCAGGCATTGTTATAATACCCTTACCGACCCTGTGAGCTGCTAAACTAACATTGGACGGAGCGGCTGTACGACACAGAATTTCTGTATTAGCGACATGGACATGGGGCGGCAGAAATGTAATCATTACAGGCGTGTGAGACAATTGAAAAGCCCGTCCCAGACTAAAGACAGTAGGGAGAAGGAGGATGGTGAACACAGTAGAGCTGGAAGATAAACTTGGCCAGACTGGTCATTGTATATGTTTGTGTTATGATATGTTTTAATTAGGATTGCGCTGATGTAGAACTGATATAACACATTCTTGACTTTCTTTCAAGCTCTCACAAGGAGCACCTATGTTATAGATCTCAAGAACGAGTTATGACTAGGTAGAGTCAGGACTGGCAGACGTTAGAATACCGGCAAGCTGTTCTTTTTTGAGTCTACTGGAGAGTGGGGATCTGGACCACAGTTCCAGATAGATGAAGTAACAAGTAAAGTTACGTAATGTTTCTCATCACAATATGTTATATGATTTTATCATCCTCATATTGACAATCATCCGATGTCTATTGTTATGATTAGCAAATAAATGTTGTAGTATTGTAACTCATAGTTCTGTCGTTATATTTTAATTCCAATTGTGCATACGTGTTGTGTGTGTACATTGGTGGGGGTTCACTTACACACCAAGGAAAGGAGCAGTCAGGGAGAAAAACCTGTACTAGGATAGTTGTCTTTAAACTTTAATTCAGACTTAAAAATCTACCCTAGATAACCTTCTCTTTCCTAGTCCTTGGCGAATATTCAGCTCAGTTCATTTCAATTTTGTAACGAGCCACTTAGAGCTGTACGTTGGATATTCAAGGGCTTAATCTGTAGTTCAGCCATATAGATTTTGTCCCTAGTCAGTTTCTGACTATCTGGGGTTGCTCGCCAGTGAATAATACATTCATCTAGCCGGTGGGGCACCCCGACTTCTGACATGGTTAGAAACCTGAACACTGAGAAAGACATAAATAAAGCAGTTGAAGAGTTTGGGAAATGCATACTACAGGCAGCGCGAGAAACAGTACCAAGAGGAGCCCGTAAACAATATAAACCCTACTGGAGTAGTGAACTGGAACAGTTGCATAATGATGTGGAAGTATGTAGAAAGCAAGCAGAGGCCACACCCAGCCAAGAGCACCACAATAAATTCCAGCATGCAAAAGCCAAATTTCAAAGGGCCAAGCTGCAGGCTAGACGGAAAAGCTGGCAGGAGAAAACGGAGTCTCTGAACTTTGAAAGAGACACAAGGAAATTGTGGAAGCTAATAAAACAGCTTAATGATGAGGGCACAGGGAGAAACTCAAAAATTGCACTACATAAAGATAGAAAAATCTTAACAAGAAAGCAAGCAGCTGACCATTTTGCGGACTCGTTCGCACAAGATAACAATATCAAAATTAGTCCAGAGAAACAACAAGAGATTCGAGAGAAACGACAACATACAGGACAGAAGGAAATAGTACATGAGGTTCTGGAGGCACCCATCACAATCAGCGAACTGGAGCTAGCCATATCAAAACTGAAAATGAGAAAGTCACCAGGAGCTGATGGTATCTCCAATGAAATGATCAGGAACCTAGGAACAGAGGCCAAAACAAAGCTGTTGCAGATCTTCAATAACAGCTGGACCTTAGGCAGTGTTCCACAAGCCTGGAGAGAAGCAATCATGATACCCCTCCTAAAATCAGGGAAAGATGGTTCCATTGCCTCTAGCTACAGACCAATTAGCCTCACCAGCTGTCTCTGCAAAACACTGGAGCGCATCATCAATCACAGACTGCAGTGGTACATTGAAAGTAAAAACATCCTTGTGCCACAGCAGGCTGGCTTTAGGCAGTGCTACTCTACGGAAGATCAGACAACCTACCTCTCTCAAGAAATTGAGGATGCATTCCAAGAGAAGAAGCTGGTGCTTGCGGCATGGATAGATCTGAAGAAAGCCTTTGACAAAGTCTGGAAAGAAGGTCTGATGAAGAAACTGAGAAACTCCAAAGTCAATGGAAGAATGTACAAATGGGTGAAAGCATACTTGCACAACAGAAGAGCCCGAGTACAGATAGACGGACTCAAGAGCAAGAAAGTACTACTGCGTCACGGTGTCCCCCAGGGCGGAGTCTTGTCCCCCACACTTTTTCTAATCTTCATCAATGATCTTGTTGCTCACCTACCGCATGGAATTAAAGCGGCAATGTACGCCGATGACCTGGTTCTATGGAGCACAAATGAATATGCATCAGTGGCCACCAGATTGCTACAAAGAGCTGTAGATACATTTGCTGCATGGGCAAATAGATGGTGTGTCAGCATAAACACTGACAAGTGCAGCACCACCCTATTTACCCTCTCTCCAAAACAAAAGGCAGGGATCACCCAGATAAATGGAACACCCCTAAGAGAAGATAAAGAACCAACATACCTTGGAGTAACATTTGATGGCAAGCTGACATGGAGAAAGCACATCAACAAAGCAGTAGCAAAAGCCAGAAGGAAAATAGCCATCCTGAGAAAGCTAAGTGGAACCACATGGGGAGCCAGTGGGAAAATACTTAGCAAAGTTTACCAACAGAGCATACGACCACACCTGGAATATGGGTCAACTGCGTGGTGTTCAGCATCAAATACCACACTACAAGAGCTGGACAAGGTGCAAAATCAAGCACTTAGAGTCACCACAGGAGGGATGAGATCAACCCCTATAGTGGAAATGGAGAAGATGGGGAGGACACAGGCACTGAGTGAGCGCAGAGATACGAAAACGCTAATACAAGCAGAAAAGTTCCTCAGCTTGCCAGGCCACCCTATGAAGAACAGATTTGAAAACCTAGCTATGGGGCGATTGAAAAGAAGTAGTTTTATCCACCAGGCCAAACGACTCTGCAGAGAAACCACTGATCTGCCCACAGTTGGTATCCCCCTAACAACTATTCCAGAGCGAACTCCATGGAAAGATGAGCATAGACTATCGTTACAAATCCAGACAAAAGTGAGAGGAATATTTGACAAGGAAGAACAGAACAGTGTGCAGCGCAGAACAGCCACTCTCAGCTTCCTTGATGAAGAATACCCACAGGACCTCTGGATCCGAGTCTACACAGATGGGTCAGCACAAAATGCTGTTCGAAATGGAGGAGCGGGAGTGTACATAGAATACCCAAATAATACTAGGGACACAGCCAGAGTACCGACAGGAAAGTACTGCCATAACTATGATGCCGAAATTGAGGCAATGAAGATAGCAACAGAGAAATTACTAAATAACAGCAATGGTACACAACCTGTGGTGCTACTAACAGATGCAAAATCAGTACTCGAGGCGCTCCTCTCTGGGAAATTGCCAGTACTAAGGACACTACTTTCTGAACTTAGCAGTCAGCATAAAGTCACCATACAGTGGATACCATCCCACTGTGGAGTACCCGGAAACGACAGAGCTGATCAATTGGCTAAGGAAGGAGCCAAAGAGGAACAGCCTGATGTGCCCGTTACATACCACCAAAAGAAAAGAATGATCAAATCAGTCAGAAAGCCACCAAAACCTGCTCAAGATGACTACCACATTATGGACAGACCAGAACAAGTCATTATTCTGCGCCTCAGAACAGGACACAATAGATTACGCAACCACATGTATACAAAATTCAAGATTGGTGAAACAGCCATGTGCACATGTGGATTGGCGTCGCAGACAGCAGAGCACATACTCCAAGACTGCCCAAAATATAACATATCTAGGCAAACCTTCTGGCCTAGAGAGACGACAGTGGAAGATAAACTCTATGGACCACTGTGTGAACTGAAAAAAAAACAGTTCAATTCATGCAAGAGACGACATTGCAGATATAGACATATTTCAAGCGAACGAAAGAAGAAGAAGAAGAAAGCAATGGCAAACTACTGAGCGTAATCTTGCCAAAGAAATCAACAATCAGCTGACAGATGCTGATGTTGACAGCGATGTCATGTAAAGGATATGCAAACATTTTTTTTATATAGAACTATCCAAAACAACTTTGTGGAAAATTATAAGGACATTAGGCTTCACGTTTAGAAAGTACAAGGGAGGTAGAAATATCATTTGCGAGCAACTGCATTTAGGAACCATGAGAAGGAGATACCTACGTGAAATAAGGTAAATGCGCAAAGAAAATTATGACTTAGTGTATTTGAATTAAACCTGGATCAATGCGCACCACACAAGTGAAAAGGAATGGCAATCAGTGGACGGAAAGTGTCACGGGGTGCGTGTCTATCTGTCTCTCTCGCCACTAACAATGAGAGGCACAAATAAACTCTTCTCCACTGTAGTGGTGCGGTTGTCTATGCACGCCACTGTCTGAACATTGTCACCCCGTTACTGGATGCTTCCAAAGCAGTCCTGTATCTATCTGTCTCGTTACCCGTCTAGGTGGATGATGTACGTGGGCACCTTCTCCGGGATGCCAAGACCTTGGGGTGGTACAACGCCCTAACCAGCCTCTCTTCACCGAACGCACCGCACTCCATGAAACAATACAAACTCAAGCAGGCAAAAGGACGATTGATGAGTATTTTATTTGGCCGTGCTGTGTTACACACGGATACACGAACATGCCATACAGCCAGCCGCTCCACAGTCAACATGACCTTAGTATGAGGAACGTTACCTACTGAACCACTGATGCAACATGCTCCCGCCACAGACGATCCAACAATTCTTCCATCCATCCTTACCGTGGCCGTGTCATGCGAGTGTGGATGTCTGAAGTATGCATGGCGTGATGTACTACTGGCTGCCCCTGACGGTTGGTCTGTTAATCGATTAACACTGGTGGTTTCGACTCGGGCACAATTATCAGTTGATGTCCGTGCGCTGTATTGGAGTACTGTACCAGTGTCATGTTCGATATCTAATGATAACCTATCGGTGAGCTGATGCGAACGGTCCTACGTGTTGGATCCTAGTCTAGTGGGTGCGTTCGTGTGAGCGTTTCATGCTGAAGTGTAGAGGAGTTGATGTTTCCTGGTGTGAGATCTGTGCTGAAGTGTCGCTACAACGTTGCCGTTATCAAACGACACAGCTTGTGACGTAATTATCGTAGTGCTTTCACTAGTTACATTTAGTGCTTAACTTTTGTGTTTTATTTCTATTAATATTTTATATGTGTGCACATCAATTACTCCATTACTGCCACATGACAGAAAGATAAAGCGATATGTGCTTAGTAGTAAAAGGCAGCGTTATATCATAGCCCATGCTCATAATGGCTTACTACAGAATGCTGGACTCGTGTTCGTATCAAAGCATACAGACAATAGTGATTATCATAATGAGATGAATGGTACAATGCGGGCAAAGAATGCTTGACGTTCCAGGAGGAGGATGTCCTGCAGTGGTTTTTCTGTCTAGCCTTTTCTTCACAGCTCTTGCTATCCTGGTTGCTTCACAAATGACTGAACCCTTATGTAATGATGTACGCCATGAATTACGGTCTTTAGCAGCAGTCTCCCAGGTGTCAGGGTGAATTTCAAAAGCTTTCAGTGAGACTTTCAGTGTCTTTAAAACGTTTCCTCTGGCCGCTTTGGGAACGTTTACCACAGCGCAGCTCGCCGTAAAAAAATTTGTTTAGGGAGCCTGTGATCTGGCATACGAGTTAAGTGACCAGCCCAGAGAATCTGATTTTTCATTAGTAGAGTGTGGATACTGGGCATGGATGCTCTTTCTAGAACTTCAGTGTCTGGGGTCTTGTCTTGCCATTTAATCTTCAATAGCTTCCTAAGGCAGACTGTGTGGAAGTGGTTTAATTTCCTAGCATGTTGCTGGTCAACAGTCCATGTTTAACAAGCATATAGCAGCGTGGATAATACAACTGCTTTATAGACTTTCAGCTTTGTTTGCAGGCTTATTCCATTTCTGTCCCATACATTCTTGTACAGTCTGCCAAAAGCCGCGCTGGCCTTGGAGATTCTTGCATTCACTTCGTCATCAATTGTGGCAGTTTGTGACACGGTGCTGCCAAGATAGGTGAATCTGTCCACAACACTTAGTCTGTGACCATTTACTTTGATATTCGGCACGGTGTTATTATTTCCTGGACCTGGCTGGTACATAACTACAGTCTTCTCCAAGCTGATATTGAGTCCAAAGTTGGCACAGGCATATGAGAAAGCTGAAACATTGTGTTGCATGTCTGCCTCTGAGTTGGCATATAGAGCGCAATCATCAGCAAACAGCAGTCCTCTGACGGTGTCGCTGTTAGTTTTTGGTTTTGGCAACAGTGTTGGTGCCAGGACACATCCTTGCTTCACTCCATTGGTGACAGGAAAGAGCTCAGGCAGTTCACCATTTTCCTGTACATTTGCCTGCATACCATCATGAAATAGCCGCACTATTTGGACAACATTTTGTGGACAGCCATATTTCGCCATAATCTTCCACAGCCCTTCTCTGCTGACTGTATCAAAGGCCTTGGTAAGGTCAATGAAAGTGGAGAACATTTCAGAGTTCTGTTCCTGACATTTCTCTTGCAGCTGCCTTGCAGCGAATATCATGTTAACAGTTCCTCGTTCTTTTCTGAAGCCACACTGACTCTCAGGAAGAAGACCTTGATCGAGATGGGCCGTGAGGCGATTGAAAAGAATTCTGGCGAGTATCTTCCCTGCGATTGAGGGCAAGGAGATGCCTCGGCGGTTGTCACAGGATTGGCGGTTTCCTTTACGTTTGTAAAGGTGGACTATTGACGCGAACTTGAAATCTTGTGGCATGGTCTCGTTCACCCATATGTTTGTAAAGACTTGGTGTAGCTACTCTTTAAGGACCGGTCCATCTGCCTTATATATCTCTGCTAGGATGGAGTCAGGAGCAGGCGCCTTTCCACTTGAAAGTTGCTGGATGGCTTTGTTTACTTCCACTATGTGTCATTAGTGGGAACTTGAGAAAGGCAGTTGATGGTTTCATCATCGAAGAAAGAAGTTGCATTTAAGATGTTGCTGAAATGCTCTGCCCAGCGTTTTCTTATCGGTGACCAATGTTCCTCCATCTGCACTGAGGAGGGGAACTATGCCTGGTGATGGAGGCCCGTAGACCGCTTTCAGTGAGTCGTAGAAGTTTTTCATATCATGTCTGTCAGAAAAGCATTGAATTTCATCAGCTTTGTTGCTCAGCCAGGAGCACCGCATGTGCCGAAGTTACTGCTGCACTACTCTCCAAATGTTATTGAAGGCATCTTTTTTATGTTGACTTCGGGTCATTCAAATGTGCCTTGAGGAGAAGATGTTTCTGGGCCAGCAATTAGTTGATGTCTTCAGAATTTTCATCAAACCAGTCTTGATGCTTGTGGTGGTGGTGGTGGTGGGGGGGGGGGGGGGGGCTGGGACCAGGATTTCCATAGCAGTGTTGTAAATTATGTCCTTTAGGGCTCTCTACTCTGTTTCCACATCCTGTTTAGCTGCGGCATTTGGCTTGAGGCGGTCTTTCAGCATGTTTTCAAACGACAGCTGCATTTTATTGCTGTTTAGGCGGGTGACGTTTAGTTTTCTTTGCAATTTTGCCCCTTGAGGACGCCGTGGTGTTTGATATGTATTTTTATTTTCGAGATAATGAGACGATGGTCTGTCCAACATTCGGCACTACGCATGGATGTTGTCACCCGAAAGTCTTGTCTGTCACTCCTCCTGACGATGACATAGTCATTGAGGTGCCAGTGTTTCTAGTGAGGATGCATCCACGATGTCCTATTTATCATGGCAAGATGGAAAATTGTGTTGGTGATCAGGAGATCGTGTTCGCACAAGGCTGTTATAATTTCCGACTCCGTACTTTCCAATGATGCCATTCCAAGAGGCGGTGTCCTTGCCTTCTCTGACATTGAAGTCCCCAAGGAGTATAAATTTGTCTCCTTTGGGAACAGATGTTAATACGTTGTGCAGATCCTCATAGAACTTGTTTTTGACGTCATCTTCATTTGTCATGGTTGGTGCGTAGACACTCACGATGGTTGGATGCTTCTTTCCTTTCAGCAGGGGTAACTTAATAGTCATAAGCCTGTCATTTATAGCCTTCGGAAATTCAGCTAGTTTGCCAAACAGGACCGACTTAATGGCAAATCCCACACCAGACTGGCGTCTTTCCTCGCTTTTCCTTCCACTCCAGAAAAATGTGTAGCCGGCACCTACTTCGCAGATTTAGCCTTCATCTGCAAGTCGTGTCTCGCTCAAGGTTGCAATGTCGATGTTTTACCTGCCCAGCTCTCTTCCAATCAGTGCTGTTCGTCTCTCAGGGCCCGACGCGCCGTCTCTATCAAGTAGGGTACATTCCAAGTTCCGATTGTCAAGGGAATATGGTTAGCGCTTTTAGCTTTGCCTGTTTTTACTTTGTTTGTATGTCGACCACAGTGTAGGTTATCCACCAATCGCGGCTAGCTGGTTAGGTAATGATGGAGCAGACAATGTTTAGGGCACATTTTCTAGCCCCTTCCTCGTGCTATGGAGGTAAGCAGTGCTTTCCTATAGAGGGCTGCTCAGTCACACAGGGGGCTGCCGAATCCCACTGCTGCTCCGGTCAATAGAAGACGATCATATGGCCTGAGCCGCCTGTGTGCAGGTCTGCGAATACGACTGCCAGCGTACCCACGCCTGCTGCTTCGCTTTTCGAGCTTTCATTATGACATAATCGACATGTTCTCTGAAGGACAGGCTACGATCAAGCCTCACGCCAAGATATGTCATTGACTGGGTTCTACTCAAAATGGTCCCATCCATTCTTACTGTGTTCACAATATGGTTGTTTAGGGAGAACCATGTAACCGATGCCTTTGCAGGGTTGACAAGGGCACCTGCATCAGCACACCATGAGGAAATTCGATTTAGTTCGCCCTGCATATCATTGGCAACCGCCTGTCTATCTCGACCCTGTCGATACACGAGAATGTCGTCAGCAAATGACAGAGTCCTGCCCCTCCCGACCAACTGTTGTTCAGTGATCAGCACCGTATACACGTTGAATAGTACTGGTGACAGTGGTGAACCCTGCGGCAATCCTGGACATATCATTAACGGCTCAGAAGACCAACTCCCGCATCTTAGCACCACTTTCCTTTGGAGCAGAACTGCAGCTATCCATCGTACAAGGTGAGGGTGCATTTTCATCAGTGATTTCATCCGCGCAGTCAGCCGAATCCTGTCTTCGCATGTTGGGTAGGCATACCCTAGTTTACCGCTTGGTTTGACACCAAATCGGCTACCCTCGCCTGGTTTAGCCAGCCTCTCACAGCTGTTGCCCCGGGGGTGGCCGCTGTCGCATGCTGACAGCTACTAGGAGCCACAGGCGGGAGCTGGATGTCAGGCTTGAATGATGAAAAGGACATGAGAGACATCCTTACCAAAGGTGCTACCAATGCCTGACACCCCATACCCCCCCCCCCCTATTTTTTTCCAGAAACGTGTTTTACGTTATAATTGTTGTCCCTTGTAAAACAGGCGCAAAAAAGCGAGAAATATCAAATCGACAAGTTGATAGAAGAGCATCGCCATAGGTGCTTGAGACATCCGCCGTACCATTCTCATTTAAACCCTATAGAGCTTCTGTGGGTTTAGATTAAAGGACAGGTGGCAGCTGACAATACTACATTCAAATTGTCTGACGTCAAGATACTAACCCAGACCGCGCTAATAAAAATTGATAAAGGTTGGTGGAAAAAATGTGAGGACCATGTGTTGAAAGAGGAAGATGACTTTTGGAGAAAGGATGGATTGAATTTTATGCAACCGAGTCGTCAACCTACTGGAATCGTCCTACACAGATTAATGTCCGGGCAGATCGCAGACATTAATCCACATGCACACCTACTGGGATATTTTGCTCCAACTATTCAGAAGAATTGCAGGCCCTAAACATTACAGCATTGGCACAGACAATACAACTTGTTAATGGCAACAGTTTGTATTCCACAGTGATGAATTTTCAATTCCGCAAGCCCTCAACGGTGACAAACAACTGGCGTTGAAAAATAACAACACTAAATGCATTGAATACCAACAGAACAGTAATATTGCGGTGGAATCTGACATATTGTGGCATAACAAGAAACGTGAGAGCAAACACGTTGTCAAATCAGGGGACAACACACGTACATATGAATCAATCTATAAACTTCAATTAAAAGAGGACCAACATCTTGGTCGTTAAGAAGAAAGCCCACTACAGAGACACTGACAACTATCTTCATAGTGCAAAACAGGTAATAATCATGTTTCGTCTCTGAATGGTAAAAAGCAGAGTAGACAATCTTTCACGAAGAATTAAAGCGGGTCTGTCACCCATGTGTACGTGTGAACAAACTACACAGACAGTTGAAAAGATCCAAAAAATTGACACATGATGACTAAATTGCGGTATCATTTCTGGTCACTCCATACGCACATTAACGCACAGCTATTTGGAAGCTTTCACGAACTCAATATAAAAAGCTAAATGCACCCTAGTAACATGATTCCTTGTGCACACATTATTAACCAGCAGCTGAAGAAACAAGAAGGAAATGAAAAAGAAAGTAAGAAATATATTCCTTCTACTTTCCTGTCAATTTACACATTATTTACCCCATGCCTCTGTAACATCTCTGTCTTTACTAATATTACACATTTCACCCCTGTCGGGAGTCTCCGTGGTGAAGTGGTCAAGCCGACTGACTCGGGCTCCGAAGGTTCTGTGTTCGATTCTGGGCCGCGTCCTTCATTTCACGAGAGTATTTTTTCGGAAAATCCGGAGGGTCGTCGCTGGAACTATGGAGCGCGTGCTTTGTGCGACGCTTTCCGCGTGACGGAAAGAGACTGAGCCATATGGGATAAAAACTCGGTGCAATGCAGTCGACACTGTCGACTTGTAAGTAACTTTTGTTTATTGCACCCACTCCCATACGAATCTGGCTATGCCTTGTACTTGTGTCGTTACCCGAAATGACGTGCTATACTGTAAAACTAGTTTGTTAGCATGAATTCACTACATTTTCGCCAAAACATCAAAGAAATGTCGCCGCTTTCGATGAGTTTAGTTACCTTTGGACCTATTAAAGACATATTCCTTGAGTGGGGGTAAATATAAGAAGGCAGGAAAACTTTCATAATGATGCAACAGACAGTTTTCATAAAAATTGATCGTGAATAAAGGCATTCATTTCTGAACAGACTATAGCCAAAGTAGTAAATATGTTGGCCAAAGCAAGAAATATGTTGACTGAAGAAAGAAAAAATGTTAACCGAATTACGAAAAATGTTGGTTAAAATAAAAGTATAACCAAACAAAGACATGTTATGGCAAAGTAAGAAAAATGTTTATCAAATTGATAAAAAGGATGGTCAAAATAAGAAATATGTATGGCAAAGTAAGAACGATGTTTACCAAATTGAGAAACGTTGATTTCCTCTTTAGACAATATTTTAGCCAAATTAAGAAAGCTCTGATGGCCAAAACAAGAAATATGTTAGCCAAAATTGGAAAAATAAGGGTCAAACTAAAAAATATTTATGGCAAAGTATGAAACAAGTTGACGAAAATAAGAAATATGTTAACCAAAGAAAGAATATTATTAACCAAAGTCAAAAAACGTCGACCAAAGTAGAAAAACTTGTTAACCTAATGAAAAAAAAATAGCGGCCAATAAAGAAATATTTCAACCAAAATTTATAAATATCTCATCCACATTTGCAAAAAAAAGTATGAAAACTTGTTAGCCAAATGGGAAAAGGGTTGGTCAAATACATAAATATCTCGATCAAACTTATCAAAGTAGGAAAATATGTTGACCAAAGTAAGAAAATATGTTACCCAAACTGAGAAATATTAAGCAACATGAGAAAATCGCTCTCACAACTAACTTGACCAATTAACCTCACAAATTCCCCACTGACTTTCACAATTTGTCCTCTTGCTATTACAACTTGTCGACTACCTTTCACAAAGTACCCCGGGGCTTACTATATGTATTATATAGCCACACTCAAGCGCTCTCACAGTTACAATAATAATGAAATACTAAGATTTAAGCCTGTTTATATTCAACTTTTTTGTTTTCACACACAGTATAGAAATTCGCCCAACCACCTTGATGTGGAAGTATCCAAGTACTACTACATTAGCCAGGACCCCAAAGGGACCTGTTTCCCAGGACACACGACTAGGGCGTGCTAGTAGGTCTTGGTCAGTGTGGAACCTGGTCCTGGTGCCTTGGAAACACTTCTGTGTCCCCCATGTGGGCTTCATAAAAGGTAGAAAAAGTGTCCTAGTAGCATGAAATGGAATGTTGCCTGGAAAAATATTGCACGTCCGGAAAAAAAAAACTCCGGATGAACGAAGAAGAAGAAGAAGAAGAAGAAGAAGAAGAAGAAGAAGAAGAAGAAGAAGAAGAAGAAGAAGAAGAAGAAGAAGAAGAAGAAGAAGAAGAAGAAGAAGAAGAAGAATCCAAGTACTTAGTCATATATTCGCCTACAGATTTAGCGAAGCGCTCTTCCAGATCTTGGGCATTCACATCTGTATTGAAAGAATTATCAACCAGATGCTTACCCAGACGCATGCCAACGGTAAACAATATAATTATTCTCCCATAATTGATGACGTTATCACCAAAGAGTTCATCACCAACTAAAACAAAGCCTTGGAAAACGTGTCCTGGTTTGATACTGCATACTAGTCTCGCGAACAACACTGAGTGTTGTTTGGTTATTTGACCCCCTAAATTAGACAAAGTCGAGTTATTTGCCCATGTGGAATTGTAGGAACTAATAATAGTCAACGCCTTATTCACAATCTCGTTGCGAATTTGTTTCAAGTCGACAGTTGCTTGTGTCATTATTATACCAATAGCTAACGTGCATAAATTGATGTCTAGCAGACAAGCACCTGATCTACTAGTGTGAAACTTGGTGCACAATGGTCAAATGTGCTAAGACTATCACCTGACCCGTTAATAAACAAGACCACGCTTGCCGTGTCTACAAGTCTGTGTACACAAGAAATATAAATTACTTGTCAAGTCATTGACATTACCTCACCAGGTGTTTCTGCAGATGTAACCAATTATTTGTCAGGTCATTACCAAAAATTCACGTATCCATTTACTTCTGTACTTGGATAAAGCGATGGACTGGTCTCTGCTGATTGGTCAAATTTCCCAACCTACTGGAGATAAATCGGTTGTCACCTGACTTTCTTTACCCTTATTTAGACAATGAATATGGTCATCGACCGTATGGTCACTGCTAAGAAGGATATCAACGACAAAGGAGATTATTTACAGATGCTTATAAAATTATGATTCTCCTCAAAAATTAGTAGTCTATAATGTGACATAGGCACCACAAAATCGGTGGAGGCGTGGAGGCTTCCACGTGGATTGTGGAGGTCACCACGTGGAGGTAGGTACACCACGTTATACTGAGACAAACAGGTGACTGGCAAACTTTCTACACTTGAAGGCAAATAACAGTTGAATAAACACAAACCTGAACATGTGATCGCTCGTCGTTCTTGTGTAAATTACAAAGTGAGTGAGAGGTGGTGAGTGGGCTATATATTACATAAAGTAAGCCCCACCCACTATATACTTGCCAGCCAATCGGTAGTTGTCTAACATAAAATGTGGATCAATTCTAAGACCAACACCCTGATTGGTTGTAAGCCCCAAGTGAATGAAGTAATGTAATGACACGAAAACGGGTCAGATACATAATGAAAGTACAAACACACACACACACACACACACACACACACACACACACACACACACACACACACACACACACACACACACACATTTCTGTTTGTTGTCGACATAACTTCACATGAGTGAAGCAATTTTGACCCGACTTGACTCGTCGGTGTAAAAAAGTGTTCAAACAACCTGAATATCCCGGTATCTGTTGGTTTACTTCTAACACACTAATACACAAGAGTAACGATTTGTAGCTTTAAAATGGGGAAAACAGTAGCAAAGAGACTACAAGAAGGAAAGAAAAATAGCAATATCTGCAGGGAGGTGCCTGAGACTAAAAAAAAAAAAAAGAATCGATATGATGAAGATAGTCTTTGGTAAGCTGGAAAACATAATGACTAATACAAGTAATATAAAGATGTGAATTGCAACGAGAAAAAGAGTTTAAAAACTACACAGAATCTGCACTTTTGTATGGATGTGAACCGAGGACAATGGGCAGACAAGCTGAAAACTGTCTAATGACAATGGGGTTGTGGCTTCTGAGGACAGACACATGACACGCCCGCCGAATAATACATGGCATTAGAACAAAGCATACAGCATAACAGACACATAGACACTCTACCACCTATGTAAGGCACCAAACAAGTTGATACGGTACACATACCAGAAGCTTCCATTACTACTACACATATCTATACACAGTGGTAAATCCGTATACACAGATACACGATACTTTCCTAACGGACCACTCTACACAAACTCGCAAAATACATATATATAGAGGCATGACTATTGAGTTGATATGAAATATGTTTGGTTATTTTCACACCCGAATGTAATAAGAGACAATTCACAACACAGCTACGATGCGATTACAGGGTTGACATGATCAACTCGACATATTGGTCAGTGTATGTACACCCCCAATAGGATAGTTCACCATCACCATCCTTTTTCAAGCCACAAGCGTTGTCAAAGTCACAAGAATAACGAAATACTGCGATTTAAGATCGGAGTTACACATGCAGATAATGACCGTGATATCTTCTACTCATACCGAATGTTTAAACTGAATAAACACACATACACCTAACCCATAAGCTCCTACCGCGATTATGTGAAAAACCAGGCCATTATTATAGACTTTTAGTGGATGTCTCGACTATAGGTGTTAAGCCCTTAATCTCCTCCGACATGTATATGGACTTTTATTAATATTGCGATCTATTTGCAATGGCGGATATAGCACTAATATTAATAACCCGATTCGTTCATAACAATGACAATAAGCCCCTGGATTAACCGCTATGCGGCTGAGTATTGATTTTTTGCAACAGTTGTAGTTATGAGTATATCATATTCTGATGGTTAAGTTATGTTATATTTTGGTACACGTAGGTAAAAGGCCGAAGACGGTTTTGCGTGTTTACTACAACTCAGTACTCGGACTTATGGACACAGCGACATGGTCAGACAAGACGGCCTTAACCCTAACCTGTATGACCAACTAGGCACCTCCACACGCTGACGACTGGTAACCTTAACAACGAAAAGGCACTGATATTCGAACCTGTCACCTCCACGGCGTCTGGGGTTCGAACTCGACACCCAAAGGGACACTGGCGACCATCTTTACTTGTTTCTTTAAGGTTTTCCTTTAACGATCTAACATAATCAACATTTCTTCTACCACTAAACCTCCCCACTGGGATTTGTACCTGGCACCCACAGGGACACTGACATCCATCTTTACTTGTTTCTTTAAGGTTTTCCTTTAACGATCTGATATTGTATGATTATAGTGTTCAGAAGCGTTTATCTAGCTACCCTACCACTCATCCACCATTTACCAACGAATATCACTAAGCCATAACCCCTACACACAGTACTATCCAGCATATTTACTTTTTAAAGGTTTTCATTTGAAGAGCTATAACCGGTATGATGATAATGTTCGGAAGCTCTTACCTAGCTACTTCTCCAGTCAACAACCCCTTAACAATTAATGGCACTAATCCATACCCACTACAACCAGTAATAACTATAATCTTTACAATAAAAGTTTAAATAAAAATTTCATTAATTGATTAATTAATTTTTTAAAGGGGAGGTAATATTGCACAAAATAGTCGATTATTTATTCATGAGTTATATCCCGCTCATACTTCTTTCCGCTTATTAAAAACCACCGCTCCTCCCGGCTCCACGAGCTCCTCCTTCTTTATTCTTAGTAAATGTGTTGGGGATGGCAAACCTTCCTATATAATTACTACCATCATTTGGTGGCGTGACATCAATCACCTTAGATATGATACAGTATTGACTGAAGAAAATGAGCAGGATCTGCAACATTTAGTAGATGCGGCTGTTGCATACAGTGTACAACTAGAGTTAGAATGCCGGGAATTGCGGCCCCGTGCAAATCGGTGTTTGTTATTTGGTCGTCACTATGAAGAAGGAAATACCGCAATGTAATATACAAGTAAAAGGGGTATTCTTAAACATGTGAATCGGTACAATTATCTCGGAGCAATCCTAACATCTTATGGTAGATGCCTTTAAGAGATTAGAACAAGAATGACCATGGCGTAGGTAGCCTTTGGCAAGATGGAAAACATAATGACCAATAATAAGATATCCTTTGCAACGAGAAAATTGTGTTGAAGTGCTATATAGAACCTTTACTTTCGTATAGATGTTAGGCGTGGACAGAGTTGAGTTGAGTTGAGTCAAGAACCGACATCACCGCACTCAGGACATTCCCATACGTGCTCAGTCCCCTCGATCATCAGCCAGCGAAGAGTCATACTACTAATCGTTCCTACCGCTATCTGATTAAATGTTCTTCTGGTCTTCCCTCTCAGTTTTGAGATTCTTCCAGAACCCCTGCCAATCCCCTGCATTCTTATTCTTTCCACGTATGGGTTCTCAATCTGTTCCTCCGCCTTCTCCACGTGGTCCCACAAGCGCTCGACCACCTCCCCCTTGTCCATAGGCAAGATACCACCAAGAGGTGCATTCCCTGCTAGCCTATCAGCCTGTTCCTTCCCCCGTACACTCGCATGGCCAGGGCAAAATATTCATACAATTCTCACAATCTGTGACCTCTGAAGCGACGAGAGCCATTCCACACGAAACATTCCTGTCCCCACCTTGCTAAGCATATTCTTTGAATCCGTAATGAACACAACGTGTGTTGCAGTAGTCTCCTCTAGCCACCGGAATGCCGATGTTACTGCCTCCACCTCCATTCTTATACTGGAGGTCGTAGTCTCATATACCAGGCTCTCCTTTTTCAAGACTCGCCCATTAGCCTTTGCAATAAAGCCCCAGCCACTACGTCTGTTTCTCACCACTGACCCATCGATGTAGATGACTATGTCACCTTGATGTGTGTTACTCTGGATCAGCTGTTGCACTTCAAACTCAGTGCAGCCCGCTGCCCATTCTCTGCACTCACGACCAAGTGATATTATTACATTGTTCCAGTCCGTCATGTCATCCGGAACTTCAACCCACTCTCTTTCACGATTGATGGTCTCTAGATCACACACCTGACTTATAGAAAGTTCTGCCTGTGCCATCCAGGACCTGCCTCGTCTTAGTCTATGACCCTTTACCATATCCATTGCTGCATGCAGCGGGTGATCCCTGTCTGCGGAAACTCTCAGGTACTATTTGGCCTGAAGGACCCTATGCCTATCCGTCATTGTAGGTACTATAATGCTTGAGTCTTTAATTACTGATGTATTTACGCTCGCTGTCCTTACACAAACACTGTAGCAGATTTACGGGAACAAAAATTCCAACTGAACTGAATAATCGTAGGAACGATGATGCTCCACGTCAATAATGAACTTTATTAATTTTGACCTGCCGCACAGACTGATATATGACAGTTCCCATGTTAATGGGAGGGACAGTCAAAATATAATAATAAATAATAATTTATACATATTCTACTTCACCTGCCGAGCTAGATCCCTCTTAATATGTAAATCAATGACGAATAATTCTTATCCTATGCATCGTTCTCTGATTATCTGTCCTTCCGAATAGCTAAACAATGTGACTTACGGACTTCTGTATACAGCTGATTTCATGACTTCGAGCTGACACTGAACCGGCAAATTATGACGCCATAAACTCTATCATGTTATCGGTCTTCAACGTCCTTCTGCTAAACATCCTCCTTCCTGCAGATTGTGCCGTTATTTCCTTCTCTTACTGTAATCTCATATGTCATATTCATAAGATCTTTCAGTTGGCTAATAATGTTGTTCTTTCTCTGTTGTCACTTTGTGCGTCCTTCTTCCTGATGTTTTCAATCTTCTCTGCCTATGGTAACCGTAGTCCGTGTGACGTCATGTAGTAACCTATGTATTCATGCGCCCCTAGGTTACCTCTCCCTATTCGTCTGCCACAATTTTCGTATCCGATTATAAATCATTGACTCTTGCCTCCGACGCCACATGGCAGTAGGTAGCGCCAGGATATGCCTCATGCAGATAATTGGTGTGTCCTTTGTGCACCCCAGTATTAACCGCATGGCAGCATTCTGTATGCGCTCCAACCTTTCAAGCTGGCTTTTTGATACTGTTAGCAGCCCCAAACCATACTCAATGACAGAAATTATTAACTGCTGAAAGAGCCTTAAAGCATCCTCTGATCTACTCCGGTTGCTGCCATAGCCCTCAATGCATTAAGTCCCCTACCAGCCCTCACCACCAAATCCTCCACATGATCCTTAAAAGACAAACATCTGTCAAAGGTGATACCCAAGTACTTCAATTTAATCTCTCGACTAAGAGGACATCCATTCAACATAATACCTGGGACGTCTGCCTTGACGATCCGGTTATCCAGGGAGTACCACACAACCGATGCCTTGTCTGGGTTTAAAATGGCCCCTTCGTCCCTGCACCACTCCGTCACCTTGTCTACCGCCACCTGTACGTCTTTCGCCAAACTGGCCCTGTCCCTGCCCTGTCTGTACACCAGCACATCATCTGCAAATGTTAAGATTCTACCCACACCTGGTGTCTCAATAGCTGCGATTTTGCTGGTGTAGACATTACAGAGCACCGGGGACAAGGCAGATCCCTGCAGCAACCCAGGTGTAATAGGACAGGGGTCAGAAGTCCAGGTACCCATGCGCAGTGCAACCTTACGCTCATAAAGGACTGCCACAATCCATCTAACAAGGCAAGGGCAGACCTCCATGTCCAACAGTTTGTGTATTAACCGATCATACCTAACCCTGTTATACGCATCCTCCAGGTCAAGAGCTACCGCCACTGTCTCCTGTTTATCATGGAAGCCCACGTAGACATCAAATGCAAAAGTTGCAGCATTGGCCCAGGTGTCCTTTCCAGGCCGGTAGCTCCCGAGTCCTTGGGGAAGCAGATTCCGACTTTCCAAATGTTGCTGGAGCCTGCGTGCTACTATCTTTTCGAGGACTTTGCTATACGTGTTTTGCAGGGTTATGATTCGGTAGCTCCCGAGTCCTTGGGGAAGCGTGGACAATGAGCAGACAAGCTGAACAACATCTGATGGCTGTGGAAATGTAGTTTCTGAGAAAAATGCAAAGAATACCATGGACAGGAAGCAAAACCAATGACCACGTTCTACAAGAAACAAATGAAAATCATAAACTGATAAAGACATTAGACGTAGACAGTCAAAATATTTTGGACATGTTATGAGAAAAAATGGATTGGAGAACTTAGTGACAACTGGCAAGATCGAAGGGAACAGACCAAGGGGAAGACCGAGAAGTAAATACCCGGATGTCTTTGCCACATGGCATGGTCGAGACAGGAACACTGAGCTGATCCACGACTCTGGTGATCGAGTTAAATGGCGAGTCAAGACCGCCCACTCTTTCCGGCATGGCACATGAATAATTGATTGATATTGCCTTTTCTTTCATCTTTCATCTTTCATCCACCATTCGCTGAATTTCATGAATTATTCATTTTAGCAAAATTATATATAGGAGGCCGACCTCCGTGGTTATGGCGTTGCGGACGCGATTCGTAATGCCGATTACCCGCGTACGAAACACGCGGCGACCAATTTAGCAGCAGACCGTGTCGTGCTGGTTTTAACGTGTTGGTATGAGAGCCGTCGTTCAGAATGCAATTGCAAACTACTGGAGGTAAAAACTTGCCAAGACATCAACAACGGCAGTAAAATGCTGTTGTTGACCGCAAGGGATATGCAACTTTTAAAAAAAATATATAGGAGGAATGATATCTGTTGATTGTGTGTTTGTTTTCTTCATACCTGTAACATTTTATAATGTTCATTAATAGTCTTTATTATCTCGAAGGTGTTGTATCCGCTTTGTTACGTTTAATTTATGTTTTTGTCTTGTTCAAACAATGCAAATCTAGCGTGATGTTCTCTGGCGTCAACACCTGTAGCACAAGATGCTCCCTACGGACGAGGTTATTCCATTGTAATGTACGTTAACGTCGTTAACCGACTTCTGAGGTATTTTATAGAGCTAACCTTTAGGACTTTTCATATTAGTCCAGAACAGCATATATTTAGCCTGGAATTAAAGAATCAATGGCGCTACATCAGTAGAACAGTATCAAAGTACTCACGGAATAAGATTGTGCAGTAAATAAACATGTCGACTGTGATATGTAGGCTACTGGTTGGGTCTCCCATATCGAACAAGTCAGGGGGAGGAGGAACCAGGCGAAGAGATACACACACCTGCTGCTTTGTAGATAGACTAAGGACAGTCAATGGCTAAGTAAAACAATCTCGAAAAATTCCTGTGGAGGCCTGTCAGGTGTCGACAGTGCCGGGAATTGCGGTCCCATGAAAATCGATGTTTGTTATTTGGTGTGTGATTGACCATTATACAATTATAAAACTATGGTGGTGATATAATGGCTGGATACGAATTCTGTTTACATTCCATAATTGTAGATTCGCGTGAACAGTAGACCTGTCTAACAAAGACACATTTAAGGGATGTTTAGCTGGTCGTGCGTCCAATTACATTTCCTTCACTGAGTAAATCAAGGAAAACGAGAAGTGGAATCGGCCAGCTTTACCAGAGCACAATGACACGTTGTAAAGCTGACAAATCCCATTTCTCGTTTTTGTTAACGTACTCACTGTATCGCTGTTACATCGGCCATGTACTCAGAATGGACAAGACAAGACTCCCCTACCAAACTCTCATATGGTCACCAGTAGGGAAAAAGAAAACGGGGAAGACCAAGAGAGACCCTGCGTAGAACCATCATCAGAGAAGGCCCATTCAACGGTCAAGTAAACATCCAGGATCATACAACAGGTAGCAGCGAACCGCCGGACATGGAGAGCCATGACGTCTGCCCTATGCGCCGACTTAGGCTCAAGAGGAAAGACTAACTAACTAACTAACTCACTCACTGTATGTAAAAAGAATACATCGGAGATATTTTGAGTTACTCACAGATCGGAACTGTGAGGTAAGTATGAACATTTTTTATTATTCTCATTTCTCTTCATTGCTTTCTTTTTTTCATCCTTTTGTTCTTCTCGTCCTGTCGTCACCTTTTGATGTAGTCAAATATGTTGTGTTTGTGAATGTGTTTGTTTGCTGATGAAGGCTAATCGCCGCAACGTCCTGTATGTGTCGTAAATCTGTTATGTAAAGCTGCACTACTTTGTGTCATTTTATATTGTTTACACTTAAAATGTTCGTAATGTACTAGATCCAGCATTATGGTCCCATATGTTTGTTATACCAATACTTGTTGGCCAGGTTTAACCGCATCGCATGATGGTTTACCTCCTCTACCTTTTTTTCTTTCTTTCTAGATAGCTGTTCAGATCATGGTGGCATGTTCAACGTATCTATATAACAAGTTTTGCTCAGTGGAGATGTTGATTCCGTTGGTTTTTCCCACTCCGTACTTGTGTCTTTTTGCGGATTTCAGCATCCAGTGGAATCTTTCTAGTCGTCCGACATCCATTGTACACAGTGTACTGGAGACCATTGTGATCAGGTGCTAACCAATCCAATCCAATGTTTGGTACGAATACCCCCTTTCAGCCTTCGAGTTTTCGACTTGGCTATAATTGGGGTATTTATGGTGTGGCTTATACTTTGTCTTTGTACTTTGAGTTGCTTGTTGTCAGCTTCCCGGCTTCTGATGGGTTGATTGCGTTCTTTACTTTCTTGATGAGGTTTTTCATGTCTGGATAGAGTCGTGCACTTGTTGGGGCCTGGAGTTGTCGTGTACTCACCCCGTCATATGGTGCTGTTTCCTTCAGGGTGCTTTACCAATTGTCATCTCTCCTGGTGTTCCACTTATTTCGCCGTCTTGGTATATCTTCGAATCTTCTCGGTCTTCTTTGATTTCGTGTGTCGTGGGCGACTTGGTTCGTTCTTAGTGTGGAGCGATACCGGTTCTCGGACCATTGTTCTTGGTTTGGGCAGCCGTTTTCATCCAGTTCTTCTTCTTCATCTGTTGCTTCTTCTTTTGTCTGGGTCTTTGCATTTGGATGTTCTTGGTCTATCTGTGTGTCGTCTGCGTTTTCTCAGATGGTCTGATACGAGGACGGATTGTCCATTGCGGATGTATTCCCTCATTCCCGACCACATTTCTTCGCCGCTGTCACTGTGGAATTCTACCTCCTCGTCTCTTTCTTTGTCTTCTCTCTGGGACTTTGCATCTTCTGCTTCTGGTGTTCCTGTCTTGGACTTGAATAGTCTTCTTGTATCTTTTAAGAGTTTCTTCTGTCTTTTCTCTTTCTTCTTGGATTTTTGATAGAGTTTCGTCTGTTTCAGCCTTTATAGCAGCCATTCGAGCGACATCCTGCTCAATCTTCTGCTGAACTTGCTTTAATTTGTCCAGGATGCGCTGAACGGCTGTTATCTGTGTTTCTTGCGTCTTGTCTTTTTCTTCCTCCATGCTTTTGAACTGTGATCTCAGGTCCTTCAGTTGGCCTTCCAGTTGCGCTTTGTCGCTTTTTGTGAGTCGATTGGTATTCTCGTACTGCCTCCTAGCCTCTTTATATGGTAGGCTGGATTTGATGGCGATCTTCACGGCTTCCTTGCTGTCTTTGTGGCAGGGGCAGCCGATGTACCTGGCGCCGTGGTTGCCGAGGCAGTTGGCGAACTTTCTGTTAGTGTTAGGCCTCTTGAAGTCCTTGTTGATCTTTGCATTCTGGCACTGACTGAATGGATGAGGTCCAGAGCAGTATCTGCATACCTCCACCTCACCCTTGCAGGGGCACGGGTGTGCCAAAACTTCTGGCACTTAGAGCACGGCAGCACTCTCAATATGTAGTATCATCTGATGAATTGAGGGATCACTCGGTCCTCCGATGTCACTATGATGACTGTGGAGGGAATGTTGTTCTTGCCGATGATCCTCTCAGTACTGGTGATCTTGAGTTTCTTGTTCTTCCTTCTCAGCACCTCCCTGATCTGGTCGTTGGTGAGATGGGTCTTGACTCGTTTAATGACCCATCGTTTACTTGTGCGGTGCCGGGTAGCTTCCAATAAGATGCCGTGGTGAAGCTTGATGTCGGCCTTCTCTCTCTGGCAATCTTCTGCATAAGTGCTGTGGTCTTTGGGTTTTTGTTGATGGAGACCACTACTCCATCAGGTGTCTTGTGCAGCTGGTAGATGCTGTTTCTTCCCAGCTCGTTTTCCAACAGACTGATTATCTTGTCTGTTGGTAGCGCCGACAGTTTGGCTTCTCCCACGCTTGTCTGTTTTAGCAGTAATTTGCCGGTGAAGTCCTCAATTGTTGTGGTTTCCTCCGATGTGGAGGTCTTTGGTAAACTGGGCTGCTTCGTCTTGGTGCTGTTGAAAACTTCATGACTGCTGCTGGCTTCAGTTAAAGTTGTAGTCTATGACGTCGGGTGAACGACGGGAGAGGCTTCATCTGGTGTAAAAGTGGTAGCTTCCTTTAATGTTTTTTCTTCCTCAGGTTCTGGCGTTGTGCTGCGGCTAGCAGACAGTTTTCTTCTTGCATCATCTTGATAGTCTTGGCGGCTTCCACGCTGCTCATTTTGAACGTCGGGTGTCTAGTGGAGTTTTTCTTGCCACGTGCCATTTTCTAGCACGGCTTCCGATTAGGCGACTTGCTCTCGATAGCGCCATGAGGTGCTAACTTGCAGCGAGCTAAATTTATTATTGTCACAATCTCCCCCACTATGGAAGCTTGATGTTGCAACCAAGCGTTGGTTTTTCCATCCATGATATACTCCATCTCACATAGCCGGTCTTCTCTATAGTCATATGAATACACTTTCTGATATTGCCAGATCGTGGCTTTTTGAACAGTCTCTCATAACAGGTAATGAGTCCATAAAGAACTTATCTCCTGACGCTCCGTCCCCGAGTTGTTGTCTCTCCCCCCCCCCCCCCCTTCCAAAAAAAAATCAATCTCAGAGCGCATTGCTTGAAAGATTGCACTGTAATTACTTGGAAAGTGCTGTGACACATGTTGTTTTATGTATGTATTTGTTTGCCGATGAAGGCTAGACGCCGCAACGTCCGGTATGTTTCGTGATTCTGTTCTGCAAAGCTGCATTACTTTGTGTTATTTTATATTGTTTTCATCGGCAATCATGAACTGTTTCACAGCAGCGTTCTTCTTTGTTCCGACTTCCCTGTTTAGTGTCTATCATATCCTCTTCATTCTGCGGGCTGCTGAATTTTCCCCTTTCACCATCCAGTGGCTTGTCTTGTGCAGAACTTTGCTCCTATAACCTATTTCGAAATTTCTCTTTACCGTAAACTAGATGTTTCGCCTTTGTCAAGTGTAAATCACTATCTATGACATTTCAAATCCACCTACGCTGTAACCCCCCCCCCCCCCCTCCCCTCCCTTTTTCCCAATTATCTTTTCCTTTTTCGACATGCCCAAAATATGTTATATTCCTGTTTTATGTGTTCTGTGTTCAATATTTCGTTGTTGGACAGATCTGGTTGTTCTATTTTTCGCGCAATGCATTTAAAATACGGTTCTATAATACAGTTAAAAGCACCTCTAAGATGATTTATGATTTATCCAAGATCCATTCTCACTCGCATGTTACCACGGGGAATAAGCATGCTCCCGTGATTTATATTCTTTTATCTGTTCCAGTCCACAAAGGTTTTAATTGCTTTAGCTCTTGCAGAGGTTTTAAGCTGTCTTTTCTCTTCTCATTCTCCACTAACCCCCCCCCCCCCTTTTTTTTAAATTTTCTTGACCAACTGAAGCCAAGCTATGGTTGACTGGATTTTGCAGCAAACGTTTTCTATGCGATGAATGGAACGTATAGTGAACTACTGTTATAAATAGTAGTCACCTCTTACGACATGCATTGTAGCTTATTACTGTTCCTTGCTTCCTTTACGGACATTTGCAACATAACGTTGCCTTCCCTTGTCTCTATGGTGCACGATTTTTCCGAAGTTTCTTTTCAAGCAGCGACGTGTGTAGAAGTGTGTGCTGAAGCAGTTTCATTCGATTTCCCCATTACACATACTCCTTTCAACCCAAGAAGTTATAGTAGAGTCCATCACTGGCTCAGAATGATAGTCCTGTGACTAGTCAGCCGCAAAAGCAGCTGCCCATGGTTTTACCCTCACAGTCTTATTAACCCGAAGGTGACTGTCGTCCATATGGGGTAATGGACGTTACTTGTTAAATGTTTCATCCGATTCCGATTCCGATTTGTCGAAAAAAAAGAAACTTTCCACCTCGTTCAACCCGTCTTAATGACGTTGGTTATAGTTGTGGTGGTTCATAGTGCGGTATAGGTTTTCTGGTCTTTTGTGCGTTGGGCAGCTTCTATTTCTGCATGTCTGGCCGAGTTCCTCTTTTTGCCATCCTGTTTGCTTCTGTCGTTTTGCTGGTGTGTCTGCTGTCATTATCGGTTTGCCCATCCCTCTCGTTGGGTGTTTTCTTGTCCGGGGCTGACCCTGGGGGGTGGGGAGGGGCTGTCTTTTATCATCTGTTTTCTTGTGCTTGCCCTGGGGGGGGGGGGGGGGCGCCTGTTATCGTCTGGGCTTGTTTTCTTGGGTCTTTGTTCAGCGGTTTTTTGTCAAGCGTAGGGGTCGGATTGTATCATCTCTCTTGTCCATCGTTGGGGAGGTTTCCTACCGTCTCCTCTTGTTCCACTCCGGAGGGGTTTCCTGCACGTCCCGCTTATCCATCGTCTTCTCTATCGTTGGGGCAATTTCCACCCTTCTCCTTGTCTCCTCCGTCGGAGAGGGTCGTTTCGTCTCTCTATTGTCCACCATTTGAGAGTTTTAACGCACCCCTATATATTTCCTATTGTCTGGTTTTCGTATGGTCGAGGTTTTCCTCACTGTATTTTTATTTTGCTGTTGGCTTTATTTTATGTTGGTTATATTTCTTTCCCTGTTCTTGCAATGAATTGTTTTGTAAGCTTTTGTATTTCTTTGTCGCCTTCCACCTGTAGGCATTCCTTCATCGTCATCGTAGTGTTTCTTGTTTGAAAGTATTCTACTAGGTCCCTGCGTTCCTGGACATAGGCTGTGCACGATAGTAGGTAGTGTTCTATAGTGTTTTCCTCCCGGCAATCAATGCAATGTGGTCGGGTGATTTTATCTTTCCATTTCCCGATTCTTCTTCTTCTTCTTCTTCTTCTTCGTTCATCCGGAGTTTTTTTTTCGGATGTGATTGCGCTGTGCCTGTTTACAGCAGAGCTGCGTTCTTGCGCCGTTAGGCCGACACATCCGACTTCTGCGGGCATTTGTTGACCGGGTTAACCTTCCCGGGTTTTTTTTAGGACGTTTGACTCTCACTGTTGTGGTGTTATCTCCCATCCTAGCTGGCCCATATAGAACAGCCAAAGACATCCTGGTCAGCCCTCAAGGGAAGGCAGGGGCAGACCATGGGCATTCCCCGCCATCCAAGGAGGCTTCCATACTTGCAGAGCCAACACACAGCGCTCTGGTACTGGGCTCACCCAAGGAATCCTCACGTCCTGCACATGGCTGCTTAGCCTCACTTCCGTATATTGTTGTTCTTCCGGAAACCAGAAGAATGCAGTGTGCAGATGACATCCACACAGTGAGCTTTCGATTCGGACTTTCCGCGCAATGGATTTGCTATCCGAGCAATATTCCATTTCGTGCCACTAGGACACTTTTTCCACCTTTTTTGAAAGCCCACACAGTGAGCTTTTGATTCGGGCTTTCCACATAATGGATTTGCTATCCAAGCAATATTCCATTTCGTGCCACTAGGACACTTTTTCCACCTTTTTTGAAAGCCCACACGGTGAGCTTTTGATTCGGACTTTCCACGTAATGGATCTCCTATCCAGCAATATTCCATTTCATGCCTCTGGGAGGCTTTTGTAACCGACATACCTGTGGTATGAAGTGTGGCAGTCTGAATACTTCTTCATACACCTTTAAATGTCAACCTGTATGTAGTTAAAGTAAGCTACGATCAACTTGAGCTTGTTGATATCTCCATAGAGCTTGTCCTCAAATGAAGCAGGTGTGGGCCAAAATATCTTTCTCTGTTCTGCATATATTGGGCAATCCTGAAGCAAATGTTTTGCTGTAATTTTTCCAGTTCCACAATTACATTCATCGGTATCTCCTATCTTTAGTTTATTGAACAAGTGGTATTTCAGCCTGTTATGTCCTGTGCGGAGTCTGAAGATTGCTACTTGTTCTCTTCTGTCGAGTTTGTAATATGCATCATCCTTCTGGTGGCCTGGATGCTCTGATTCCCATTTGGTTCTATAGGTGCTTTTTATCAACCTCTTTGCCTCATTATAGGTTATGTCTATGTCAGACTGTGGTAGTCGTCCGCCCTCTTTTGCCAGTCTGTCAGCCTCTTCATTTCCAGGTATACTGCAATGTGATGGGATCCACTGTATTACAACTTTTTTGGATTTCTGGCATAGACCATGGAGTGCTGCTCTTAGGTCAGCTATTTCTGTGCTGTTATTGCTCTTCAGTATTGAGACACCTGACTTTGCATCTGTGAAGATAGCTATTTGCTTCTCTTTATTTTCCTCCATCAAGAGCATTTCTGCTGCAGTTTTCAGAGCCTCTACCTCCGCTTTGAAGTTACTTGAAAACTTTCCAGTTGCCACTGAATGTGTTTTTTTCACTCCATTTTTTAAATTTAGGAGAATTCCTCCTCCTCCATTCTCTATTGAATTTTTGGCTGATCCATCTGTATATGCATGGGTCCAATTGCTGCTTGGGTAATGTTCTTTTATGTAGTTTAGGGTTATTTCTCTTCTTTCGGTTTCATGCTGAGTGTTCTTTTTCTCAATACCAGGAATGTTTTCTATCATCTCAGGCAGTTGCTGCTGTCTCCAAGCTGGGAACTTGTCTGCATTGTAAATAGGTTTGACTGTTGATATGTTAAGTATGGGATCTGCCCTAATCTTTCGTTTTGCAGTTTCTACAAAGTAGCTACGCTTCAGTCGTCCCTTTCCAAAACCACTAAACCTTTTATACATAGGGTGGTCTGTCAATCTTCTAAATTTTCCTGCTTGTTGCTGGGCTCTGCTATCTCTTCTATCCTGCATTGGTTGTAAACAAGTGATCTTTTCAAGTTCATTAATAGGCGTTGTCTTCAGGCTTCCAGTTATGATTCGCATTCCTTGATTTTGGACTCTACTTATTTTGTTAAAGTTTGACTTAGCTGCTGTTGCCCAAGCTGCAATGCCATATTCCAGTACTGGCCTCACCCGTCCAGTATATAACTTCTTGAGAACTTTCTCATCTGCTCCCCACGTTGTACCAGCAAGCTTTTTCATGATTGCCATTCTTTGCCTTGCTCTTGTTCGATTTTTCTCAACCTGTGTTTTCCATGTCAGGCGACGATCAAAGGTGACTCCGAGATAGTTTGGATTTTCTTCATGGCGCAATATTTTTCCATTCGATACCAGCTTAGGTTGTTGAGTTTTATTTGAGAGGGAGAACACTGTGCATGTTGTTTTCTCCTCACTTATCTTCACTAGCCATGATTTTGACCAGTCCTCTAGTGCTAATAAGGCTTGCTGTATTCTGCTGTTAGCTGTACTAATATATTCTTCAGATGTCCATATGGCTAGGTCATCTGCAAAGGATGATGTGTGTACTCTGGCTGGAAAATTTTCTGTGATGTCGTTTATATATGCTAGGAATAATGTTGGTGAAAGAACTCCTCCTTGGGGGACACCTTGCTCCAACAGCATCATTTCGCTGGTTTGTCCTTGTACTTTTGTCCTGGCAGTTCTGTTCTCAAGGTAGTGGCTGATCCATTTGTACATTTTCCCACAAACATGCATTTTTTGCAGTTTTACTTTCAGTCCTTCCTTCCATACTTTATCAAATGCTTTTTCCAAATCTATCCAGACCGCTAGTGTGTGCTTTTTCTCTTGGAAGGCATCCTCTATTTCCTGAGCTATATAGGTTATTTGATCTTCAGTGGATCTGTACTTTCTGAATCCTGCTTGGTGTGGTGTTAAGAGTTTGTTTTCTTCCAGATGCCATGTTAGCCTGCCATTGATAATGCGTTCCATTAATTTTCCTACACAGCTAAGTAGACTGATAGGTCGATAGCCATTTGGTTCTTCCAGGTCTTTTCCTTTCTTTGGGATTGGTATTAGTATAGCTTCCTTCCATGCCTGTGGGACTATTCCCATCTTCCAGCTGTAATTTAGGACTGCTAGTAGTTTCTTTTTTGCCTTAGTGCCTAGTCCTATTAGCATTTCATTTGTGATTCCATCCTTTCTTGGTGATTTCTTCTTTTTTAGGGTATTCATTGCCTGTCCCATTTCTTCCATTGTTAGATTTGCCATCATATATTCTGCTGCTGTCTCTGTATTTGTATGATGTATCTGTTTGTCTTTGATTGCTTTCTTCTGCTCGGTTGTAATATCAGTGTGGTTTGCACTAACATAGTGTTCCATTAGTGCATTTGCAGCCTTTTTTCCTGTAAGCAAGGCATTTCCTTGTTTAATTGTTATTTGTTTGTTGCTAGGTCCTTCATTGTTCATGGCTTTCACTAGTTTCCATAGTTTGTTTCCATCCCTGTCAAAATTCAGGTTTTCTGTTTTTTTCCTCCAACAATCTCTTGTTGTTTGATTTACTGTTCTTTTATATTTTGCTGAGATGGCTTTGAGAGAGATGTTCGCTTCAATTGTTTGTTCTCTCTCTGCTGTCTTCCTGGCATCTTCAACTTTGTCCTCCAAACTTTGTAGTTCTTCAGTCCAGTATGGTTTGTAATTTTTCCTCGCTCCTCTTGGAATGGACTCAGTGGCTGCCTGTATTATCGCTCTGTTTAGACTTTCCACCATTTGCTTTATGTTGCCATATTGTGTATTTATGTTTTCACAATATTTGTCTGTTAGTATGGCAAATCTGTCCCAATCTGCTCGTTTGTAATTCCAGCGGGGCAAGGGCTTTTGCTCCTGTGGAACATACTCCATATTCATTACAAGCTTGATTGGTCTGTGGTCACTACCTGCTAATTGGTTCAGCACATGGCGATCGATTTTGTGGAGGATGTCTCCTGTGCAGAAAGTTAAGTCTGGAGTAGAAGTGGTAAGCCATCTTCTGGAGTAGAAGCTCGGTGTGTCATCCGCTTTGTTGAGTAGATGGAGATTTGAGTCTATTTCCCAGTCCTCCAATTCATCTCCTCTTTTGTCAGTATCTGGGTATCCCCATCTTTCTGAACGGCTATTAAAGTCTCCGACAATAATGCAGTTTGTGTCAGTTATTTTCATGTTTGAGAGTGTAAGGTCCTTATCTGCTGGGCTATACAGATTGTAGATTCGTATTTTCACGTCCTTTATCATTATATCAACACCTATAATTTCCGTTTGGTTGTCAGAGATCACAGATATTTCGTGTAAGTATTAGAACTCCTCCTTTGTGTTCTTCGCGGTCGAAACGTGTGGCCTGATATCCTCTGACTGAGAATTTGTGATTGGCGTTGAGGTGTGTCTCTTGAATGCATGCCACATCTATTCTATCTTTATGAAGACGCTGTGTTAGGGAGTCTTTCTTCTTGTAAACTCCTTCGGCATTCCACTGTAGTATGTTGAGTGTCCGGGGTATTTGGTCAATAGCTCTTAACCTACTCCTCTGTGCCTTGACTCCACAGCACAGGGGAAGGTAACCACCAGTAGTCATGGGTGGACCCCCTCGAGGCAGGGGGCCCGGCACTATCGCCGCCTGATGGGACTTCGCGGGATTAGCACCATAATGATTAATTTTGATTTGTGACATCATGAATTAAGTTACGTTGCACTGCTTTGTCAAGCCTGTGGCTCAGTACATCCGATTTCGACAAGCATTTATTCGGAATGCTTTCCCTAGCCTTTGACTGTCCCCAGTCTACCTACAAGGCAGCAGGTTTTACGTTGCACTGCTTTGTCAAGCCTGTGGCTCAGTACATCCAATTTCGACAAGCATTTATTCGGGATGCTTTCCCTAGCCTTTGACTGTTGTCATATATTTTTGAAGGGAGTGGGAGATCACTGTAGTGCATGCCCCATCTCTAACAAAAGAAGTAGAGCCCCATCCTCTTCTATCTTCAATAACCCCAGAATATGAATCTTGAGTTATCTGCAGGCCTCGTTCTATTAAATTATGTCTAGGAGATATAGATTATGGCCCTGGTGAGAATGGTAATTACTAACTGGGAATCTGCCCCTTCTCCAATGATTCTGTAGCTCTGGAGCCCCCTTTTATTGGTTATCAAATCTGAGGAAAGTCTGGAGAATTTTCTCAGTCTGATTTAGATGAAGAAAACGTGGATATTGAGCAGTTGATAGATCTAGAGTCTTCTCTCTCCCATTTTAGTAAGTCATTATGAGTGGATTTATTGTTAAACAATCAAACACATAATCAATCACATTAGATTCTGACAACATGATGTACAAAGAAGTTGTTGACTCACAGATAGGTTTGAACTGATAAATTAACAGAAGGTCAATTCATGTTAATCATTTATTGACTGGGCCTGAGCCTTCTGGCCAGTACATACATCTCTATTGTGATTTACACAAAATATTAGAAAAGTTGCACATTGGACCAGTCACACAGACCATCAATAAACAAGCATCAATACATGAGAGGTCAACAAGTGTGAAAACATATTAAACATTTTGATGTTGTACATGTTAAGTGTGATGGTAATTCAACAATTAAATATCAGTTTCCTGAAATTGGGTGTGGTGTGTACCAATTAAAAAGGTAACCTGGTGACTGGAAGATTAGGTAAGCCAGGGTCCATTGACTGATGGATCCACTTCAGGTCTGCCCGTATAGCTCCACTGAAGGCCTCCCCATACTCTGCTCATGGCCAGGTCATCTTCCATCTCACTTGTGGTTCATCTCTTTCTCTCGGCTTCCCTCTGTCAGGTCTGATTTAGGTGGTTAGTTTGCTGATGTGTTGGGTGGTTGTTGGTATGTAGCCACCAAGAATCACTGTGTAAGATTCACATAAACATATACAATCTTCCCAATACAATCTTTTAAAAGTAGGTAAAAGAACCTAAATTCCTGAAGTAGGAACTAGTTCCCCTCCCCCTCTTTTTTCTCTCTAATCTAGTGTTGGGTTAATTTGGGGTGGTCAGAGTTTATCACACTGGGTACGCCTTGTATCTACTGGTTCCTGCTGTATGTAAGTTTTCATTTGACCTGGGGTCAGTGAACGTGTACAGTAAGACAGTGACAAGAGTGAGAATGTGTCAAGATGCATGTAAATAAATGACATACATTTATAACATTTCTTCCACTCAATGGTGTTTATAGTGTGTATAAATAATTATCTGTGTTTTCCCAATTAACCAACTTCTTCTTCTTCTTCTTCTTCTTCTTCTTCTTCTTCTTCTTCTTCTTCTTCTTCTTCTTCTTCTTCTTGTGTCTAATAACTCTCTCCCATTATCTGTTGTTGTTGTGATGTTGAGTGTTGGGCTGTGTGGTGATGAGTGATGTTGAGTGGTGTTGTGGTTTAAGTTATGTTGAGTAATGAGTTAAGTTCACTTCGTGTGATGGAGTTCCGCGAAGCACAACTTTCTCATGTAATGCAGTTCATAAGTGCTCTTATCTAATTAAAATTTGACAAAAATATAAATATTTATTCCGTCAAACCATATTGATACAATAGATGAAGGAGAAAGGAAAGATTGGATTTCTCTCTCACTTTTCTAGATTGTAAATAGGCATAGATAAGTCTGTTTTAGAACAAGGCACTAGTTCTAGTACACGAACTGTCATTTTAGCTGTAGGTAGTGATAGCATCTTTAACAGTGTTTCTGACAAAATGCACAAGATTGCTTTCGAATCATCACTTCGTACAGTTGTTCAGAATAGAATGGAGTAGTATAATGCACTTCTTAAAGTTAATAATTATCCTTAAGAATATCAGAGATTGCAGTTTCATCGAAGAGAGTACTGGAGTGTCAAGTTTGCCCGGGAATGGCTCTGCGTCGTTAGAATCTACAGTCGAGCATTTTTACATTTCAGAGGTTTTAATTAATAATAATACATTTCAATTGACATTACAAACACTGGATACCATTAGTTGAGACTTGATACATCTGGTCATCAGTTCAATCTAAGGACTAACAAGCTCACCTGGGATCCAGACATTCTGCCTTCCTTATTGAAAATTTTGGGTCACACAATTTTTGACGTCTGTTTGCCAGGCATGTTTTCGCAAGAGTGCGCTGCTTATCATAATCTATACCGGCGTTGGCGCGAAAGCGGTGTCACATGTCTCTCCCAACCATTGGGGTTCCGAGCTTGGTCTGATGAAATCTTTCTAAGAATCCACGTCATTTGTCACTTATGCAGTTCCAGTTTCGATGTTAAGTTTTAAGTCCTAGTCTCCGTTTGCGGTTGTGAAGTCAATTTCTTTTAATGTTGTTTCCTCTTCTTGCGGTATGTTTTGGTAAATGAATAATGGTGGTTAGCGTTATGCCACATGGCCCCACTCCAGATTGTTCTATGGTATGGAACTATGTTTCCAACATTTTCAGTTATCAAGCTGTTCCCATTTTCCCTCCCTTGTATTCTCTTCTGCATCTGATTGACCTGGTTCATCAGGCACTGGGTGTCGACTCAGGAAGTCCGCTCCCACATTCATTTTCCCAGGAACATACTCAACCTGGAACGAGTAAGGTTGAAGAAGCAGCGACCACCTCATAAGTCGGGCATTCAGAGTCTTAGATGCTGCGAGAAACATGAGTGGTTGATGGTCACATTGCACTGTGAAGTGTTTGCCATATAGGTATGCCTGAAATTTCTGTACACTCCATACGAGCGCAAGACATTCTCTCTCGATAGTACTGTAATTTCTCTCTGCTGCATTCAATTTCCTGCTAGCATAGGCTACAGGGAATAGCTTTGATGGCACATCTCCCTTTCTCTGCAACAACGTTGCCCCAATTCCTATGTTACTGGCATCGGTGCGCAGCACGAATGGTTGGTCGAGGTCTGGTAGATGTAAGACTGGATGAGCAGTTAATGCCTGCTTTAGTGCTGTGAAAGCTCTCTCACAGTCAGCTGACCAAGTGACTTTCTCTGGTTCCCCCTTTTTGGTAAGATCCGTTAAAGGTGCTGACAGAGTATTGAAGTCCTTGATGTATTTTTGATAGAATCCACATAAGGATACAAATGATCTTACATCCTTCTTTGTTTTTGGACGAGGTGCTCTCTGGAGTTTGTCCACATTTCCCTCTTGTGGAGTTATCAGTCCATGAGATATCTTATGACCTAGAAAGTCCAATTCTTGGAATCCTATCTGACACTTCTTTGGTCTAGCCGTCAATCCAGTTTCTCTGAGGCGCCTGAACAAAAGATGCAGTGTCTCTACATGCTCTTCAAATGTTTCAGTGGCGATCAGGATGTCATCCATGAAGTGACTGATGTCTGGATGCTGTAGTGGGTCAAGTAATTTTCTCATCATACGTGTAAAAACGCTGGGAGCATTACTTAATCCGAATGGAAGAACGTTGAACTCATAGTGTCCTCCAGGCGTGCTGAAAGCTAACCATGGTCTAACTTCCGGTTTTACAGGAATCTGGTAATATCCCTTACTGAGATCAATCCTAGTAAAGTACTTAGCTCGGTTGAGTGCTGTGAAGAGTTTATTCTGATCAGGCAGAGGTTCTGCTTGGAATTCAGTTATAGCATTGAGCTGTCGATAATCGATGCACAATCTATGTTCTCCGCTTGGCTTTCTCAATAAGACGACGCTAGCACTGTAAGGTGATTCAGATGGTGAGATTATCCCTGCGGTGAGCAGCTGTTGTATTTCTTCCTCTAAAGTCTTTTGCATTGCATAAGGAACTGGGTAAGTCTTGACTCGCACAGGCACTGTGTCATTTAACTTCATGTCAAATTCCTCCAAATCAGTTCTTCCTGGCTTATCAGTAAGTACTTCTGCATATTTTGCCATAAGTTCCCTAATCTGCTTTTGCTGATCCTTTGTTAAGTTGGGATTGATTTCCACATCCTTAAAGGTCTCTTTGGCTTGCAGTTGGCACTCGACTTCCATTGTTGATCCTTCTTCGACTTCAGTAGCCACACTCATGGCCATCAGATGTGCAGGTTCGGTGGTTGAGGGTCTTTCATGATATTTCTTCAAGAGGTTTATGTGAAATACTTTCATCTTGCCTTTGACTGAAATTCTGTAGTTGGTACGTGAGATCTTCTCCGTCACTACATAAGGTCCTCTCCATCCTATTTGCAGCTTATTCTGACTGGTTGGAAGCAGCAACATCACCTTCTCTCCTACCTCTAACTCTCTATCCTTTGCCTTGCGGTTGAAGTTACGAGCAATTCTTCGTTTGGCGTGGCGTAGATTGACATTCGCTTGTTTCCAACTGTGTTGTAAACGATTTTTCAACTCGGCAAGATATGTAGATGCAGTCACGACTGTATCATCTGTAGTATTATCCGTCCATGTTCGCAGTAACGCCTCCAGTGGTCCCTTGGTCGGTCGTCCAAACAACAGTGTGGCTGGAGCAAAACCTGTTGAGTGATGGGGTACTTCCCTGTAAGCGAATAAAGCTGCAGGTAAATACAAGTCCCAATCCTCTGTCTTCTCCTGGGCAATTTTGCGCAGGATACTAATCAATGTCCCGTTCCACCTTTCCACAAGTCCATTTGACTGAGGGTGATATGGTGAACTGAAGATATGGCGTGCATGAAAAAGTCTGAAGGTCTCTTCCATGAGCTTACCACGAAACTGTGAACCGTTGTCCGTCAAGATCCTTTGTGGGAATCCTAGACGTGTGAATATTCCTAATAATGCATCAGCGACGTGTTTGGAGTCACAGCTGGGCATAGGAACTGCTTCGGCCCACATGGTTGTTGTGTCCACAAGCGTTAATATGAATCGGTTTCGCCTCTTCGTTGCTGAGAGAGGTCCGATTATGTCTACAGCCACTTTCTCAAATGGAATTCCAGTGATTGGCGATTCACCCAACATTGCCGGTGGTGTCCGGTGTTTTTGGTGATACTTTCTGACACTGTGGGCATGATTTTACAAACCGTTGTATGTCTGAATTCATCCCTGGCCAAAAGTAGTGAGTGGTAATCCGCTGTGTAGTAGCGTTGATACCCATGTGCCCACTGAATGGTAGACTATGACCCATCTCGAAGATCTGAGTCCTGTATTGAGTTGGTACAACAAGTTGATTAAACTCTTGTCCAGCTCGCACTGCTTTTCTGTAAAGAAGTGCTGACTTCATGAACAGATCACCTTTACGTAGAGGTAAATGTGATTTTGGCAGTTTTCTGAAGCAGGGTTCCAAGGTGCTGTCGGCCTCTTGTGCCCTCTTCAGTTCCTCCGTTCGAGGGATTGGCGTAGTTGTTTCTGGAGTTTTTGTTGCCTGGGATCGAGTGGTCATGGTCGCCATCGCCACAGGTTGAACAGGTTCTCCTAGAACGATAAATCTACGGCCGAGGATTACAGGATATATCGGATCGTCCAAGACTGCTGCCTTGATTGTCCCAGTGACATACCGCGAGGCTATGTTCACTTTTGCCACTGGAAGAGACATATTTGTTGAACTCTTCAGTGGTCCCTGTAATTCCACTATTTCCTCTGTCACCTGTTCAGGGTGAACTAAGGATGATGAGACAACACAGTCATACGATAATCCAGTATCATATAAACAGGTAGTCTTGAATCCATTTAGCAAGATGGATTCTACAACCGGAATACGAGATGATGTGTCTTGATGAGGTGTCTGTTTGGACGTTTCACCAGTGCTCACTTTTTTCTCTTTTCGGTTGGCCAAACATGCCGCTGTGTGTGGAGGTGGCTTTTTCCTGCAATTCTGAAATGTGTGACCTCTAATTTTGCAATGGGTACAGAATGGTTTGTCCTCTTTCGGCGCTGTTTGGACTGAGTTTTGAGTGTTTTTCTGGGATTTCCCCTTTTTCTTGGTGGCCACAGTGTTTTCACCCTCTTTTGGCTGTGGAGTTTTGTTTTGAGAGGGGGTGTTGTTCGAACGCCCCTTTCCTCCCATCTCCTTCTGAGATTTCTCAAATCTCTCTGCCAGGATGATTATAGTTTCCAGGCGGTCAGCCCCGTTTTGGGTTAAGAATGCCTTCATTTCGTTCTGCATTTTCCCCTTGATCTGATCAATGATGATCATTTCACGGAGTCCTTCAAAACTTTCCTCAAATCCTCCCAAGCAAGCCCATCTTTGTATGTATTACTTCAGTCTTTCGACTAGTTGCGCGTAATGTAACAGTATGTGTAGTTTGGGTTATAATTAGGATCTAGTGGGGAATTAGAGATACAGCACGATTGAGCATTATGAGTGAAAGCGGAGAGAGATGCTCAATCGTGACGTATTGTTGTTGTGAAGGGGAGTCAACATCCGATAGTCCAGCAAGGCAGACACGGCTTGTCATCTTACGCAAATAAACAAACTTTTATTCAACCTTCGACTTTATTACTTCTTTCTACACTATGACAGAAGTAAATATGGTGCCGTGACCAGGATTCTGAATTGAACCGTCCGGCTACCACGCGAAGTACTATATAACTCAGAAGATAAAAGTATCAAGAGGCTTTTCTAGAGCCGTGGCTGAATTGTAAGGTCATCAGGACACTGATAATGGCCGTTAACTGAATCTCAGCCTTCAACGCTTTCCAGGGCCGCGATCTGAACTCTGGAGTTTCAAAAGAAAAGGCTTACTATTTCCAAGCGCCAGCCAATGAACGTTATCAAATTCAAGGGGCCTCCCATGGCCGTTGCATGAATCCTATCGTTTTTCAAGAAGAGCCATCCTGTCCTGGGACCTTGAGAAAATCAGAAATTCAAGTTGAACATTTGTCGGGCTCAACTAATCATGGAAAAAGCCTCGTAAATTCGTGATCGGGCTTCTTGAAACTAATTGTCATTGGGCTTCGGTTGACCTTGACAATTTTTTGGGCCTTGTCAATCCTACGACCCAAATGTATGACCCATCCCAAATGACGATGAAATACCCACTCGAGAATCAAGGAAGGGACCCAACCAGGGGTCGAAAATAATCCAGGCATCCCATGAGACGGGACCCAAGCAGGAAGAGTGTCCAGCAGCCCACGAGAAGGACGAAATTATCTGAGGACGAGAGGGGATATCTGAACTCCGCCACCGGAACTCTGGAACTAATTGTCAGTTGATGCGGGCTCGTGTAAGTGAACTGGATCCGTCAGCGAGCAAAAGAAGGTAACTGTTTAGTTAAAGAGACAATTTGTATTTCCTGGATCTCCGGTGATGTGCCGTAATTTCTTAGTTAGAGCAGAGTCTAAAACATTATTGTACTCTAAGAAACAGGTATGAGGATTTATAGTGAACTTTTTGGTTTCAATATGAGTTATTGAAGACAGGGTTCTTCCTTCCTCTACGCTGACAGGATATTGATGGTGATTCGTGTAATTAATATTACAACTGGTGCTCTTTAGGGATTAACAAAGTGAAATTTTTGCGATTTTGGAACTAAATAACTAATTGAACAGTTTTATGGACTGTGGGAATTGTGTGTTGTAAATTAGTAAATTTATGTGATTCATAAATAGGATAATTAATTAACCAGTTTTTAGAAACAAATAATTTGAAATTGTGTGTTTCTTGGTTCTTTGCTTGCTTTCTTTCAGTATTTTCAGCATGGCGGAACAGGACACCCTAGCGCATCCTCCTTAAATTAGGAGATTGAAATTGTGTGTTTTTTTTGTTCTTTGCTTGCTTTCTTTCGGTATTTTCAGCATGACGGAACCAGACAACTTGGCCCAGGTGTTGACGGGAGTGGGAACAGCGGTAGGAAAATTAAATATGATAATCAACCAACAAGGATTGACAACAGAAATTTTGAGGTTTACTGGACAGGCCAGGGAATATAAAAAATGGATCACTTCCATAGAAAAATATGCCTATTTAATCTCAGCAACAGATGTAGAAAAAATGAGGTTGGCTTATCAGACGGCAACGGAACCGGTCTCGGATCATATAAGAAGAAAGCTAGAAGCTAGAGTAGATGAGACATGGGAACAATTCAAGGAAGACCTAGCAAGGAAATATGCAGAAATAACGGATCCACAACATGCATTTTCGGTGTTGAGGCAGGCTAAACAAAATAACGGAGAGACGGTACAATTGTTTAGCGATAGATTGATTAATCTGGCTGAAGAAGCATTCTTAGGACAGAATGTACGAGGAGAGGAGGTGGAAAGGATGTTGGTAGGGATCTTTGTGGATGGCATAAAGTCTGATGGTTTGAAACTTAAATTAATGAGGGAAAACCCTGAGAGGTTATCACAAGCGGTGGATATCGCGGTACAAGAAGAAAATTTGAGACGTAGGTTTAGATTAAGAACAGGACGAGAAGTGGGAAGTAATCGAGATGACAGAGTTGAGGAACCCATGGAAATAGGACAAACAAGATTAGGATGGAATAGGAGAGGAGGTATACAGACGTTACAAGGTAGAAATAGGTATGATAATGAGGAAAGAAGAAATATGAGATACCCTACAAGAGAAACAGTAGGTAACACAAATAGTACAAATATTGTCTGTTGGAATTGTGGTCAACGGGGACATGTTTTTCGGTTTTGTAATAACAGGCGTGTCCAGTCGAATACACAGGGTAGACATGACAATAATAGGGTGAGTAGGAATGTTGTAGATGGATACAGGAATTTTACAGGTACAAGAACACAGGAAAATCGGCGCCCTACCTATTAGGCAGGACCTATGATAGGAGGGTAAATAATAAGGTCCCAAGGGTTAGAGAATATGTTAATAACAGGTATAATAGCTCGAACAGAGAATATTTTCAACTAGATGAAGTCAAGAAATTTATAGAAGATAAAACAGATTATAGCTCTTGTATATTAGAAATAGGAAAGTATAGAGTTCGTACATTAATTGATTCGGGAGCTCAGGTTAGTGTAGTAAAAGAAAGTTTTCTATATAATATAGTAAGAAATTGTAGAGTATTTAAGAGTCATAATAATTTACACTCTGTTACGGGACAGAATTTACAAGTAGTGGGACAAACAATGATAAATTTTAAGTTAGGAGGGATCAACATAAGACACCTTTTTCATGTAGTCAAGGGGTTAAATAGAAACATGTTAATAGGAAGAGATTTTTTAATAAAAAATGGAGTAAGACTTTTATATGATTTACACAAATTAAAATTCAGGGACGTCTATATAGATATGCAAGAAGACATGCATATATCAGCACTAGTTAGAGTTAAAATGACAACGACATTAAAACCACAGTCGGTTAATTTGATACAAGTGAAGCTGAAGAAAAACCCATATTATGTAGAAGGAAACACAGTCAGAATCACTGAATTACAAGAGGAAATAATTGATGAGCCTGGTTTGGAAGTTCCGGATGGAATAATAGCGTTAGATAAACACTTAACCTTTCCAGTTATGGTGATTAACAACACAGGTAGAGAAATTAAATTATACAGAGGGTGTGTAGTAGCGAAAATAGAACAGAACGTTAGTGAAATATTGGCAACGGATAGAGTAGAAATGCCGGGAACTAATTATTCACAGTATTCTAGTGAAAGAAGTAATAACAGACGCGGACGCGGAAGTAGAGGAAACACACGAATGAATGAATTGATCCATCCATTCAAAAGAAATACAGCACAAATACATTCACTAGATAAACAGACAAGAGAACAGGAATTGTTGGCACAGTTAAAGACTTCACCAGAAAATAAAGAAGTATTGGAACAGTTTATAAAGGAGAATCAGGATGTGTTTGCAATTAGTGATTTAGAGTTGGGGAAGACAAAAACGGTAACAATGGAGATAGATACGGGAGACCATCCGCCGATTAGCTTAAAACCATATAGAACTCCCTTAAGAAATAGAGAAATTGTAGAAAAGGCAATAGAAGAAATGTTGAAAGCAGGGATAATCAAAAGATCAAAATCAGAGTGGTCATCTCCGGTGGTAATTGTGGCCAAACCTGATGGTTCGAGTCGATTCTGTTGCGACTATCGGGCGTTGAACAAAATTACTAAAAATGTTGCATATCCACTACCAGTGATAGATGATATTTTGGGGTTGCTAAATGGCGCTACATTTTTTACGACGTTAGACGCAAGAGCAGGATTTTGGTGCATTCCGATGTCGGCAGACGCGCAGAGAAAAAGTGCTTTCTGTACTCATATGGGTTCTTATGAATTTTTACGTATGCCTTTTGGAGTCAAAACTGCGCCATCTCACTACATGCTCTTAATAAATGAAGTTTTAGAAGGTATGCAAAGGTTCGCTCTTGCTTATATTGATGATATTCTGATCTTTACTTCTGGAAATGTGGAGGATCATTTGAAACATATAAAGTTAGTGTTTGACAGGTTAAGAAAACATGATGTGAAGTTAAAGCTCAGTAAATGCCAATTTTTAAAGACAGAAACAAAATATTTGGGGTATATTATAAATAGAGAAGGTATAAAACCAGACCAGGACAAAATAAAGGTTATTAAAGAGTTACCTGCTCCAACTAACGTTAAGGAGGTACGCGCCTTTATAGGAACATGCGCGTATTATAGGCGGTTTGTCCCAGCGTTTTCAAAAATAGCTGAACCTATTACAAACTTAACAGGCAAGTACGCTAGGTTTAAGTGGGATGATGAGTGTCAAAAAGCGTTCGAGTATTTGAAAAACAGTTTAACACTGGTACCACTGTTGACGCATCCAGACTTAAACAAACAGTTGATACTGTACACAGATGCTTCAGACAATGCAGTAGGAGCGTGTTTGGTGCAACCATATGAAGGAAAAGAGTCTGGAATACCAGGGGTTAAAAATGAAAGGCCTATATACTTCTTGTCGCATAAACTTAGCAGATCACAAAGAAAGTGGACGACTATTGAGAAGGAGGCTTACGCAATACATTACGCTCTTCAAAAACTAAATTACTACTTACATAACGCAAATTTTGTTATTAGAACTGACCATATGCCTTTAAAGTCTTTTTTAGAAGCCCCAGTGCAGAACAGGAAAATACAAACCTGGGCATTGAACTTACAGGGATATAATACGAAAATTGAGTACATTCCAGGTAAGATTAACACATGCGCTGATTTACTGTCTAGGATTCCCTATCCACAGGTGTCAGGTGACACAGAAGATGAAGGAGAACCAGAGATTGACGATCGAAACTGGCAAGTAAATATTTTAGATTCTGCTAAAATAGTTAGAGGAGAAATTGATAGTCTACCATCGGACCAAGAGTCTGAACATAGGGAAGATGATCTACACTTAGGAAAATTTAATATGAAAGAGGAGCAGGACCTGGACCCAAAAGTGATACAAATAAAAGAAAAATTAAGAGAAACAGAAGATAACAAATATAAAAGGAATTATTTGGTTTTACAAGAGGATGGACATTTATACTACATGTCTGAAAGGAACGAACAACTGAGGAAATACATTCCAAAACATTTAGAAAATGAACTTTTAAAGGCATATCATGATGAAAATGGACATTTAGGTAGAGACAAATTGGTGAAGGCGCTTACAAGTAAATATTACTGGCCAAATTTATTTAAATCTGCATATAAATATGTGGATACCTGTGAGAAGTGCAGATTGAGGAACATGAAAACAATAAAGTGTCCCTTGCAGGATACTGACATTCCTCAGTTCCCAATGCAAAAGATTAGTTTAGATATATCGGGTCCACACCCCAGAACATTGTCAGGAAACGTGTATTTGATTCATATAGTAGATGTTTACAGTCTTTGGCCGGAGGTTTATGCAATTCCGGATAAGAGTGCAGATACAGTAGTCAATATTTTTTTACAAGAGTTTGTCCCAAGATTTAGTTGTCCACAAAGTATACTTACAGACAATGGTAAAGAATTTATAAATAAGAAATTTGAAAAGTTGTTAAATGATTTAAATATAAAACATATAAAGACATCATATTATAGACCTACTTCCAATGCTAGAAACGAGCGTCAACATCAGACGTTATATAGCATTATATCAAAGATTGTAGATGAACATGAAAGGGATTGGGATTTGTTTTTAGGACCTGCCCTTAACGCCATTCGTACTAATCAAAATGAAAGCACGGGTTTTTCACCATATTATTTAATATACGGGAGAGAACCGATACTACCTATAGACAATCTATTAAAACCTAGACGGAAATATATGGGTGAAGACTTTCAAGAGGTTATAATACAGGAAATGCATAAAGCACACGTAAGACTAAGGAATAATATAATTAAAGCTAGGGAAAGGCAGAAAAAGTACAAGAATATAAATACAAACTTGCAGGAATTTAAGGTTGGTGATAGGGTCTATTACAAGAAGCATAGGAGAAACTCTAAATTTGATAATCGTTGGATTCCAGGGTATTATATTTTGGAAAAACTAGGTAAAGTATCGTATAAAATTAAGAACCAGGTCACGGGACATGTAGCAAGGGCACACGTGGAACACTTAAGGAGAGGTGAAGAAGAGATAGAATATAATAATAATAATAATTATTATTCAGACACAAGGTTTTTAGATGAACAACTCGTTAGAGGTGCTACAGTAACCCCAGGCGTTAGAAGAGATCCAGCACAAAATCGCTTATTAGCAACTCCAGGTTTTGATGATACTCAAGAACAGACGATACCGAAAACAATAGAAGAAGAAAAGTTAAATGAGACTCATTATGATAGTATGGAGGAGGAAATAAGTGATCCGTTTAGGAACACTAGACAGGCAACGAAAAGGAGAATGGATAGACAAAGAGATAGAGAAGTGAAAAGACAGAGGAGAATTAGGGATTATTCAACGAGCGGGGAGGATATGCCGTTACTAGAAAGATCCTTGAGGAATAGTGATCGACAAATTAGATGGGATATGGAACAAAAGAGATTAGCGGCAGCTAAAGAGAGACATACAGACGAAGAAGAAGAAATGGATGAAAAGTCAGAGTCAAGTAGTAGTAGTATGGAGGAAACAAATGGATTGTACGAAGAAGAAGACATTGATGTAGAATTAGCATTGGTTCAAAGAAATTTGGAGTTATTGAAGAAGTGGAACCGTAGGAAGTAGATAAGTAGAGAATATTGCAGATAGCAATTTATAAGTGTTAGAATTCGAAAATGAAGAAGATGACTCTTGGTATTTTTATAATCAATATGGAGGTAGTTTTGAATGAAGTATATGTATATATTTGGTTATTTCTCTATGGGGTGGAATTGATGGTTGATTTTTTAGTAGCTTAGACAAATTGAAGGGAAATAATTGGCAGGTAGGGCCACAAGTAAATAGATGAGTGGATGGTGAATACTACATTAGTATAGATAAGAGGACTTGTACTGTAGTTTACAGTGATTAATTAAGAGGATTTTCCGGGTAGTATGATGTGTTTGGAGTTAGGCTAGAAAAAGGAGGAATTAATGTTTGTACTATTTGTTATCATTGATATCGGCAGATATGCTTATAAGATTTGGATATTGGTCTGTAAGTAACAGATACACATATGTAGCATTGAATTGGTGGGTTTACTTGGAATGGTAAACTTGAAATTGACGAGAGGAATGAAGAAAAAAAAAAAGCTAGTAGTGTTGAATCAATATTTTTTTGATAATAACAATTATTATTGACGGAAACTGAGGATAAATTCTGAAACTTTATTCATAAAGTATGTATGGAAAGAGAAGTGTGATTGCTTCTTACTTTTTCCTTTCTTTTTCTTATTTTCCTAAGTGCGCACTAACTCAATCTAACATATCTTTTCTGTGAGAATGTGAAATGGGGGATAAGGGAAATATCTTCAGTTTTGTCAATCATAATTTTAATGAACAATTTAAATTTAAAAGCGGTTCGCTTACAGAGAGTTGTAGGAAGTTTTATAGAGAATTTGGTGGGGAGTTTTTGGTATTATTGATATACTGGGAAGTATGTCTCTGGTTAGCAATTGGCTATGATGAGGTAGGAAAATGAGAATGGAGTTAGGAAATATATTTTAAATTTAAAAGCGGTTCGCTTACAGAGAGTTGTAGGAAGTTTTATAGAGAATTTGGTGGGGAGTTTTTGGTATTATTGATATACTGGGAAGTATGTCTCTGGTTAGCAATTGGCTATGATGAGGTAGGAAAATGAGAATGGAGTTAGGAAATATATAAATGGAATGGCCTGAATAAATAGAGATCTGGTACATTATTAGTATGGTTGTTGGGGCCACTATACGTAATAATTTTAAGAAAGTTTACTTGGAAAATCTTTGTTTATTCACTTGGGGTTTTATTTTCGTGTAACTGGGCAATGATGGTTGTTAATTGATTATTTTATTGAGACTATGTTTCAATGCTATATGTATATGTATTATGTTTTATTTCATGCTTGGTTTGGTTTTATAAAAAGTTAGTTTAAGTAAGTTAGGATCGTTGAGTTTATAGTGCTTTGAGTAAAACACTATTGGACCGTAAAAGTGTCTAATAATGATATAATATTTGCTTTTGGGTTGATAAAATGCATGCCATATTAATTTTGAAAATGTGTTTTAATTGGATAATTGTGACGCCTTGTTTTGATTTAGTTTTGCGTAAACAGTTGGATTGATAGATTAAGTGATGTGGTTAATGAATTGGTTTTAAGTTTGGTTAGAATATTAGTTAACTTTTCAAATACAGGGGGCTTTCGTTCAGAAAGGAATTATAAAATTATTGAGGGAGGGTATGGAGACATAGGCTGCCGAGAAGGTTAGGTTGCTTGAAAAGCTTCGAATATATAAGTAGAGTATAACTAGATAGAAGTTTAAGGGAAAAACTGTGAATAGCAGCATATAGAAGAAATACATAGGGGGATAAAGGGCAGATCATGGGACATGAAGGGGGCAAGAAATAGGTGCTGTGAAAAACCAGCTTTAATTATATTAAAGGTGTTCATAAAAATTGAACAGGATCTCATGCTAAAAGGTGAGATAACGCAATTTGGACAAGATTGTGGTTGGAAATTTTAAATGTTGAAGATATAAGGCTTGAAACTTACGTAAAAAGTTCTATTTCATATAGGGTTGTATATATAAAGCTTGTAAAACATTATATCAACTTGGTTTATAGAAAACAAAGATCTATTTTTGTATGACGTATTTATAAGAAAAAATTTGATTGTACAAATTTTTTTATTGGCAAAGGAGGTAAATGTGGTTATGTGGAATATGCGTTTCTTTGTGCTTATCTTGACTATTTATTCCTTTTACTTGGTGCACCCCTTCTTTACTTCTTCTAAATACGTTGTTCTCGTTGTTCGGGTTGTCTTGTATTGAGAAATGCGAGTGATTTCCTAATGCCAGTTGTACAAATACGATTTTACGAGCCATTTTGTTTATAATATGCATATTTTATATAGGAACTTGAGGAGCCAAGGAATATATAGTGGATTGCTATATAGTTTGGGGAAATGAAAGAAGAGTAGAAATGGTAAGTTAAAAAAGGGTTACAGTACATGGTACGAGGTATAGAGGTAAAATGGAAGAAGAAGTGGGTTGATTATATAGCTGGGGAAAGAGTTAAAGAAATAGAATGTTTAATTAAATTGGAGTTGGTTTGGGGAGGATTAGAAGAACTATGGAAGATTAGAGGAAAAAGAGGGAATAGAGTAAGGGGATTAGGAGTAAAGATTTTTCCTTTATAAGGAAAATTCTTTAATAAACATGGGGAGGTGTAACAGTATGTGTAGTTTGGGTTATAATTAGGATCTAGTGGGGAATTAGAGATACAGCACGATTGAGCATTATGAGTGAAAGCGGAGAGAGATGCTCAATCGTGACGTATTGTTGTTGTGAAGGGGAGTCAACATCCGATAGTCCAGCAAGGCAGACACGGCTTGTCATCTTACGCAAATAAACAAACTTTTATTCAACCTTCGACTTTATTACTTCTTTCTACACTATGACAGTAACTCTCACCCGGTTCCTTCCTTGCGGCTTTGAACCTGAGTTTATAAGATTCGGCGTCCACTTCGAATCGGCTCAAGAGTGCCGTCTTAAGTGTGGTGTAGTTCTGTTGTTTCTCTCTAGTGAGGCGCGAGAACACATCATACGCCGTGGATCTTAAGGCCTGCGCTAACTTCGTCGCCCATCTACTTTCTTCAAGCCCACAGCTGACAGCCATTGCCTCGAAGCGTGATAAAAATCCTTCGATGTGGTCAGTCTGTTCATTAAAGGGTTCCAGAGGAAATGACATAGCTACTGAATTAAGGTGAGAGACGTGATGAGGTGGTTCTGTCACTGGCGATCCTGATGAGGTTGAGGGTGTAGGACCACTCCCTTTCTCTATTCTCCGGATCTCCACTTTAATCTCCATTCTCCTCAACTCCAGTTGGTGTTGACGCTCTCTCACCTTATCTTCCATTTCAGCCTGTAGTCGTTTCTCTTTCTCCTCCAATTCTGCCTGAAGCTGTTTTTCTTTCTCCTCCAATTCTGCTTGAAATCGTTTCTCTTTCTCCTCCAATTCTGCTTGAAACTGTTTTTCCCTCACAGCCAATTCAGCCTGAAGCTGTTTTTCCTTGAGAGCCAATTCAGCCTGAAGCTGTTTTTCCCTCTCAGCCAATTCAGCCTGAAGCTGTTTTTCCCTCTCAGCCAATTCAGCCTGAAGCTGTTTTTCCTTGAGAGCCAATTCCGCTTGCAGTCTTTCTCTTTTGTCGAATGCATCTGAAACATAGTTAGCTAGCTCAAGGCCATCTAACCCGCATTCCCTACCTGTTTCTGTTATTTGGGCTCTAAACTTTGCAGTTTCCGCCATGTCTATAATTTATTGCTTTGTTCTGCCTAAAAAATATAATTGCAGGTAGTCTGATCCGCGTAAGCTTGTCAGTCCCTGATCTGCAAATATACAACAGAGCATGTGCAATATTAAAAACACCCTATGTTATGTCTGTCTGTCAATGCTGGAAAAGCCAAAGGCAGCAGGCACTGAAGTAACCAGATTTAATTCCTAGTAAAGAAAAGAATCTGAAATTAGACAGAGTTTTCCCAACGGATAAGATTTTCCGGTGGTTGATGAAATGCTGTTAAGTTCAGACTCCACAGGAAAAGAACACCTTCTCTGGAAGAGAAGTAGTGTTGGTAGAGTAGATACACACTATATATATCTCCTGGAGCACCTCTTTCTGAAGTATAAGCCTATTTGAACATGGCCCCCTTCTTCAGGAGGAATGATCAGTCACCTACTCTTATTTATCTGTAAATGCCCTTCATATCATGTGGCTGTCAATCAATATAAGAAAATGACAATGTTCAAAATCCAAGGATAATTGTGTTAATGTTTTATGTAATTGTTTAAAGGTTAATATATGGGAACCATCCAGGACGTAGCCAGCCCAATATGTCATATATTTTTGAAGGGAGTGGGAGATCACTGTAGTGCATGCCCCATCTCTAACAAAAGAAGTAGAGCCCCATCCTCTTCTATCTTCAATAACCCCAGAATATGAACCTTGAGTTATCTGCAGGCCTCGTTCTATTAAATTATGTCTAGGAGATATAGATTATGGCCCTGGTGAGAATGGTAATTACTAACTGGGAATCTGCCCCTTCTCCAATGATTCTAAAGCTCTGGAGCCCCCTTTTATTGGTTATCAAATCTGAGGAAAGTCTGGAGAATTTTCTCAGTCTGATTTAGATGAAGAAAACATGGATATTGAGCAGTTGATAGATCTAGAGTCTTCTCTCCCCCATTTTAGTAAGTCATTATGAGTGGATTTATTGTTAAACAATCAAACACATAATCAATCACATTAGATTATGACAACATGATGTACAAAGAAGTTGTTGACTCACAGATAGGTTTGAACTGATAAATTAACAGAAGGTCAATTCATATTAATCATTTATTGACTGGGCCTGAGCCTTCTGGCCAGTACATACATCTCTATTGTGATTTACACAAAATATTAGAAAAGTTGCACATTGGACCAGTCACACAGACCATCAATAAACAAGCATCAATACATGAGAGGTCAACAAGTGTGAAAACATATTAAACATTTTGATGTTGTACATGTTAAGTGTGATGGTAATTCAACAATTAAATATCAGTTTCCTGAAATTGGGTGTGGTGTGTACCAATTAAAAAGGTAACCTGGTGACTGGAAGATTAGGTAAGCCAGGGTCCATTGACTGATGGATCCACTTCAGGTCTGCCCGTATAGCTCCACTGAAGGCCTCCCCATACTCTGCTCATGGCCAAGTCATCTTCCATCTCACTTGTGGTTCATCTCTTTCTCTCGGCTTCCCTCTGTCAGGTCTGATTTAGGTGGTTAGTTTGCTGATGTGTTGGGTGGTTGTTGGTATGTAGCCACTAAGAATCACTGTGTAAGATTCACATAAACATATACAATCTTCCCAATACAATCTTTTAAAAGTAGGTAAAAGAACCTAAATTCCTGAAGTAGGAACTAGTTCCCCTCCCCCTCTTTTTTCTCTCTAATCTAGTGTTGGGTTAATTTGGGGTGGTCAGAGTTTATCACACTGGGTACGCCTTGTATCTACTGGTTCCTGCTGTATGTAAGTTTTCATTTGACCTGGGGTCAGTGAACGTGTACAGTAAGACAGTGACAAGAGTGAGAATGTGTCAAGATGCATGTAAATAAATGACACACATTTATAACATTTCTTCCACTCAATGGTGTTTATAGTGTGTATAAATAATTATCTGTGTTTTCCCAATTAACCAACTTCTTCTTCTTCTTCTTCTTGTGTCTAATAACTCTCTCCCATTATCTGTTGTTGTTGTGATGTTGAGTGTTGGGTTGTGTGGTGATGAGTGATGTTGAGTGGTGTTGTGGTTTAAGTTATGTTGAGTAATGAGTTAAGTTCACTTCGTGTGATGGAGTTCCGCGAAGCACAACTTTCTCATGTAATGCAGTTCATAAGTGCTCTTATCTAATTAAAATTTGACAAAAATATAAATATTTATTCCGTCAACCCCTATTGATACAATAGATGAAGGAGAAAGGAAAGATTGGATTTCTCTCTCACTTTTCTAGATTGTAAATAGGCATAGATAAGTCTGTTTTAGAACAAGGCACTAGTTCTAGTACACGAACTGTCATTTTAGCTGTAGGTAGTGATAGCATCTTTAACAGTGTTTCTGACAAAATGCACAAGATTGCTTTCGAATCATCACTTCGTACAGTTGTTCAGAATAGAATGGAGTAGTATAATGCACTTCTTAAAGTTAATAATTATCCTTAAGAATATCAGAGATTGCAGTTTCATCGAAGAGAGTACTGGAGTGTCAAGTTTGCCCGGGAATGGCTCTGCGTCGTTAGAATCTACAGTCGAGCATTTTTACATTTCAGAGGTTTTAATTAATAATAATACATTTCAATTGACATTATAAACACTGGATACCATTAGTTGAGACTTGATACATCTGGTCATCAGTTCAATCTAAGGACTAACAAGCTCACCTGGAATCCAGACATTCTGCCTTCCTTATTGAAAATTTTGGGTCACACAATTTTTGACGTCTGTTTGCCAGGCATGTTTTCGCAAGAGTGCGCTGCTTATCATAATCTATACCGGCGTTGGCGCGAAAGCGGTGTCACATGTCTCTCCCAACCAATGGTGTTCCGAGCTTGGTCTGATGAAATCTTTCTAAGAATCCACGTCATTTGTCACTTATGCAGTTCCAGTTTCGATGTTAAGTTTTAAGTCCTAGTCTCCGTTTGCGGTTGTGAAGTCAATTTCTTTTAATGTTGTTTCCTCTTCTTGCGGTATGTTTTGGTAAATGAATAATGGTGGTTAGCGTTATGCCACAACTGTCCCCAGTCTACCTACAAGGCAGCAGGTTTTACGTTGCACTGCTTTGTCAAGCCTGTGGCTCAGTACATCCGATTTCGACAAGCATTTATTCGGGATGCTTTCCCTAGCCTTTGACTGTCCCCAGTCTACCTACAAGGCAGCAGGTTTGTGTCTCTTCGTCTGGTCCCTCTCCCTTGACCTGTCCGACATGGGTGGCCCTACCAGTAGCTGTGCTACTGTCGGCATAGCTCTTGTGGTCATTGGGACGCACAAGCCCCTCTACCTCGTCACGGTGGACACACAGCAGAGGGGATTTCCCGATTCTCAATCTCCATAGTTTCTTGTACGTTGGTATTTTTGTGTTGTCTTTCACTTGACTTTTCATACTTGGCTCTCTGAGCATGTGGTAAGCGTGTCGTCCTTTATTGCTGTCTCTCCATTGTTGTTTCCATTTGTCGATTACTTGTTGTTTGATAATGCTTTTTGCCTCCAGAATGCCGAGTCCTGTGTTTACTATATTCTGGCTGCTTGTCCCGCGTTTTGCGCCCTGTCTGCCCTCTCATTGCCAGTTATTCCTCTGTGTGCTGGTATCCATGCAGTTGTGACCTGGCATCACATACTTTTTAGTTTTGTTGTTAGTGTTAATATTTTCTCTTTCAGGTCTTGTCTGTTCACTTTAGAGTGGTTGCCTAGCGCTTGTACTGCAGATAGTGAGTCCGTCAGTATAGTTAGTTTTATAGGGGGGTTCTCTGTTGCTATTTCTAGTCCTTTCATAATTCCTACTAGTTCTGCCGTGTATACCGATGCATTGTCTGTTATTTTGTACTCCTTTTGGATGTTCCGGTATGGTACTACTACTCCTGCCCCTACCTCCCCATTCTCGTTCTTTGATCCGTCTGTGTATATAGTGAGGTTGTCCGTGCTTATTTGTCTTATGTATTCCTCCGCTATGTCTTTGGCTTCCCTGTCCTCTGTTGATTTATTAATTATGCTCGCGAGTGTCGTATCCGTAAATGGTAGTTCTAGCTCCCATTGGGGTGTTGTTTGTCTGTGAACTTTTGTTCGTGCCAGTGCCCTGGCTAGTTTCTCGTCCGCGTTCATCTCTTGTGCAGCTGTCCATCCTGCTGGTGTTTGCGTCTTTTGTATAGGTATTCCTCCCCATTTGCTTCTGTTTTCTTCGAATGCACTGAACGCGGGGTGTCTTGAATCCTTCGCAGCCTTTATCCAGTAGTTGTACACGAATTGCTTTCTTCTCAGTTGTAGTGGAAGTACTCCTAGTGCTACATCTAGGGCTTCCCTTGGTGTTTGCTTGCCTGTTCCTAGGATAATGCCCAGCGCTTGGTTCTGTATTGAGTCCAGTCTTCGTTTTTTGTGTTCCGGTGCAGCGTCGTATACTATGCTTCCGTATTCTATTCTTCCTCTGATCAGAGATTTGTATAGCATTAGCATCGTTTTTGTAAGGGCTCCCCATCCACTGCCTTTAATTACTCTTAGAATATTTATTGTCTTTTTGCCTTTTTCGACTGTCTGGTCTATATGTTTTCTCCAGCTTAGTTGTTCGTCTAGTGTCATCCCGAGGAATCCTGTGTTTTTTGTTCTCTTTATATTCTTCCCTTGGATCTTGATGTCCCCGTCCGTGTAGTTTCGTTTTCTTTTCGCGTTGAATATCATAATGGCCGTTTTGTCTGTGTTGATCTGGAAGCCCCATTTTTCCATCCATTTGGCAATTCTGTTTATTTGCCTTTGTAGTCGGTCTCTTGTAGTTTTCATGTGTCTTCCGCTCCTCCATATTGCACAGTCGTCGGCAAATTGCGATATCCCTATCCTGTCTTCCAGTTTTTCTTCATCTAGGTCATTTACTAATATTGCGAATATTGTCGGTTATATTACCGATCCCTGTGGTATTCCGTTTTCTTGCTCATAGGTTCTGGATTCCTCGTTTTTTATTCGTACGGTGAAGCTTCTGTTCTGTAGGAAGTTTTCGATATATCGATATGTCCTGCCTACTATCCCTATTTTGTTGATTTTGATCAGAGCTGCTTGTCTCCAGCATTGGTCATATGCTTTGGCCAGATCTAAAAATACTGCTATCGTTTTCTCTCCTTTTTTGAATGCCCTCTTTACGTGGTTTTCTAGTTTAATTATTTGGTCAATTGCGCTTCGGTTGGCTCTAAACCCCGACTGTGTGTCGCTAATTAGTCCATTTTTCTCCAGGTGGTGTGTGTTCTTTTATTGATGACTGTTTCCATAATTTTTCCGAGGTGTGATGTCGGGGATATTGGTCTGTATGAGTCGATTCTTTGTGGGTTCTTGAACTGCTTTTTGACTGGTATAACTGTCGCCTTCTTCCATTGTGCTGGTATTTGTCTCGTGTGCCACACTTTGTTGTAGAGAGCTGTTATTGTCTCTATTGTTTTTCTTGGTATCCTTTTCAGTATTGTATAGTTTAGGATGTCTGACCCTGCTGCTGTGTCGTCCTTTTCCTTGATTGCTGATGTTACTTCGTCAATCGTTATGTCCGCGTCCATGTAGAAATCCTCTATTTCTTGTTGCAGTTCTTCCAACTCTTCAGTGTATTTTTCTCGTCTTTGTTTTTCCTGCTCTCCTAGTGACATGTTGGAGCATACCTCGTAGAAGTATTTGCCGAACGCGTCTGCCTTTTCTTTGTCTGTTACCGCTAGTGTTGGGATTTTTATTGTTGAGATGTTGCAGTTTGTTTGGTTTCTTTGTATAGCTTTTATTTGCTCCCATACTTCTTTTGTGGGTGTGTCTGGTGACAATTTCTGGCAGTATGTTTTCCATGCTGTTTCTTTGGCTTTGGTTATCAGTCTGTTGGCTTCGTTCCTCTGAATTTTGTATTCGTTGTAGTTTTCGTCTGTCCTCATTCTTCTATATTGTTGGAGCGCCTTCTTTCTTTTTTCCAGTGCCTCTGTGCAGCTCTGGTTCCACCAGCCAGCTGGTTGTTTGTTCCATTGTTTTCCTGTTGTTCGCGTTCTCTGTGTGTCCGCTGTCAGGTATGCAGGCATATTTCTATTGGGGATGTATTTTACCGCGGCCTGTAGGATGTTGTTAGTGATTCTTTCTGTGTATTTGTCTATATCTTCACCTTCTGTCTGTTCTAGCTCCATCCCGTCCAGTTCTTCTCTAAACTGCTCCCATTTCGCGTTCTTGAAGTGGAAGGTCGGTTTATTACTTTCCTTACTCTTCTGTGCTCTCGTGTTTGTGTCGATGATTATCGGTAGGTGATCGCTGTTGGTGTCTTCTTTTACTTCCCAATGGCTCCTTGTTAGGCCCGTTGTTACTATTGTTAAGTCGATTGCTGTGTCGTATCTTTCCGGGTTGGGGTCTATTCGTGTCATCGACCCGCCATTTAACACTGTTAGCTGGTTACTCTCTATAAATTCGATCAATTTTGTTCCCGCTACGCTGCTTCTTGTTCCACCCCACATTGGGTGGCAACAGTTGAAGTCGCCGACTATTATTGTTGGTGTTTTGATTCTGTTCTTTATCTCTATTAGGTCTTCTTCTTCTATTTTTCCTTTAGGGCAGTATCCGTTAATTATGGTTAGGTTGTTGGGTTTACTCGCAATCTCCGATGTGATTCCCTCGAAGTTGGTTGTCCTGAATGTTCCGTTTTCTACTATTCGTAGATTATCTTGTATGAGTAGGGCGACTCCTCCTCCTGTTGTTTCTGTCCTGTCGTTCCTGAGTATCTTAAAGCCTTTGCATTTGTAGCTGTCCTTTGGTTTCAGGAATGTTTCCTGCGGGGCATAGATACTATTTTCCCTCCCTAATTGTTCCATGGTGCTGGGGAGGTTTTTTTTTCATGCCTCTGCAGTTCCATTGTACTATTCTAATGTTTTTTTTTCCATGGTCGTGTTGTATTTCTGTTTTTGATTGGTTATTGTACTCTTCAGTTCTCCGATGTTTCGCTGTCTTCCTCGCTTGTCTCCTGTAACATCTTGTTTGCTAGTTCGGTGTATTCCTGAAGTATGATCGGGCCCTTCTTCGCTTTCTCCATTAATGCTGGGAGTATTCGTGTGAACTCCTCTTTGTTTATCATATTTTCCACTGCTTGTTTAATCATTTTGATTTCTCTATCAGTCTGTTGCTTCAATTTTTTAAGGTCATGGCCTAGTGGTTGCATCCTTTTTTCTACCTCTGTGTTTGATAGTTCGATGTCGCGTAGTTTTACCTTCATCTGTTCTGTGGCCGTGTGGTTTTCATTCGCCTGGTTACTCAATTCTCGTCTGGTTGCCTCCATCTTTTTGGCTAATTCTTTTATCTTTTCATTGGCTGTTTGGTTCTCTTTTAACTGGTTTTTCAGCTCTGTTTTGGCTGCCTCCAGCTCTTGGGTTATTTTTCGCGTGTGTGTTACTGCATCTTCAAGTTGTTTTTTCATGGTTAGCATGCTTTTTTCAGCTTCTTCCATTCGTCTTATAACTTTCTTTAGTTCATTGTTTTCTGTCTCTTCCTTGTCTTGTGTACTGTCTCTTCCTACGTCCTTGTCTGTTATCTTGTTCTTCATATTATTCATTTCGGATTGCAATATTCTTATTTCTGAACTTGTATCTGGTTTTTTGCGTGCGTTTTCTTGTCTCCACCTTGTGACCCTCATCGGGGTTTGTGCGACGACTGACTCTCTCCATGCCGTCTCTGTTAGTTTATATTCAGGGCTTTTCTTGACCAACTGAAGCCAAGCTATGGTTGACTGGATTTTGCAGCAAACGTTTTCTATGCGATGAATGGAACGTATAGTGAACTACTGTTATAAATAGTAGTCACCTCTTACGACATGCATTGTAGCTTATTACTGTTCCTTGCTTCCTTTACGGACATTTGCAACATAACGTTGCCTTCCCTTCTCACTATGGTGCACGATTTTTCCGAAGTTTCTTTTCAAGCAGCGACGTGTGTAGAAGCGTGTGCTGAAGCAGTTTCATTCGATTTCCCCATTACACCTACTCCGTTCAACCCAAGAAGTTAGTAGAGTCCATCACCGGCTCAGAATGATAGTCCTGTGACTAGTCAGCCGCAAAAGCAGCTGCCCATGGTTTTACCCTCACAGTCTTATTAACCCGAAGGTGACTGTCGTCCATATGGGGTAATGGACGTTACTTGTTAAATGTTTCATGCGAAAATGTGCCATTTATCGTTTCCCTGACCGCCTTTTTTAGCTAAATAGTGTTACCCCTGCTTCCGGTTCGCAGAGTCGTAAAACGAATCATTGTAAACGCAACCCTATTCTCCATCACTATATTTGAAATACACGTAACCATTGGATAAGCCAACCGTGGGATACTAAATATTCATGAGAAGACCGCGTGTTTCATGTCCACGAGAGCCAATGAGCATTTAGCTGAAATATTGTTGTATCTGGCGCGCCTTGAGTTGGCAGAAGTTGCCACGCTGAAGACTGTTTTAATTTTACTTTTACTCTACTGCCACCAAGACAAAAAAAATGTCTTTTGGACTTGAAAAACGAATAGAGCTTGAAATGAGAGGAAGGCCAGCGGATCAGGTACTTTATTTATAAGTTAATTTTCGGCTGATTGAAAGATGCTTAAAAAAAAAACTACGAATAAATAACTTTTTAAACCATGTTCTCCATGGTACATTTTTCCTTTTATTAATATTATGTTTCGTGTTTTATCCAGGGCTTCAGGAATGTGCTTAAAATCTAAATATCAGTCATAGTGTGGTACTCTCGATTCCCATCATTATTATAAATATTGTTATTCATTATAATTGAAAAACTAACAAGACAATGTGAATGTCCTTCACTTTAATTTCTGTATATTTTTTATTTTCACTTGCTTAGTCAGTACTGTAAATCTAATTAATTACTTATTTCTGTTCTGTATTATATTTTATATCAGCATAAAGAAAGTGTATTTGCTTTCCTGAGGCGAAGTGCCGTGTTTAAATTTGAAAGTTAGTTAGTCGACAGATCATCCTCATTGCACATGGAACCATTCAGTCCATAAGTGCTTGGATCCCCTCAGCAAATCCCGCAGCGTGTAGCGGCTAACGACACCAGTTCTGTGTTGGTTTATCAATCTTGTTTGGCTTCCTGCGTAGTGTTCTTGTTTGGTAACACCTCTTTTAATTTGCTGTTCTCGCAGTCTGGCCATGGTTGTTGTTTGTAGATTCAGTCATCACTTGGTTCTCGCAAAAGTCTTACTTCTCGTAGAGCATTCAGAATGTCAGCCTGGTCCATGGCGTGTCCGCCCTGCACAGTAGCGTTACCTGCGAGCTTGTAAGCCCGCTCATTTCCTTGTACTCCCACATGGGTACTTTTGCTTTCTTTCACCCCAAACAAACTTTGCCAGCTATATTTAGAGTCACCAGCTATATTTAGCGCCGACGGTGATCTCCTCTGTGTTCGGGTGGAGTGCGTGTCAGTGTGTTTCAATTGCCCCACACCACAGTGTATTGAAAAAAACACACACACACTAAACGCATTGAATACCAACAGAAGAGTAATATTGCGGTGGAAACTGACATATTGTGGCATAACAAGAAACGTGAGAGCAAACACGTCAAATTAGGGGACAACACACGTGCATACGAATCAGTCTATAAACTTCAATGAAAAGAAGACCAACATCTTGGTCGTTAAGAAGAAAGCCCACTACAGAGACACTGACAACTATTGTCATAGTGCAAAACAGGTAATCATGTTCCGTCTCTGAACGGTAAACAGCAGAGTAGACAGTCTTTCACAAAGACTCAAAGCGGGTCTGTCACCCATGTGTACATGTGAACATACTACACAGACAGCTGAACAGATCCTTAAAAATGGAAACATGATGACTAAATTGTGGTATCATTTCTAGTCACTCCATACGCACATTAACGCACAGCTATTTGGAAGCTTTCACACACTCAATATAAAAAGCTAAATGCATCCTAGTAACATGAATACTTGTGTACAATTATTAACCCATTACAGGGCAGATGCGTGTCTGTTTTTTAGCCCTGAACAGGCAAGATTTTTTCAGGTTTGGTAAAATTTCGGGGCGCGTTAGTAAAAACATCACAAATGTGTTAGTCAACCGATTTTAGTTAAATAAACAACACAAGGAAGGGAAAAGCATGCAGAATGTTACTCACGTGATTGTTGTTGGTAATCCATATATGAACACAAATATTTACGAAATACAGCATCATGTTTGTGATTTTCCGTCATCTATACGACAATTTACAAACACATTTTCAGAATCATAATCACTTTCTTTAAAGTCCGACTCAAACTGCTAATGCAAAGTAACGCTTTGCACTGATATCTAGCTCCGATTAATAGTCAACTTTGTGCCCTTTAATGTCATTTAAATTGAACCTAGCGAAATCTCGGCTATCACTTAAAGAATCGCCGAAATCCATTTTGAAATACAGCGTAAAAATCCCGAAAACTATAAAAAAAAGTCAGTAAAAGTCCGTTCAAATTCATACTATCGCGTTTACAAATGGCGGCCACGTTGTCAAGCTGTCGGCGAGAGCGGAAGTGTCGGAAAGCCGAGAGATCGCGTTTTTACAATGCATAATAGTATCGGACGTAAATGGCTGCTATGCACGTTTAAGCGATCGGCCGTTAATGGCCGCTCTGCCCTGTAAAGGGTTAACCAGCAGCTGAAGAAACAAGAAGGAAATGAAAAATAAGGTAAGAAATATATTCCTTCTACTTTCCTGTCAATTTACACATTGCACCCCTCTCGAGAGTCTCCGTGGTGAAGTGGTCAAGCCGTCTGACTCTGGCTCCGAGTGTTGTATGTTCGATTCCTTCATTTCACGAGTGCATTTTTCGGAGACTCCAGAGGGTCGTCGCTGGAGATACGGAGTTTGTGCTTTGTGCCACGATTTCCGCCCTGCGGAAAGAGACTGAGCCATATGGGATAAAAACCCGGTGCAATGCTACTTTAAGCTACTTTTTTTATTGCACCCACTCCCATACGAATCTGGCTACGCATTGTACTTGTGTCCTTACTAGAAATAACGTGGTTTACTGTAAGACTAGTTTGTTAGTGTGAATTCACTACATTTCCCCCCAAACATCAAAGAAATGTTGTCGCTTTCAATGATTTAAGTTGCTTTTAGACCTATCAAAGACATATTCCTTGGGTGGGGGTAAATATAAGACGGCTGGAAAAATTTCATAACGATGCAACAGTTTTCAAAATAATTGATCGTGAATGAAGGCAGATTCTATCATGATTTCAAAATTATTTTCTATCATTTCAAAATTATTTACTAATGAGACCACCACAGATAGATAGGGCTTGGAAAACCAAATCTAATGGTACCTCAATGATGCTATGTCAATTCTAAGTGGAGATATTCACATTTTTGTGGAGGTGTTTCGGGATAAAATATTCACGTTTGCAGCGACTTTGGAACTCTTCAGTGTGTCCATTACCTCCATGCTTGTGAGATTGTCTCACATGGGTCATAGACGGATATGAAAATCTGACTTCAAACATATGTTCCGTCATTTTAAATGATTAAAAAAATAGGACAAGTATACACATAAATTATTATTGATCTTTAAAATTGTATTCTCTTTAACTTTAGTAGTTCAAATTGCACGTTTTGAGTGTTACAAGTGTACATGCCAATCTGATCTATATGATTATGCACCGCCACCATTGGGGGTTCCCCAGTCACAAAGGCACATGTTCGTAGAAATTTTTTTTTCCAACCACAATTCGGGCAACTTTAGCAATGAGACTTTCTAAATATGTGTAAACTTGGATGCAGAATTTGAAAATCCATATAAAATTAATGGTTTTCTATTAATAGTGCCAGAAAAAAAATAATTACGGTAAGTATGCCAAATAATTTTTATTTACTTAAAAGCCATGATAATTTCAACCAATCGCTGAGCACGGAATATTAGACAGATCTTTTCTGCTGAAGCCAAGATGGCGTGTTATTGTCACATGATATTTGAATGAATGAATGACATCGAAAGCATGAATAGTTTTTAGATAACCATTTTTGGGGACACAGGATCATTACTGGGTGGCGCGGTATACCACTGCCGGTTTCATTTTGGGTCACGGCATGATCAAATATTTTAATGTTAGTCTCTGACTAAATTATATATATTAATTATTATGTCGCCCTTTAACTACTTTAAAGGTTTTGCATCATGTAGGATAAACTTAAACCCTCCAGGATCGATACTGGAAAATAGATAAAAACGTGTTCTTCCATTAATTTCTATATTTTCACTTGCTTAGTACCTGTAAATCTAATTTGTTTATTTACTATGCTATATATTAACATAAGGAATATCTTTACTTTCCTCTAGCAAGTACAGTGTTTAAATTTGAAAATGAAAGCTGGTTCTCCTGCCTTAGCCGTTCAGTGTTTTCTATCTCTGAACATTATATGATTGTTAAATCTGGCCTTCCAAGCCTCACAACAAATGGTAGAAATTTGAATAGACAATGCAGACTGAAGCATCTGGGAATCACTTTTGATAGAAGCCTGTCCTTCAGGGATCATCTTGAAGTGGTTGTTACAAAGTGTCTGAAGGGACTCAATACACTGTGAAGTGTAGTATGGTGGCAAGGGACATGGAACCGAAAATGCTTTTCACACTTTTTCAACACTTGATCATTTCAGTGGTAGAGTATGGACTAGGAATGCTCACTCTCTCCTAGTCAGCTAGTGAAACTAGAACGCATACAGAATGAAGTCATGAGGGTGATTCTGGGATGTATATGGGACACCCCAATAGTGTGTAAGCGATACATCCTCGCGCTACAGTTGTAACAGACCATTGCAGAAAGACTCGAGGTGTTGCAGGCACTTTCATACCTCAAGGAAGTTGCAGACAAGATGATCCCCTGGAAGCAATCAATGACCAAAGGCTGAAGATAATCTTGGATGGCTCAGAAGATACCATTAGGGAAGTGTGCCAACTAGACAGAGGCAAGGAGTGGGTCAGAGTGACAACTAGAAATTTAGACTTTTGTGGACAGCAGTAAGTAGAAATTCAGCAATTAATTTAAGACTACTCTCGTCCTGGTGATATGGTTATATATACTGATGGCTCAGTAACTTAAGAGGCAAAAAAGGAGCCTGAGGATTCCTAGCAAAAGCCAAAGGCCAATGTTTAGTAAAGGAGAGCTTGGCATGTGACACCCCAACCTCAAGTCTGAGGGTTGAGGCGGCTACTGCAGCTTTCCACTGGTTGGAGAAGAAACTGTATGCACATGTTGTGATTGTGATGGATTCACAAAGTACAAAGCATGCTGACAAAGCTGAAGACTGGTATGTATATGATATGATATGTATCAATTCAGAGGTTGCGGGTTGTGAGCATTTACTGGATCTTTTCTCCAGGAAGGACACTGGTGTGGTTGGAAATGAACAGATTAGCTGGTGCTGCATCATTAAGGGGTGATTTGATGCATGATAAGGCATGTAAAGATAATATTATGAAGACCCTCTGGGAGCGCGTGAATAATGCAGAACAGATAGCCTATCATGGTTTAGAGAGAATGGCAGCAGGTGATGGTCAGAGACTCGTCACTAAGAGGTAATGCAGGATAGACAAATAATCGGATTGCAACTGGCACCATTGGTATTTGAACTCTCCGCTGGCTATTGAAGATGACAGAGCACTTAGGGAAATGCCCTGAGGGCAATGTTGTCAGTTCTTAACTCAATTCTACATGTTCAGCAAACTACTGCCAGGTTGGCAAATAAGCAGTCATAGTAGTGAATAGTTATTTATCCCTTTACAGGGTACACGTTTTTCCATTTTTTAAACTCTGAAGTGGCAAGATTTTTCAGACGTTTAGTAAGATTTAGGGTTACGTTAGTAAAAACATCACATCTAAGGTGTAAGTGAACAGATTTTAATAAATAAAAAACTAAATTAAGGAAAATTAATGCAGATTATTTTACTCACATGTGAAATAAATAATCCAATGTTGCCAGTAATCCACTCATGAACACAAATATTTACAAAATACAACATATTGTTTGTGATTGTCAGTAATCTATTTACTATTTACAAACACATTTTTAGAATAACTTTCAAAGTCCGAGAGATCAGCTTATGCTGATATCTAGTTCCGATTCATTGTCAACTTCGTGCACTTCAGTGTCACTTAAATTTAACCCAGCAAAATCTCGGCTATCACTTGAAGAATCGTCAAAATCCATTTTGAAAAACAAAGCATAAAACCCCTGAAAACTACTTGTTTTTAAAAATCCAGTCAAATTTAAAGAAAACTTGCAAAAGGCGCCCACGTTATCAAGTTATCAGCAAAACCGAACGTAAACAATGGGAAGTCTCGAGATCACATGTTTTTAACCCTTAGTTGCCACGGACGCTTTCAGACGTTTTGCCCATTCGGTAGTAAAGACGTTTTCGGCTGCAGTGCCCTGTAAAGGGTTATGGGTATATCTGACTATATGTCACCCTTTAAGTGTTTTACATCATTGTAAAATGTAGAATTGAACTGTGTTGTAAACTAGATTAAAATAAGTCACAAGAAGTTGCACAATTGTCACAAGTGTGCACCTGCTTGCTGTTTGTTTAGTTTTATAAATTTTTCTTATTTAACCCTTTATCTTATCCCTAAGACAGCTGCTCTATCAATATCCAGGTCAATAAGTACTTGAGATCCGGTCCCAAATTGCCTTATTAATTATAACTTCTTTCCCCCTCAGATAGTTACTTAATTTCCTATATTACTTGGCTATTATTGTACAATATACTTTAGCAGCTTTAAAGAAGTAGTAGCTAGTTGGATCGTGCCATTACCCGAAATAAAATTGGATGTGATGTACGGCGCCACCCCGCAATGATCCACTGTCTCCAAAAATCTCTATGTAAATACCATGCATTCTTTCGACGCCATTCATTCATTCAAATATCAAGTGACAATAACACGTCATCCTGGGTTTTCCAGGAAAGGTTTGCCTAATATTCTGTGCACAGCGATTGGTTGAAATCACGTGACCTTTTATATAAATGTAAAATTATTTGATACACAATAGGTAATTTTATTTTTTAGAGCTGTATTTGTAAATCTTTGAATATTTTGAGATGGATTTTAAATTCTGCACCCAATTCTACATATATTTGGAGAGTTTCGTGGCCAATCGCCTTCCATTTGTGGTATAAAAAAATATTTCTGCGGGGATGTTTCATGTTGTTTGGTCTTTGTGAATGGAAAGCCAAGATGACGGCCAACGCAAATAATTCCGAATATCGATCAGACTTCGCTCAGACGTGCAATTTGACCTCCTAAAGTTAAAGAACACAAGTTTAAAGATTATTAATAATTTATTTGTATACTTGTACTATTTGTTAACCATTTAACATGAGGGAACATTTTTGAAGTCATTTTCATAATCCGCCTATGAACCGTAATTATATTATATTATAAATCTTTGTGGAGTTATCATTGAGTCCTCGTTAGCATAGTATCCTGCCTGTAACGCGGGAGACAGGTTCTATTCCCCGCCGTTTTTTTTTTTTTTCATTTTTCAAAAATTTATTTAGGTAATATAACAAAACACGAACTAAAATATAGAACTGAGAAACTCAAAGCTTGTGAATAAAGTGTGATCTATGGATCTGCGGAAGCTGCTGGGGAGTGCATTTCCCAGAGGCAGCGGAATGATAGTGTCGGAATCGATGGATCCAATAGATGTCTTTGTTTAATGTGAATTTTAATTGCCTTATAAAGTATTGCCCCTGAATCAGCATAGTTTCATCGCTAAACTTGCTCTAATTGTGGTTGAAAAACAGATTTTCTGCGATGTGTCTTTGTGAATTGGAAACCCAGCACACCAAATTATCGATTGGACTACACTTTCTTATATTCAAAACGTGCAATTTAAACCACTAAAGTTAAAGTGAATACAATTTCAAATATTAATAATAATTTATTTGTATACTTGTTCTTTTTTTTTATCATTTCTTCTTCTTCTTCTTTGCGTTCATCCGGAGTGTTTTTTCAGATGTGATTGCATGTCTGTTATGCACCCTTAGCCGAAACCTGTAGGCCAACACAACCGGCTTTAGCGTGCTTTGTTTTGACCAGGTAGCATTCCTGGGAGACTCTCACTGTTTCCGGTACTGTCCAAACCCAGCTGGCCAAGTTGGAACGGTCGAAGACAACGGGCGTCCCTCAAAGGAAGGCAGGGACAGTCCATGGCATTTTCCGCTATCCAGGGTGGCTTCCATAATTGCAGGGCCGACACATAGCACCCTGGTGCTGGGCTCACCGAGGAAATCGTCACGTCCTGCTCATGGCTGCTTTTTCTCACTTCAATATATTGGGCATTTCGTTCGCCCCGGGCCGTTCCCACACAGACCAGACTGGTCTGCAGTCAATATCCACTCAGCGAGTTTTTCGGACGTGTGCTTGTCGTTGTGTCCGTCAGAGCTGTTCCAGACACGTCGGACATTCGGAAAACTACCTAGTCAGAGCTGCATTCGGAGCGGCATTCGGAAACTAGGTGGCACGAGGGAAGACTAGTTAGAGCTTTTCCGGTCACGAAAGACATTTCACTCAGACGTAATTGCGTAGTGCCATTTTTATTTTGCCGCCCGTAGGCTGGCACTTCAGCGGGCATTTTTGATGAGGTTAGCCTTCCTCGGGTTTCGAGACAAGTTAGACTTATTTCGACTTCCACACAGCAAGCTTTTACTTCGAGCTGCCACGTAATGGATTCCATTTCGTGTTGAGACAATTTTCCACCTTTGACTACACTCACTCCATGAGTAAGGTTACAATCTACAGAACGTGCGACCGAGGTGTTTTTCCACCTTTAGTACTCGCTCACGAGGTAGGCTACATGTGCTGCCGGCTCAGCACCTTACCTCCATGCGTCTGGGTGAGTAACGGCCAGGCCCTCTCATCCGGGGATCCCTCATATCCCCCAGCTAAGAGCCATCGAACGAGTATCTGTGCCAAGCATGTAGCGTGCTCAGCACCTCACCTCAATTTTGATGTAGGTTTGTGTCGGCCTGGCTCTCACTTCCGAGGTTTTATGGCTTAGATTCAGCCATACACCTCGGCTGGGAGCCTTAGAGGTTATGAACGGACTGAGATTATTGGCATCGTTTGCCTGATTTAGACTGCTATCCTGTCTACCTGCAGAGCAGCAGGTTGTGTCTCTCTTAGTCTGGTCCCTATCCCAAGAGCTGTCCAATATGTAGTTAACATCCATCGGAATAGTGCTTGGGGTCAGTGGGACACTCAAGTCCCCCCACCACGGCAAGGTGGAGACACATCGGGGGAGTTTTAATCATTTAACATGACAAAACATTTTTGAAGTCAGTTTTCACATGACCGTTTGAGACCATCTCGCACGCACAGACTGGTGGTGGAGGTAATGGACACACTGGAGAGTTCCAAAAACGTATGAGGAACATGAGAAATCGTAACTCATTTCAACTTCACAAAAATGAATATCGTCACTTAGAATTGACATACAGGCATCATTGAGGTACCATTAGATTTTGTTTTTCAAGGCCTATCTACTGTGATGGTCTCATTAGTAAATAATCAAACTGAAAATCATGATGGGACCTGCTAGCAGTAGTATTGTCAGTGATAACATATTTTCAGAGCTTCATTTTCATATTTTATAGAAATGTAATGTTTGATACTGATACAAAATTCATACACTATTACTATTGTAAAACAGATCTGAGTTTTTCATTTTCTTATCTATTACATTACAGGTTTTGATTTTAAACTTGGACAACTGCAAGGCTGCTAAAATTGAAGGCTTCAGTTCTAATTTTACAAATCTTCAAATGCTAAGCCTTATAAACTCTGGCCTGCAGACCTTGGAAGGATTCCCCAAGCTAAATAATCTTAAGAAGGTAAAAAAATTTGTCATATTTAATTTCATATTAAACTATTTTAAATGATTCTTTCTAAACAACTGTCCATGATCATCCCCTTTTTGTGATTGTAGTCCTTTATGTGATGTTAACATCACCTGTTGGGGACTACCAGGGTTGGGTTCAGCTTAAGTTAATGACTTGTACAGTGGACGGAAAGGATATAAGATTTATGAGTAACCTGTATTTAGAATAAGTGGCAACAATTAGATCATTCATTTATCATATGCACCTTGCCATCTTGACAAACGATAGTTTGTGCTTCAAAAAACTTACCCATGCAGGTAGCGAATGTGACTGATAAGGCCAATTCGCGCTGTAAATGTTCGCTCACAGTGGGTGCATGTGAACATGTGGTCATTTCCACCATCATGCACTATCGTCTCACATGCTTGGTGTGTGACTTATCTGCAATAATTTTCTCCTTTGTCTTTATTCCATTTCTGATGCTTGCCCTCCGTGCAACACGTTCAGCGGCGTCTTGCTCTCAATGTGCATTATCAATGCCTGTATCAATCATGTCCCGCTTTAAACACATCTTTGTATCGTAGTAGAGGCCGACCCTGAGATCTCTTACCCATCTGTAATTCACCAAAAAAGATGTCCTTTGGTATTCTACCATCATCCATCCTCCTAAGATGTTCTATCCAAGTCTACGAAGACTGAGCATGGAATAAACCATCACACAACCTGATCTTTCCAATACTTCAGTATTTGTGATTTTGTCTTGCCACTTAATACCAAGAATTCTTCACAGACACCGCATATGAATGCTGTTTAAACGTTTCTCTTAGTGTGAGTAAGTTGTCCAGGCTTCACTGCCATAAAGAAGAGTACTAAGGACACAGGCTTGATACACAAGGACTTTTGTTTTGGCAGTAAGCTTCCTGTTCTCCCAGACTCTTTTTCTTAACCTGTTCATTGTTGTTGCTGCCTTATCAATCCAGATGTTGATTTCCTGATCTAGGGATAATTTGCTATTTAGCACTGATCCTAGATATGTAAAATGGTCTACCATCTCTAGTTCATTGTCGTCAATAAAGATTGATGGTATGCCATGTGCACCTTGTAACATAATCTGTCTTCTTTTTGCTAATTGTTAAACCAAATTCAGAACAAGCATTGGAGAATGCAGATAGTAGACATTGTAATTCCTCAGTGTGGATCGTAACTGCAGCATCATCTGCAAAAAGTAACTCTCTGATCAGTACCCTCCTAATTTTGGTCTTGGCCTTCAATCTCTGAGCATTGTAGAGGCAGCCATCTGAGCGTGAGTGAATGTATATACCACTATCCTGATCACGAAAGGCATATTTCAGTAGAAGTGAAAAGTATATTCCAAAGAGGGTGGGAGCTAGTACACAACCTTGCTTAACTCCACTCTTCATGTCAAACTCTCCAGAAGTTGCACCATCAAACTTGATTATACCCTTCATGCCTGTGTGGAACGATTCCACAATGGACAGAAGAGTTGGTGGGCAGCCAATCTTCTTTAGTGCCTTGAACAGACCCTCACGGCTGACCGAATCAAATGCCTTTGTGAGGTCGATGAAGGCAATAAACAGTGGTTGATTCTGTTCACAGCATTTTTCTTGCATTTGTCGCAATGAGAATATCATATCAATGGTAGACCTTTCTGTTGAAAGCCACACTGTGATTCAGGGTAGACTTGATCTCCTAGGACTTGGAAGGTTGCACAGAACAATTCTGGCAAATACTTTTCCAACAATACACAGAAGTGAGATACCCCTATAGTTGTTGCAGTCGCCCCGATCGCCCTTGCTCTTTTAGTGTTATGAAGCTTGAATCTTTGAAATCCTGTTGGACTTGTCCTTCTCGCCAGCATAGCTCTATTAGCTGGTGGATCTGTAAAGTGAGTATGTACACACACAATTAGATACATAAATAAATACACCCATAGAGATAAAAAGAGGAGTATGGCGGAGATGGGTGTTGTCCCCAAGCCTCTTTAAACTTATACACCAGAAGCATTTTTGAACAAGTCAAATTACCTGGACTTAACATAAATTAATGTGGGGGGGGGGTGTTGAGTGGTCTCGAGGTATGGTGTCCGCCTCGAGTGCTAGAGGCCCCGGTGAGGACCAGGATTTATTTAAAAAATCCACCTGGACTTCCAGTAATAAAATTTCCCCTGGTCTCTGGGTAGTGAGATCGGACGCCCGTGTGTATTGTTATGCACGTAAAAAATCCCTTGGCAGTTGGAGATCGAAAAAGAGTAGCCTAACGGCGCTGCCCGGACAAAAATTGAGTTAAAAAATCTACCCAAAGTATTTCAGGATCCTCGCTGATGCAACGGGGTTCGTGCATTGAGCTGAGTTTCTCCAGACTCAGGTTTGAGTTAGGAGGAAAACGGAGCACTTATGGGTTAAACCGTGTGCCGTGATGTTGATCTGACGACTAAACTAAACATAAATTAAGGAATCATAAACATATGCTGATAACAGTGTTACTAGCAGAGAGTGTTTGAGATTCATTGCAGCCAACCTTCATTGTGGAAAAAAGCACTTGATTGATTGAATGACTTGTGTGGTAGGAGAAGGTGTCTCATTTCTTGAAATGCCATGCATTGTAGTTGGTGATTCTCAGCTTTGTCATACAGGTGTGGGAAATATATTTATAACTCTGATGATTTAGTACATAGCAGTTTTTATAACCATTTGTCAGTCATTTATTTTTACAGCTTGCTGCTTTCTTAGAGAGATTTTTTAACCTGTGCAGTTTCTTAGGAGGGTTTCTCAAATCTCAGATTCTTACATTTTGTTTTAAATTTAAGGAAACCGGCCATCTACAACCAGAATATGCTCGCAGTGAATGGGTACATGAATGCATCTTATATGCCAGTATTTTTATACATACATACCCTACATTTAAAAGTCACAATGCAGTAATGAACGTGTGAAACATTCATTCAGACCTGCCTTGTTAGTAGAATTATTTGACATTTTCTTTCTCCCTCCTTATTCTGTGTACTTGTTTGGAATTTTTGTGGTCATAAAGCATTTACTATAACATTTAAGGCCTTTGAGAATAGAAAATATTTTCTATTACTTTTAATTATTTTGTTACCAAATTGTACAGTATTGATTCACCATTGAGAAATATAACTTTACCGTATCCAATTCCAGTTAGATCTCAGTGACAACAGAATATCAGGAGGCTTGAATCACTTGGCTGGATGCACTAATCTAACACATCTAAGTCTAAGTGGAAACAAGATTAAAAATATAGATACCCTTGATGGTCTGGTAAGTATTGTCATTTAGTATGTGTTTGTAGTGACACTTAAAATGGAAGGAAAAAGCAAAATAGTTTTTAATCTTATCTTGGACAACATGGGTAAATTGTAATAAAATGTGGAATGCACACAAAGGAAAACCTGAAAAATAACACAAAGAAGATATCTTTTCAGGCCATTTATTTGGATTCTGGCTCTCTATGTAGGTAGAATTGTATCCAGTTGTTAGTGAAGGTTCCAACTTCACTGCAGAGTGTCACTACCATAATACTCTGTTCCTGTACCAGTGAATAACACAAAACGCTCCTCACTGTCCTATGCGAAAAGTTGAACAGACAGTTCCAACAAAACAGCACACACCAGCATACATGCATAAAACTGCTACCAGAATGTCAACACAACAGTCCGTCACGAAAATTAGTTCACTGATGGAAGCGGCAGTCACTAGAAAAGCAGCAGTTTACACACATTACTGAATAATGCAAAACCAGTTAGTTCAGCAACTGCCTGTGAGTCATTTTTTAGAACATGCAGTTTATAATACAAACAACCATGGACAGGTGTAAAAGCATTCCATGTGAAATCCACAGCTCAGTGCACTTAAGTCAGTAGCTGGGTGACGGAACCAACCATGTCTAGCATGAGAAATGCATAAGCAGACTAGTCAGGAGCAAAATCTCAGAGGTCTTAACAGCCTATCCACCATACTGAATGTTATCAATATTACAATCTTGAACACATGTTAATAAGTGATCTGCAGCTTGCTTCCTCTAATACTGTATATTTTATTGTTTCTTCATTTTGTTTTCTTTTTAGCTGCAATAGTGTGTTTCCATCTTTTTTAAAGTTTAGAGGCTTTTTTTCTTTTAATCTCTTTCCACCTTAATTTTATTTCCGTAATTATTCCCGTGCCGGTCTCTCTAGCCGAGGGGGTTACACCACTTTCTCTGTAATCCCGTTTATCACGCAGAGTCTTGTAGCGGGCGAGAACTGGGAGCGGTTCTACCCCCGCTGGTGACTTGCGGGATAACTGAGCCGGCCGCTCAGAAAGCAATGGCAAACTACTGAGCGTAATCTTGCCAAGAAATCAACAGACAGCTGAAAGATACTGCTGTTGACAGCGATGTCCTGTAAAGGATATGCGAATTTAAAAAAAAATTTATTCCCGTATGATACATAATTTTGGAGTGCTGGGTATAGTTTCTTCGGCTGCTTGGAGTATTTGTTTATTGAATTCAGCTACCGCTCAAGTCTTCAATGGATATTTTGCTATAGATTCATCTCCAGTTATTTTCCAACTACATGTCTAATACTTCATTATAAATACACATTTAAGTAGTTCACATTCCACTGATCTGAGTTGGTCCTAGCATGGCTCAATGAAAACAATTAATTGTACAATGGAAGTTTTTAAAAAATTTTAATCACAGTAATTATATTTTCAACAGAAGAATCTTCAGAGCTTGCACTCTCTTGATTTATTCAATTGTGAGGTGACGAACATTGATCAGTATAGAGAGAAGGTGTTTGCTAAGCTATCACAAATTACCTATCTTGATGGATTTGATAGAGATGAGCAGGAGGAAGTTGATGGTAAGTTCGAATTGTTGAAATTACATTATGAATTTCTCTGAAAATATAATTTTAGATTAAAGATTGAATAATAAATGAACAAGTGCAGCAGTCATAATGACCATTGTTAGTGTGGTACATAGACACAAAGATTATACAAAACAAAGCACATTGCTAAGTGGAAGGAAAGTAGTAAGGTCAAGCATTGGGAGAAAAGTGTCAAGCTGTACCATATTTTGAAGGGGGAAAGTAAACCCCAAAGCAAGAAACTGCTATGAGTCTGAAGTTTTTAAGAGCATCACATTTTATAGACTTGAATATACTTAGAAATAATCTTTCCTTCACATAATGCATGACAAGCGCAAGTGTCAAATGCTTGGATAACAATGGACATCAGCTCAGCCTATATTTAGAAGCTCACTTGTTTTTGGAACCATTACATGAAATAGTGATGATGGTTTTATAAATGTCAGGAATAGCACATATCTGTGGCATTAGAGAAAGAACGATGAAAAATCTAATTACCTCACGTCACTTCTTGGCATGTAGTTATTTACTTTCAATTATCACATAATTGCGTGGCATCCTGATTTCTGTGGTGTGCCTCCTGGCTGGTTGCCTCCGTCTTCAGTGCCTTTCCTTTGCTGGAGTAGACTACGGTCTTACTCAAGTTTAGATATGTATGCGCAAACACACATGTCACTGCATGTATGTACTGGCATACATATCCAGAGCATTCTGGATGTTTACAGCGTTAGAGAATCACTGTCGCCCCTTCTGTTAGTTAACCCATTACAGGGCAGACGCTTGTCCGTTTTTTAGCCCTGAACGGGCAAGATTTTTTTCAGGATCTGTAAAATTTCGGGTCGCATTAGTAAAAACATCACAAATAAGGTGTTAGTCAACCGATTTTAGTTAAATAAACAACACAATCAAGGGAAAAGCATGCAGAATATGTTATTCACGTGATTGTTGTCGGTTATCCATATATGAACACAAATATTTACGAAATACAGCATGTTTGTGATTTTCCGTCATCTATACGGCAATTTACAAACACATTTTCAGAATCATAATCACTTTCTTTAAAGTCCGACTCACGACTGCCAATGCAAAGTAACGCTTTGCACTGATATCTAGCTCCGATTAATTGTCAACTTCGTGCTCTTTAATGTCACTTAAATTGAACCTAGCCCCGGGAAGGTTAACCCGGTCAACAAATGCCCGCAGAAGTCGGATGTGTCGGCCTAACGGCGCAAGAATGCAGCTCTGCTGTAAACAGGCACAACGAAGAAGAAGAACCTAGCGAAATCTCGACTATAACTTGAAGAATCGCTGAAATCCGTTTTGAAAAACAGCGTAAAAAACCCCGAAAACAATCAAAAAATGTCTGTAAAAGTCCGTTCAAATTCATAGTAGCGTGTTTACAAATGGCGGCCACGGTGTCAAGCTATCGGCGAAAGTGTCGTAAAGCCGAGAGATCGCGTTTTTACAATGCGTAATAGTATCGGCCGTTTTGGGACGTTTTGCTCATTTACGGCATCGGACGTAAATGGCCGTTCCACCCTGAAAAGGGTTAAAGCAGTTCTGCCACGTGAAGGCCAGGAGTTGGACTCACCAGCCAGTGGTGATAAATGCACTAGCCATGGGGTATTTTGCAAGGTGCTCACCCAAACTGTCCCCCCAGCTAAATAACAGCAATTTGAAGTGGTTGAAAAGAAGTTTTATCCACAAGGTCAAACAACTGCAAAGAAATCACATATCTGCTCACAGTTGGTAGCCACTGGTGAAAATTCTTTCCAAGATCTTACAGATTTAGAACTCTGCTAATTTTACCCCATTCTAATGCGGACGTGGAGCGTATTTTCAGTCAGATGGGAGTTATAAAATCAAAATTGCGGAACAGACTGAGCATCAAGAGTTTGACAGCCGTTTTGACTATTAGATATGGAATGAAAAGATATGGCAAATGCTGTCATGATTATAAACTACCTAAGGATATTCTACAAAAAGTTAGATCACAGGAGGCATATACACGTTTCTTTCAATCATCATCATTGCAGGAGCAAACACAGCAGGAAATAGCTACAGAAACTGAAGAAAATTCTGACTGGGATTTGGCGGATCTGGAATAAACTTCATTCCAATATTCAGTGATAATAATAAATTATAATGTGCTACCTTGTTACATTTGTAATAAAAACTGTTCGTGCTTTCCCAAAAATTTTTTTGGTGCTTTTTTGGATGATTTTGGTGCTTTTTCATCAAAAGGAGACGGCATCACTGACCATCTCACTGTGGAGTACCCGGATGGAAGTCTCTGTGGCGAAGTGGTCAAGCCGTTTGACTCGTGCTCCGAAGGCTGTGGGTTCGATTCCGGACCGCACCCTTCGGTTTACGAGTTAAATGTTTCGGAGACTCATGTGGGTCGTCGCTAAAAGCTACGGAGTTCGTGCTTTGTGCGACGCTTTCCGCCCTGCGGAAAGAGACCGAGCCATATGGGATAAAACCCAGTGCGATGAAGTCAACCCTGTCGACTTTTAAGCAACTTTTTCAATAGAACAGCCTGATGTGCCCATTAATACCACCAAAAAGAATGATCAAATCAGTCATAAAGCCACCAAAACCTGCTTAAGACTGCCTTGTTATGGACAGACCAGAACATTATTCTGCGCCTCAGAACAGGACACAATAGATTACGCAAGCATATGTATAACAAAATTCAAGATTATCGAATCGGCCATGTGGATTGGTGCCGCAGACAACAGAACACATACTGCAAAACTGCCCAAAATACGACATATCTAGGCACTCCTTCTGGCATAGATAAACGACAGTGGAAGATGAAGAACTCTATGGACCACAGAGTGAACTAAAAAAAAAGTTAAATTAACCCTTTACAGGGCAGACGCTTGTCCGTTTTGTAGCCCTGAACGGGCAAGATTTTTTTCAGGTTCTGTAAAATTTCGGGTCGCGTTAGTAAAAACATCACAAATAAGGTGTTAGTCAACCAATTTTAGTTAAATAAACAACACAATGAAGGGAAAAGCATGCAGAATATGTTACTCAGCGTGATTGTTGCCGGTAATCCATATATGAACACAAATATTTACGAAATACGGCATGTTGTTTGTGATTTTCCGTCACCTATACGGCAATTTACAAACACATTTAGTACATCAGAAAACACATCAGAATCATAATCACTTTCTTTAAAGTCCGACTCACGACTGCTAATGCAAAGTAACGCTTTGCACTGATATCTTGCTCCGATTAATAATCAACTTCGTGCCCTTTAATGTCATTTAAATTGAACAGCGAAATCTCGGCTATCACTTGAAGAATCGCCGAAATCCATTTTGAAAAACAGCGTAAAAATCCCGAAAACTATCAAAAAAAAGTCCGTTCAAAGTCATTGTAGCGCGTTTACAAATGGCGGCCACGTTGTCAAGCTGTCGGTGAAAGTAGCCGTCGGAAGTGTCGGAAAGCCGAGAGATCGCGTTTTTACAATGCATAATAGTATTGGCCGGATTCGGCCGCTACGCTCATTTTATGCGATCGGCCGGTAATGGCCGCTATGCCCTGTAAAGAGTTAATACAAGAGACAACATTGCAGTTATAAACAAATTTCAAGCGAACGAAAGAACTTATTCAGTTATAATAATGAAACAAACATGATGCAGGATAAGTTTGTGCTTGCTTTCACAATGGAGGTATGCTTCTTTCTTCTTCTTCTTCTTTCGTTCGCTTGAAATATGTCTATATCTGCAATGTCGTCTCTTGCATGAATTGAACTGTTTTTTTTTTTCAGTTCACACAGTGGTCTATAGAGTTTATCTTCCACTGTCGTCTCTCTAGGCCAGAAGGTTTGCCTAGATATGTTATATTTTGGGCAGTCTTGGAGTATGTGCTCTGCTGTCTGTGACACCAATCCACATGTGCACATGGCTGTTTCACCAATCTTGAATTTTGTATACTAAAAACCTACCTTGCAGTGGCTATTTTTCTACCCAATACATGTTTTATAGACGTAACAATCGTTAGATCTCTTGGGTTCTAAAGATCAGATTGAAGCAAATCCGAGTATAAATAATTATAACGCACACCTCAGTCAGTACTGAAGGATTAAGTACTGAAAATAAAACTGACATCAGACTTCTCAGGCCCAGCCTCATTTCAATCTTTTTCTTTAAAATATAATAGAACAAAGAAAGTAATTATTGAATAGTGTGTGCTGATTACTTAAAGTTGTTGCAGTATATTAATTTTCAAGTATTATGGATGTGCTTTTAATTTTCAGAAATGTCTTTCAGTTGTGCATTCTTGATTTGATAACTTTATATTTGCATGCAGGAAATGTCAGTTTAGCAGGATTTAAATTTGTATTGTTTGTTGAAAATTATGTGAACGATTTACCAAGTGTGAACATATTAAATTGATATTAGCAATGATGCTTAATGAAGCAAATCGTGACACCTGTGCTTAGAAGGTGTAAATCTGTTAATGAAAGTATTGCCATTGCACATAGAATTCTAATGCACGTTTCCCTGATCTCTTGGTTGGTGTGACCAGATACCTGTCTTTAATAATTATAGTGAAGAACAGCAGGTCCTGTGTGCAACTTAGTTAAAAAACAAACCAGGCAGTTAGTATTTTCAAAGGATATGACATAATGACCACCACTTTATAACCGCACACAAAACTTGTCTGGAAAGAAAATCTACCCATAGGTAGAAAATAGCCTGCTGCATTTGGTGGGATCTGTCTAGAGCAGTGGTTCTCAACCGGTGGGGAATTCCCCCCCCCCCCCGGGGGGGGGGGTGTTAAGATTATTTCAAGATCATGTTAATACAAGAACCGATTACTTGGTATTGGTTTTTCCCTTCATACTGTACGGTTCTGTACGTCTCACCCTTCTAAAATTCAATTTATAAAGTAAGTAGACCCACAAGTCATATTTTATGTGAACGTCTAGACTTGTTTTAGCATGTGCTATTATATTTAGCTTCCATTATTACGTATACTGTGTAGGGGCGGGGGCAGGATTTTTAGGTAGGAAATACGTAAGGGGGTGAATGACGTTCTGAAAATATGGTGAAGGGGGACACGGGCCAAAAAAGGTTGAGAACCACTGGTCTAGAGGAAGTAAACATTACACAAATGTAAGTTCAGTACAGTGACCTCTGAGCTGGAGATCACGACTAGGTCTCATGCACTAGTATTTGATCATTGTTAATCTGCAAGTTGTTAGCATGTGGTGTTAGCATTGTTAACACTAACCAATTTAGCTAGGAAAAGTAATATGGCTTTTTATTTGTGGTGCATTCAATCATAAACATGCTGGTACATTTTAGTACATGTCTCTCTTCAGGTTTGTTGATCTTTTGATTCCAATTTATTACATCTGCAGATGAAAATGATGAGAATGATGACGAAGAAGATGATGAGGTTAGTAGGCTGTGTGAGTTTTCAGTGGCTACAATTAGCATTTATGATTTTTATCGTCACATATAAACTGTTGTAATACATGTACTTCAGGAAGAAAGCATGTACAATTTTTTATCTTGCATTGGTGTAGAAGTTATACTGTAATATTTTTAACTATCATTGAGAGCAAAGTAATGCATTTTGTTCTAAAATGCATAATTACCTGTGTTGGTCTTGGCACAGCATGATGATATTAGCACTGGGCTATGATTTAGTTGATTCCAAAGTGCAACACTGATGTGCCAGCATAACATAAAACATACTTAAATGTTTAATTGTCAGTGTCGGTCATATTTTAAAACTTATTTTTAATAACAGCAGGGTTGATTTGCTTAATGTCATATATATATGACGTCTAGGCCATAATACAGTTTTATGTACAAAGATTGGTTGAGTATGGCTAAGTGTTGGGTAGTGGCAGTTTCCTTCCTTCATATTAGGTTATGACCTTGATTTCTAAAACTTTCTGTTAGGTCTTGTAAGTACTAAAGGAGAACTTATGGTCGTAATGGTAGCCATGTGTTTATTTCCCCTCCCTTCTTGGACTAGGGTATGTACAGCCTAGCTTTGTTTCCCCATATGTTGTGAACATCTTTCAGAATAAATCCTCATTAGGCAGATAAAAAAAACATAGTGCAGTTGATGCATTAGTTCAAGGAGAAATATTCACTAAAACAATAAATGCTTTTGTGAATTAAAAAAAAAAATTATGACTGGTGTTCATGGTGGCATGGCATGACGATATTAGCACTGGGCTATGATAAATTTGATTCCAGCGTGCAGTACTGACATGTCGACTGGGTTAATATATATAATGTCTTCATATGATAAAATAGTGGGTATCAATCTTCAGCTTATGTAATTCTCACTTTTCCTAAAGTCGCTAGGCCATTCAGTGTCCATTTATTCTTAAAGGACGTGATCATATGGAGCATAATTTATTTTAAACTATCGTGACACATGTACTTCAGGAAGAAAGCATGTACAATTTTTATCTTGCATTGAAGTTATACGGTAGTATTTTTAACTATCATTGAGAGCAAAGTAATGCGTTTTGTACTAAAATGCATAATTAAATGGGTTGGTCTTGGCACAGCATGATGATATTAGCACTGGGCTATGATTTAGTTGATTCCAAAGTGCAACACTGATGTGCCAACATAACATAAAACATACTTAAATGTTTAATTGTAAGTGCCGGTCACATTTTAAAACTTATTTTTAATAACAGCGGAGTTGATTTGCTGAATGTCATATATATATATATATATATATATATATATATATATATATATATATATATATATATATATATATATATATGACGTCTAGGCCATAATACACTTTTATATACAGTTTGGTTGAGTATGGCTAAGTGTTGGGTAGTGGCAGTTCCCTTCCTTCATATTTGGTTATTACTTTGATTTCTAAAACTTTTTTTGTGTGTTGAGTCTTGAAAGTACTAAAGGAGAACTTATGTTCATAATGAGACTGGTAGCCATGTCTTTCTTTCCCCTCCCTTGTCGGACAGGTATGTACAGCCTAGCTTTGTTTCCCCATATGTTGTGAGCATCTTTCAGAATAAATCCTCATGTAGATAAAAAAAATATAGTGCAGTTGATGCATTAGTTCAAGGAGAAATGTTCAAAATCCTTTTGTGAAGTAAAAGAAAAAATTCATAACTGATGTTCATGATGGCATGGCATGATGATATTAGCACTTGGCTATGATAAATTTGATTCCAGCGTGCAGTACTGACATGTCTACTGAGGTAATATATATATACACACACATCTATGTATGTAAGTATAACTGCACACGTCTTCATATATTGAAGTCGTGTGTTATCTTCTTCAGGTTATGTAATTCTCTCTTTTTCCAGAAGTTGCTAGGCCATTCAGTGTCCATTTATTTCTTAAAGTACTAGACCAAATTTTTTTTTACAAACTGTATTGTTACATGTACTTCAGGAAGAAAGCATGTACGATTTTTTATCTTGCATTGGTGTAGAAGTTATATGGTAGTATTTTTAACTATTGAGAGCAAAGGAATGCATTTTGTACTAAAATGTATAATTACCTGTGTTGGTCTTGGCACAGCATGATGATATTAGCACTGGGCTATGATAAATTTGATTCCAGCGTGCAGTACTGACATGTCTACTGGGTTAATATATATACACACCTATGTATGTAAGTATAACTGCTCACAGATGTCTTTGCATGATAGAGTAGTGGATATCATTCTTCAGGTTATGTAATGCTCACTTTTCCAAAAGTCGCTAGGCCATTCAGTGTCCATTTATACTTAAAAGGACGTGATGATATGGAGCAGAATTTTTTTTAAATTTTAAACTGTTGTGACACATGTACTTCAGGAAGAAAGCATGTACAATTTTTATCTTGCATTGGTGTAGAAGTTATACGGTAATGTTTGTAACTATCATTGAGAGCAAAGTAAAGCATTTTGTACTAAAATGCATAATTACCTGGGTTGGTCTTGGCACAGCATGATGATATTAGCACTGGGCTATGATTTAGCTGATTCCAAAGTGCAACACTGATGTGCCAACATAACATAAAACATACTTAAATGTTTAATTATCAGTGTCTGTCACATTTTAAAACTTATTTTTAATAGCAACGGGGTTGATTTGCTGAATGTCATAGATACATAATACAGTTTTATGTACAAAGATTGGTTGAGTATGGCTAAGTGTTGGGTAGTGGCAGTTTCCTTCCTTCATATTAGGTTATGACCTTGATTTCTAAAACTTTCTGTTAGGTCTTGTAAGTACTAAAGGAGAACTTATGGTCGTAATGGTAGCCATGTGTTTATTTCCCCTCCCTTCTTGGACTAGGGTATGTACAGCCTAGCTTTGTTTCCCCATATGTTGTGAACATCTTTCAGAATAAATCCTCATTAGGCAGATAAAAAAAACATAGTGCAGTTGATGCATTAGTTCAAGGAGAAATATTCACTAAAACAATAAATGCTTTTGTGAATTAAAAAAAAAAATTATGACTGGTGTTCATGGTGGCATGGCATGACATTAGCACTGGGCTATGATAAATTTGATTCCAGCGTGCAGTACTGACATGTCGACTGGGTTAATATATATAATGTCTTCATATGATAAAATAGTGGGTATCAATCTTCAGCTTATGTAATTCTCACTTTTCCTAAAGTCGCTAGGCCATTCAGTGTCCATTTATTCTTAAAGGACGTGATCATATGGAGCATAATTTATTTTAAACTATCGTGACACATGTACTTCAGGAAGAAAGCATGTACAATTTTTATCTTGCATTGAAGTTATACGGTAGTATTTTTAACTATCATTGAGAGCAAAGTAATGCGTTTTGTACCTAAATGCATAATTAAATGGGTTGGTCTTGGCACAGCATGATGATATTAGCACTGGGCTATGATTTAGTTGATTCCAAAGTGCAACACTGATGTGCCAGCATAACATAAAACATACTTAAATGTTTAATTGTAAGTGCCGTTCACATTTTAAAACTTATTTTTAATAACAGCGGATTTGATTTGCCGAATGTCATATATATATGACATCTAGGCCATAATACACTTTTATATACAGTTTGGTTGAGTATGGCTAAGTGTTGGGCAGTGGCAGTTCCCTTCCTTCATATTTGGTTATTACTTTGATTTCTAAAACTTTTTTGTGTTGAGTCTTGTAAGTACTAAAGGAGAACTTATGTTCGTAATGAGACTGGTAGCCATGTCTTTCTTTCCCCTCCCTTGTCGGACTGGGGTATGTACAGCCTAGCTTTGTTTCCCCATATGTTGTGAGCATCTTTCTGAATAACTCCTCATGTAGATAAAAAAAATATAGTGCAGTTGATGCATTAGTTCAATGAGAAATGTTCAAAATCCTTTTTGTGAATTCAAAAAAAATAATTCATAACTGGTGTTCATGATGGCATGGCATGATGATATTAGCACTGGGCTATGATAAATTTGATTCCAGCGTGCAGTACTGACATGTCTACTGAGGTAATATATATACATATACACACATCTATGTATGTAAGTATAACTGCACAATGTCTTCACATATTGAAGTCGTGGGTTATCTTCTTCAGGTTTTGTAATTCTCTCTTTTCCATAAGTCGCTAGGCCATTCAGTGTCCATTTATTTCTTAAAGGACTTGATATGGGGCCAATTTTTTTTTTTAAACTTGTGATACATGTACTTCAGAAACGAAAGCATGTACGATTTTTATCTTGCATTGGTGTAGAAGTATTAGTGGTATTTTTTAACTATCACTGAGAGCAAAGTAATGCATTTTGTACTAAAATGCATAGTTACCTGTGTTGGTCTTGGCACAGCATGATCATATTAGCCTGGGCTACGATTTGGTTAAATTCTTTCGGCGCAGTATTGGTATAGCTACCACTAGCATAAACATTTTAATATACTACTAGAGACTGTCAAATCCATAAGGCGAGAGTTGATTTTCTTTGTAAATTCATTTGGAGCCCCTCGTTAAAGAATGGAACGTATGTAGGCCTTAAACACATTTGAGTATTTACTGCAGTGGTTCTCAACCGGTGGGGAATTCCCTCCATGGGGATATTTTAGGGTTTCCAGGGGGTGGAATTAAGATTATTTCAAGATCGCATTAATACAAGAACCAGTTACTTGATATTGTTTTTCCCTCTAAATTTTACGGTCCGGTACTTCTTGCCCTAATGAAATTGGTTTTATAACGTAAGTAGACCTACAAATCACGGTTTATGTAGATGTTTAGACTTGTTCTAGTATGTGTTATTAAATTTAGCTTCCATTTTTATGTATACTGTGTAAGGGTGGGGGTGGGGGGGGGGGGATTTATAGGGAGGAAATTTGAAAGGGGTGACTGACGTTCTGAACATATGGTAAAGGGGGCCATGGGCCAAAAAAGGTTGAGAACCACTGATTTACTGCATTGGTGTAGAAGTTATGCGGTAGTATTTTAAACTATCATTGAGAGCAAAGTAATGCATTTTGTACTAAAATGTATAATTACCTGGGTTGGTCTTGGCACAGCATGATGATATTAGCACTGGGCTATGATAAATTTGATTCCAGCGTGCAGTACTGACATGTCGAATGGGGTAATATATATGTCTTCATATGATAGAATAGTGGGTATCAATCTTCAGGTTATGTAATTCTCACTTTTCCCGAAAGTCGCTAGGCCATTCAGTGTCCATTTATTCTTGAAGGACGTGATAATATGGAGCATAATTTTTTTTAAACTGTCGTGACACATGTACTTCAGGAAGAAAGCATGTACAATTTTTATCTTGCATTGAAGTTATACGGTAGTATTTTTAACTATCATTGAGAGCAAAGTAATGCGTTTTGTACTAAAATGCATAATTAAATGGGTTGGTCTTGGCACAGCATGATGATATTAGCACTGGGCTATGATTTAGTTGATTCCAAAGTGCAACACTGATGTGCCAGCATAACATAAAACATACTTAAATGTTTAATTGTAAGTGCCGGTCACATTTTAAAACTTATTTTTAATAACAGCGGAGTTGATTTGCCGAATGTCATATATATATGACATCTAGGCCATAATAGTTTTATATAGTGGTAGTAGCAGTTTCCTTCTTTCCTTCCTTCATATGTGGTTATTGCATTGATTTCTAAAATCAAGAACACAATAATAAAATGATTAATTACTGTGTTCTGTCTTGACAGTCTTAGCACTGGGCTATGATTTAGTTGATTCCAATTGATTGCAAAACTGATGTGCCAGCACAACATAAATAAATGTATATATCATTATCATTACAGGTCACATTTTGAAACTTGTTTTAAATAGATTATTGTTGTTGTAATGTTGCATATCTCTTACAGGATGTTGCAGTCAACAGCAGCATTTTTCAGCTGCTGTTGATGTACTAGGCAAGTTTGCCATTGCTTACTGAATGACCGGCTCACATACCCCTGTAGGTTACCAGCGCCGCGTGATCCGCTGCCAAACCACCCGCAGCTGTTTTCCCCATCTTGCTCTCAAACTAAGCAAAGATTTTATTCTAAAAGTAAATAAAAGTTCTTCACTGCAAACATGTGAAATTTAAATAATGGATATAGCCAGCAGTTGATAAGAACAGGCAGACTTCATATTTTATAAGTATGTGACACAAAAAGTATGTGAAAGAGACCGAGCCATACGGGATAAAACCCGGTGCAATGAAGTCAACCCTGTCGACTTTTAAGCGACTTTAAGTATGTCACACTGTGGACATTGAGTTAGTTTAGTTTATCCAAATGTTTTATTTTTGGCGCTCGCTCGCTTTGAACTTTATAGTAGTGATGAACTGAATTTTGCGTGTGGATTATCTTTCCCTATTAAGTGTCCCTCGCCAGCAGGCGAACCCACTCTGAGACTTCAGAGGTATTTGTAATTTACGTCCCCAAATCAAGGACGTCAGGTCAACATTTTAGTGCAGCTGTCTGGTGTAGGGGTTGAACCCCTAACCTTGGCATCAGCACACTGGATGTTTAAGAACATGCGTTCTTACCAATTCGACCATGCCGACCTGCATGTATTGTTTGAATGTTGTGAAATTTCCCATGAAAATAATTGCAGCTACTAAACCGCTGCAGCTCCTCAGTGTCTTGAGTTAACCACTGTTAGTTAATGCAATTGAGGCTAGACTTTATATGTTTTTTAAAAATCCATTCTGATTTCCACATTTGTTATACTACAGCTGTCGGGCGAAAATGAAGATGAAAAAGACTCTGATGAAGATGAAGATGACTCTGATGAAGATGATGACCATATTGTTAATGGGTTAGATGATAAAGATGATGACGACGATGATGATGAAGATGAAGACGAGGATGGTATGTATTTGAAGCTACTGCAAAAGTGTGATAGTTTATTGTCCATTTACAAGAATTTAATGCAAAGTTTTAGCATAATTTGTCTTTTGGAGCGTGGTTGCATATAGGGCACCTTTGACTTTGTTATGACATTTGGACCTGATACTTTTCAACACACTGAGGGGAACTTCTAATCTAAATCTTGACCACATTGCCGTAAATTCTGATTCAGTATTGTTTGCCTATACTTTCATGAAAATTCATGCATCATCATCAAGTGCCCTGCCTGCTGGCGCAGGCGTTCATAGCTCTCCACAGATCTCGGTCTTTGGTTTTCTGGATTAACTCTGCTGATGATATTTCTCTGTGTCACTGTCTCAATCCATCCAGCATCATTTCTCTTGGTCTGCCTCTGCCTCTCGTCCCCTCGATCTTTCCAGTTGTTGCAATGTTCTCCAATGCCTCTCTTCTCATCACATGATTGAAGAAAGATGTTTGTCTCTTTCTTATTGTTGTATATAATGTTCTAGTTTCATTAGCCTGTTTCAGGCAGTTGTTGTTAGTTATTCTGGCAGTCTGAGGAATTCGCAACATTCATCTCAGGAACCACATTTCTGTTGCTTCTAATTTCTTCTTAATTTGTTCATTTACATTCCAAGATTCACTGCCATACAGCAAAACTGGTTCTACATAGCATTTCAGCACTCTTTCTTAAATTCAGTGATAGTGACTTATTGCGTACGATACTCTTCATTTTCTGAAATGTGGGTTTTGCTTGCCCTTTCTGCTCTTAATCTCTGTTGTACATCTTCCATCTGATGTTATATATGCCCCTAGGTATCTAAAATTATCCACTTGGTTAAGAATTTTTTTCTTTACTAAAATTGCTTACTGAAAAGTTACGGCATGTTCTTCTGCATGCATGCCATATTTGAGAAGAGTATCGTGAACAGTGGAGAAAAGAACGCTGCAGTATTAACAGCTGCAGATGTAACTATACATCAAAATTACGAAGAAAAACAGATGAAATTTATTGTTCATATGCACAGAAGCGGTGGTGTGGCTGAATTAGATTTGTCTGGGCAAGACTACCCAAGGTGCTGGTAGACAAAGATAACAATTTGAATGAATTGACATCAATAATTGTAACTTCAACTTCCATGAAAATATCAATGGAGAAAGAATTGGAGAGTCAAGGAACTCTTACAGGCGAGGCACCCGATGATAAAATTGTACTTTTGGATGGTATACGGGAGAGATTACATTTTATGTTGTAAAATATTTACTTACAGCTGTATGATGTGTAATTATTCATTTGTTGCAGAAGATTCTGATGATAGTGAAGATGAATCCAGTAGCCCTAGGGGCACAAAGAGGAAACTTGACAAACAAACTGAAGATGATGATGTATAGTCTTATTGGAAAATGGTGTTTGGCAGCTTAATAATGCTTGCGATTACATGCTGTTGAATTTGTGCGTGCGCGTGCACATGTGTTGACTATTTTCAGTATTGCAATAAATAGATAGCCCCAAAAAAATTGTTGTTTCAAGATATGAAAGCAAATATTTTCTAGATTATTTGTTCCTGTTGTGCCAAAAGTTAACCTCAATTTGATGTTAGAAAAAATGTTCTTCACTTGCAACACATTGGCGACATCGTTATTACATGCATATACATGAAAGCATGCATGCATACGTACATAGTAAAACTTTAACTGTCACTGTCCGAACCAGGGCTGTGACGGATAACATAAATCTCTTATTGCAGTATTATTATGTACAGTAATGTGATTTCACTGCAGGCTTTGGATGAAATTGAATATGAAATCCTTTAAAGTAAATACCATATTTTACGGAGTAGAAGACACACTTTTTTCTTCAAAAAATTGGCTCCAAAATTCAGGTGCGTCTTATACTCGAAATTAATATAAAAATGTTATTTAAAAAAAATTGCTTAGAAATTTAGGTGCGTCTCGTAAATACGGTAATACATAATATTGTATTGAAGTTTATATTGATCGTTTTGTGAAATTACAAAACAATCAACATAAACTTCAATATCAGAGTAGTAACGTACAGAAATGTAATACTATAAACATACATTACTTAAAAATAATCTGTCATTTCCTTCTTTGTCTTAGAGGCTCGAGCTTTTTGCGCGGCGACGTTCCGTATCTTACGCAGTAGTAGGATCTGTGTTGCATTTGCCCTCTCTTGCATTTCAAAGCAGTTAATGCACTTTAATGACATTGTTTCTGCTTCTGGGTGGCTAGTTGTCTGTTTTTGGTTAAGAACTGATCCTTTATCATCATCATCATGAATTTCTTCTTCTTCACACTAGAAACAATTTCATCATCATTCAAAATTTCAAATCAATCTATTTTGTCACATTCCAACCAATCTGTTACCTCTACTGGCATAATGTTTTCACTGTTTAGTTCTACATTGTTGCACAATTATTCCTTCATTTTTGTCAATAGGTTCAGGCAAGAGTTTGTTCCACCCATTGTTTAGGTTACACACTGTAAAGTCAGCCCAGGCAGTGACGAAATTGTGTATCAGTGATTGCCAGTGGCATTTGATGGACCATAGCAGTGATCCAATCTGTCTGGACCTTAAAACCAGAGGCTATGTTTTCTTGAAGTGATGCCAGTGTCTTTTGTGGGAAAGCTTTCCAATTGAGCCCGTTTTCAATTAGCAGACAGTGACCACAGACCAATTAAGCTTGTAATAAAATATGGAGTATATTCAACGGGAGCTAAAGCCTTTTCCTAGCTGGAATTACAAATGAACTGATTGGTATAGATTTGCTAACAGACAAATATTGTGAATACATGACATGGCAACATGAAACAAATGGTGTGTAAAGTCTAAAGAAAGCAATAATGCAGGCGGCCACGGAGTCCATTCCAAGAGGAGCAAGGACAAATTACAAACCATAATGAACTGAAGAACTACAAATTTTGGAGGACAAAGTTGCAGATACCAGGAAGACAGGGAGAGAACAAACATTCTGGGGCATGAGATGTGTTTATGGATCTTTCTTTCTATTTTGAGAAATATGTGCACTGAACATTGTGTTTACTCTCAACAGCACTGATATCTTTGTTTGCTGACGACACGGGACGATCATCTGATGCTTATCAATTTAGTAGAGAATACCTTTTAATGACATGAGTACCAGGATGATTTCTGGTCACTGCACCTTGCTAGAGGCTACAAACTCTGAGGTTCCCTAACAGTTCGATTTAGGCCAATGGTGTATGGCAGGGGTATTGCATGGAGTTTCATAAAGCCAGCACATCACTCCCTGGATAATATAATTAGAGCTAGGAAAGGTTTGACAATATTGAAGGTGGTCACATCTGGCACTAAACAATGCCTGCTCTTTCTCATGCTTGGTCTCTAGCTAATCTAGGCAATCTCATTTTCAGCAGAAAAACCAGCTAAGATTTCACACTGCGCAATATGACTGGACAACAAAAAAATCACATTACTTATGGTAATGCACTACGTATTTTTTTTTATTAACCACCAGGCACAAAAATGCACACAATGGACAAATACCACCATCCATGCAGCACTGTTAACGACAGAAATGAAATGTGGGGCCTGGATGGCCGAGGCTGAATTTATTATTCAGCAGGTATTTACTCTGGACTAGAGTCAAACATGGGACGGTTGGACCGGTATACATGTATGAACACAGGGTGGTAATTACACCAGGGATAGGGAAATAACGGATTCTCATAGAGGTAGACAGGTTTTTTTTTTTTTTTTTAAATCTTAAAAAAATGTTTTAAATCTGAAAGTAGGGGTCTGTGAAATGCGGGCAAAGATCAGCGTGGATACTTCTTTGCGTTCATCCGGAGTGGTTTTTCCCAGATGTAATTGCGGTGTGTCCTGTAGGCACCATTGGGCCAACACATCCGACTTTAGTGTGCGTTTTTTAATCGGGTTAGCATTCCTGGGAGTGTGGAAACAGCATGCTGGACCGGAAAAGATGGGGCTTTCTCCTCGTATAAAACTCCATAACTTAGTAACCAAATGAGGGTAAATGATGGCATGTAACCTTATCATTCTGTGCAACCAAAATATTTTTTGTTCTGGAGTACAGCAGATCTCAATGTTTGTATTTGGTGTATAATTTTCAAGTGCATATTATGTAATGTATTAGCAGTTCGTAATCCGGCATGCTCGCTTTCAAAACACAGCTACGGGCGATTTGACAGCAGACCGCCTTGCGTTGGTTTTTTACGAAATGGTATGGGTGCTGGTCGTTCAGAAAGCAATGGCAAACTATTGAACTGAAACTTGCCAAGAGATAACAGGAAAACAAAATGCTGGTGTTGACTGCAACGTCTGGTAAAGGATATTCAATTAACTAAAAAAAAAAATTACATCTTCACATGGAAACGTCAGAGTTCAATAATGCATATTTCCCGTGGTATTTAAATATTAAGCACAACCCACTACTGGCAACGCTGATCTTATTCTGGTATGAACCTAAGGCCTATCCACGTCAATATGGAAGCACTATACTCGAGTTTCGCGCTCCTTTGAGCTCGTCAGTAGTGCATATCCCTGATCGGATCCGGAAACAAGCCCCGGATCACGCGTGTGAAGCGGGTGTGTAACCACGCGGCACACACTGGGCACGCCAAATTATCACAACAGAACATTACAACGTTACCCATCGTAGGCTATGCTCAAGTTTGCCCAAACGATCAGGACTTCTCACTGGCAAGGAACACCAGGCCTCCTAAAATCCAGTGAGCAATAATCACATTGATTATTTGGTTGTTTCGGGATTTGAACAGCGTTGCCAGTAGTGGGTTGTGCTCAATATTTAAATTTCAAATCCCGAAACAACCAAATAATCAATTTCTCTTGGTATACCGGAATTTAAGAATACAATTCAATCTACAGCAGAAGAATGTCTCGGTGTGTTAACCACGCATAGAAAGAACAGATGGTTCAATCAAAAATGTGAAGAAGCAGTCATTAGGAAGAAGAATGCCAGACATGTATGGTTAAATGACATCAATAACATCCAAAAGGAAGAGCATTATAGAAATGAATGTAAAGAGGCTACAAAATTAGTCAGACAGCAGAAGCGAGAATATATGAGTAATATAATCAAAGATATGGAAACTAATCACCAGAAAAATGAATCCAGAAAATTTTTTAAAGAACTGAAGTCAATGAAACGAGGGTACCAACAAAACATATGGTTTAAAAGACAAAAATGGGAATATGATAAATACCAATGAGGAAATGTGCAACACATGGAAAGAATATTGAATTACTAAATTGTGAAGCTCCAAGTAACATTTTCCCACAGGAAGAGGTTCTAACATGCGAACCACAAATTGAAGAACCTACATTTGAAGAAATCCTATATGTAGTCACACGACTTAAAAACAATAAGGCAACTGGGACTGATGGAATTGCTGCTGAATTTATAAAGATAGGTGGCCATGCATTACATCTAAAGCTATACGAACTAATAATAAAAATCTGGAGGACAGAAGAATTACCCCATGACTGGAAAGAGTCATTATTGATACCTATCTTTAAGAAAGGAGACAAGTTCCAATGTGGAAATTATAGAGGAATATCATTACTGTCCACAAGCTATAAGATACTATCCGCAGTATTACTAAATAGACTAAAACCATATTCAGAAGACATATTAGGTGACTACCAGGCGGGTTTTAGACAAAACAGATCAACAATAGATCAGATATTTATCTTACGACAAATAGCCGAGAAACATTGGGAATATAAAAGAGATCTCCATAACATTTTTGTAGATTTTAAAAAGGCTTATGATAGTGTCCATAGGAATAGTCTATGGAATGCTATGCAGGAATTTGAAATACCAAGGAAGTTAATCAACATGACCAGACTATGCATGGAAGATACTTTTAATATAGTAACATATAAAGGCAGGAAATCAGACCCCTTCCAAATAACATCTGGCTTGAAACAGGGTGATGCACTATCGCCGCTACTCTTCAATCTGGCTCTAGAGAAAGTTGTAAGGAAGATAAAGGAGGAATGTGATATTGGAGGAACATCCAAGCTGCTTGGTTATGCAGATGATATAGATATTATAGGGCAAAGTGAACAAAAGACGGAAATATTGACTCACTTAAAGGAAAAAGTCCAACAGATGGGGCTGGTTATCAACCAAGATAAGACAGAATATATGGTAATTTCAAGAGACGGAATGGCTAAAAACTCTGGCCACATACAAATAGATAATATGACCATTAAAAGAACGGAAACATACAAATACCTGGGTACAATCTTCAACTGCTCCAACATCATAAGGGAAGAAATACAAATTAGAATCAACTCTGGAAATAAGATATACTATGCGCTACATCTACTAAAATCAAAGGCGCTATCTCGTAACACCAAAATCACAATATACAAAACACTGATCAGACCAGTTATGCTGTATGGCTCTGAAACCTGGAGTACAACGAAAGGAGACGAAGCCTTGTTACAAATCTTTGAGAACAAAATTTTAAGACGCATCTTTGGACCCATTAGGGATACACAAAGTGGAGAGTGGAAAAGAAGAAGTAACAGACATTTATGATCTGTTTAAGTCCCCGCTAATCACTGGTATCTTGAAGGCTACTACAATGGCTGGGGCATATAGAAAGAATGGAAGATAATAGGGAAACAAAACACTCGCTTACACTCAGGAAATAAATGACCGTAGACCCCGAGGTAGACCAAGAAGACGGTGGAGAGATAATACATGTACAGACCTACAAGCACTTGGAATCAACGACTGGCAAGAGAAGGTCCACCAGAGAGACGGATTGTATTTGCAGCAAAGAACCTCAATGGCTCGGAAAGCTGAAGAAGAAGATACCGGAATTTCCTTATGAAAAGCACGTCACATAGTGGAACGGAAGTGTTCAGAGGTGCCTTGCGTCGTTATCGGAATTTACGTGCATTAATGTAAAATAATTGATCTGTCGAGAAGTATTTACGGACAAAGTTCGTAATTCTGCATACAACGCTCGAAACACAACTGTGGGTGATTTGACAGCAGATCGCTTTGTGTTGGTTTTTTTACGAAATGGTATGGAGGAACGGCTGGCTGAGTGGCTAGAATGCCGGATTCTCCTTCGGGAGACCCGGGTTCAGTTCAGTCGCGGTTCCAACATCACAAAAGAGGATGGTGTACGCGTGACAACAGACAAGGAGAAAGGGGAGGCGTTTCTCCAGAGATTTTTAGAGCAGACCAGTCATAATGATGCGGATACCAGGGATGCAGTTAGAGAGGAATTATCTGGCGCAATGGAGAATATGCCATATGAAGACATCATACGGGTTGAAAATGTTAAACATATTTTGGAAAAGGCAAAAGACACGGCACCAGGGCCAGATGGTGTCAGGTATAAAAAAAAGTCGACAGGGTCGACTTCATTGCACCGGGTTTTATCCCATATGGATTGGTCTCTTTCCGCAGAACGGAAAGCGTCGCACAAAGCACGAGCTCAGTAGCTTTTAGCGACGACCCACAGGAGTCTCAGAAATTTAACTCGTAAACCGAAGGGTGCGGCCCGGAATCGAACCCACAACCTTCGGAGTACGAGTCAAACGGCTTGACCACTTCGCCACAGAGACTCCTGGTGTCAGGTATGGCCACATTAAGGCTTTGAGCGATGTAGACCTGAAATAGATGGTCGACTGCTTTAATCAGAGCATTAGGACAGCATCAGTACCGCAGGATTGGTTGCATAGCCATCTCATCCCTCTCCCAAAACCATTCAAGGATCAGTCAGAGCTTAGCGGCTTTAGGATCATCACCCTTCAAAATACATTTGGGAAGGTTTTAGAGAAGATAGTCGCTGTTAAGCTGCAGGATTTTTTGGAAAGGGGGAAGCTTCTTCCAAGAGGGGCCAGGAAAAGATACCTGGTCAAATACAGCCACTTTTGCCTTTGACGTTTATGAGGGGTTCAAGAGTAGACAGGAAACGATGGCGGCAGCGCTTGATCTCGAGGATGCGTACAATAGAGTTCGCTATGATATTTTGATGACCATCCTTATGGAGACGGGGGTCAATCCCTGGTTGGTGAACTGGATAGCAGCCGTCCTGCATTCTCGTCGGGTTGCATGGACCTCACATATTTTAACCCCGGGACTGCCACAGGGATCTGCAATCTCACTCTGCAACAATTTGTAGATGCTGTTGTACACAGTGAGCAACTGGGGTTAGAATTAAATTGTAAAAAGACACAGGTTATGGTCGTCACAAGGAAGAACGAAGTACCACAATGTAATATACAAGTAAATGGGAATATTCTTCAACAAGTGAATCGGTACAATTATCTCGGAACAGTCATAACATCTGATGGGAGATGCCTTGTAGAGATTAGAACAAGAATCGCCATGGCGAAAGTAGCCTTTAGCAAGATGAAAAACATTCTGACCAATAAAAAGATGTCAATTGAAATGAGAAAAAGAGTGTTGAGATGCTAAATAAATGTTCCTAGATATTTAAAATTATCCACTTGGTGAAGAATTTTCCCTTCTATCTCTATTTGACATTTGGGTGTCACCTGTTTCTTTGATATCATCATTGTTTTCTTGATATTCAAGGAGAGTCCTTTCTTTGCACTCTCTATTACTACAATGTTCAACAATTGTAGATCTGTTGCATTATCCGCTGTCAATACTTTGTCATCTGCATAGCATATATTATTTATATCATAACCTCCAAATATTATTCCTGGCTTTTCTTTGATCTCTCTCATTATTACTTCGCTATAGAGGGGGAAGAGATCCGGTGTCAAAACACATCTCCACACTGTCGCCAAATCCACATATGTCCATCAGCAAAGGATTAGGTTGAATCTGCTCTCGTCTGTGAATAGGACGGCATTCCACTGCAGTCCAGTCTATCTGGCAAGTTGCTGTGCCCATTGCAGGTGCAGCTGACGATGTCTGTGAGTCAAGTTTGACCCAAAATAAGGTCGTCTTGCAGTAAGGCCAGTATCTCTGAGTCGCCGAATGACTGTCATTAGAAAGAATTGCCCAGCCTACACACTAGGCTGGTGATGGCTAGATGGTGTTTTGTCTCAACGGCCTTTTTACACCAAATATACTGCCTCAATGTGTACACATTTTCAGGGTTATAGCCGTTGGAAATTGTGTTGCACGTGTAACTTTCATTGCTTTCATTAGTCTGTACACAAACCCGTGGTTTGAATCATGCACCCCCGGGAAGGCTAACCCGGTCAAGAAATGCCCGCAGAAGTTGGATGTGTCGGCCAAACGGCGCAAGAACGCAGCTCTGCTGTAAACAGGCACAACGCAATCACGTCCGAAAAAGAAAAAAACAACAACTCCGGATGAACGCAGAAGAAGGAGAAGAAGAATCATGAACTTTCCATTTCAGCAGTCATTCTCTCTTTACCTTTTACAAGATGGAAAATATACTGACTAATAAAAATATGTCAAAATTTCAAAGAGAAAAAGTGTTGAATTGCTACACAGAGCTTTTACTTTTGTATGGATGTGAAAATTGGACAATGAGCAGACAAGCTGAAAAACATATAATGGTAATGGAAATGTGGTTTCTTAAAAATGCAAAGAATACCATGGACAGACACAAAATACAAATGAGCAAGTAATACAAGAGGCACATGAGAACCGCAAACTGATTCGAGAAATTGGACGCAGACAGTCACATTTTCTTATGGCACGTTATGAGAAGAAATAAACTAGAGAACTTGGTGACAACTGGCAATGAAGTTAATATTTGGATGGCTTGGCCACATGGTATGGTTGGGACAAGAACACAGAGCTGATCCACAACTGGCGATCGTGTAAGATGGCAAAACATGACTGTCCACACTTACCGGCATAGCACATGATTATGATAATGTGGGTTTGTGGAAGGAAAGGGTACAGTAAATGCTGCGAACAGTTATTGAACATGCTATAAAAGTAAACAAGCTTTATTGACTACACAAAGGCTTTTTATAGAGTTAGACATGTCAACATGGTGGATATGCTTGCAGATCTACAAATTGATGGGAAAGACATTAGACGTATAGAAAACATATATTGGAAACAAGAAGTTGCCATAAGGATTGATAATGAAGTGGGACAATATCAGCCTATTAAGAGAGAGGTGTTAAGCAGGGATGTGTAATGTCTCCAGATCTTTTTTCCCCGTACAGTGAAAATATTTTCAGAAATGTAGAAGATATAAATGGAATCAGCATTGGAGGACGTAACATCAATAACATTAGATATGCAGATGATACAGTATTGGTTGCAGACAATGCGCAGGTTCTGCAACAATTTGTAGATGCTGTTGTTGTACACAGTGAGCAACTGGGGTTAGAATTAAATTGTAAAAAGACATAGGATATGGTCGTCACTAGGAAGAACGAAGTACCACAATGTAATATACAAGTAAATGGGAATATTCTTCAACAAGTGAATTGGTACAATTATCTCGGAACAGTCATAACATCTGATGGGACATGCCTTGTAGAGATTAGAACAAGAATCGCCATGGCGAAAGTAGCCTTTAGCAAGATGAAAAACATTCTGACCAATAAAAAGATGTCAATTGAAACGAGAAAAAGAGTGTTGAGATGCTAAATAAATGTCCCTAGATATTTAAAACTATCCACTTGGTGAAGAATTTTCCCTTCTATCTCTATTTGACATTTGGGTGTCACCTGTTTCTTTGATATCACCATTGTTTTCTTGATATTCAAGGAGAGTCCTTTCTTTGCACTCTCTGTTGCTACAATGTTCAACAATTGTAGATCTGTTGCATTATCCGCTGTCAATACTTTGTCATCTGCATAGCATATATTATTTATATCATAGCCTCCAAATATTATTCCTGGCTTTTCTTTGATCTCTCTCATTATTACTTCGCTATAGAGGGGGAAGAGATCCGGTGTCAAAACACATCTCCACACTGTCGCCAAATCCACATATGTCCATCAGCAAAGGATTAGGTTGAATCTGCTCTCGTCTGTGAATAGGACGGCATTCCACTGCAGTCCAGTCTATCTGGCAAGTTGCTGTGCCCATTGCAGGTGCAGCTGACGATGTCTGTGAGTCAAGTTTGACCCAAAATAAGGTCGTCTTGCAGTAAGGCCAGTATCTCTGAGTCGCCGAATGACTGTCATTAGAAAGAATTGCCCAGCCTACACACTAGGCTGGTGATGGCTAGATGGTGTTTTGTCTCAACGGCCTTTTTACACCAAATATACTGCCTCAATGTGTACACATTTTCAGGGTTATAGCCGTTGGAAATTGTGTTGCACGTGTAACTTTCATTGCTTTCATTAGTCTGTACACAAACCCGTGGTTTGAATCATGCACCCCCGGGAAGGCTAACCCGGTCAAGAAATGCCCGCAGAAGTTGGATGTGTCGGCCAAACGGCGCAAGAACGCAGCTCTGCTGTAAACAGGCACAACGCAATCACGTCCGAAAAAGAAAAAAACAACAACTCCGGATGAACGCAGAAGAAGGAGAAGAAGAATCATGAACTTTCCATTTCAGCAGTCATTCTCTCTTTACCTTTTACAAGATGGAAAATATACTGACTAATAAAAATATGTCAAAATTTCAAAGAGAAAAAGTGTTGAATTGCTACACAGAGCTTTTACTTTTGTATGGATGTGAAAATTGGACAATGAGCAGACAAGCTGAAAAACATATAATGGTAATGGAAATGTGGTTTCTTAAAAATGCAAAGAATACCATGGACAGACACAAAATACAAATGAGCAAGTAATACAAGAGGCACATGAGAACCGCAAACTGATTCGAGAAATTGGACGCAGACAGTCACATTTTCTTATGGCACGTTATGAGAAGAAATAAACTAGAGAACTTGGTGACAACTGGCAATGAAGTTAATATTTGGATGGCTTGGCCACATGGTATGGTTGGGACAAGAACACAGAGCTGATCCACAACTGGCGATCGTGTAAGATGGCAAAACATGACTGTCCACACTTACCGGCATAGCACATGATTATGATAATGTGGGTTTGTGGAAGGAAAGGGTACAGTAAATGCTGCGAACAGTTATTGAACATGCTATAAAAGTAAACAAGCTTTATTGACTACACAAAGGCTTTTTATAGAGTTAGACATGTCAACATGGTGGATATGCTTGCAGATCTACAAATTGATGGGAAAGACATTAGACGTATAGAAAACATATATTGGAAACAAGAAGTTGCCATAAGGATTGATAATGAAGTGGGACAATATCAGCCTATTAAGAGAGAGGTGTTAAGCAGGGATGTGTAATGTCTCCAGATCTTTTTTCCCCGTACAGTGAAAATATTTTCAGAAATGTAGAAGATATAAATGGAATCAGCATTGGAGGACGTAACATCAATAACATTAGATATGCAGATGATACAGTATTGGTTGCAGACAATGCGCAGGTTCTGCAACAATTTGTAGATGCTGTTGTTGTACACAGTGAGCAACTGGGGTTAGAATTAAATTGTAAAAAGACATAGGATATGGTCGTCACTAGGAAGAACGAAGTACCACAATGTAATATACAAGTAAATGGGAATATTCTTCAACAAGTGAATTGGTACAATTATCTCGGAACAGTCATAACATCTGATGGGACATGCCTTGTAGAGATTAGAACAAGAATCGCCATGGCGAAAGTAGCCTTTAGCAAGATGAAAAACATTCTGACCAATAAAAAGATGTCAATTGAAACGAGAAAAAGAGTGTTGAGATGCTAAATAAATGTCCCTAGATATTTAAAACTATCCACTTGGTGAAGAATTTTCCCTTCTATCTCTATTTGACATTTGGGTGTCACCTGTTTCTTTGATATCACCATTGTTTTCTTGATATTCAAGGAGAGTCCTTTCTTTGCACTCTCTGTTGCTACAATGTTCAACAATTGTAGATCTGTTGCATTATCCGCTGTCAATACTTTGTCATCTGCATAGCATATATTATTTATATCATAGCCTCCAAATATTATTCCTGGCTTTTCTTTGATCTCTCTCATTATTACTTCGCTATAGAGGGGGAAGAGATCCGGTGTCAAAACACATCTCCACACTGTCGCCAAATCCACATATGTCCATCAGCAAAGGATTAGGTTGAATCTGCTCTCGTCTGTGAATAGGACGGCATTCCACTGCAGTCCAGTCTATCTGGCAAGTTGCTGTGCCCATTGCAGGTGCAGCTGACGATGTCTGTGAGTCAAGTATGACCCAAAATAAGGTCGTCTTGCAGTAAGGCCAGTATCTCTGAGTCGCCGAATGACTGTCATTAGAAAGAATTGCCCAGCCTACACACTAGGCTGGTGATGGCTAGATGGTGTTTTGTCTCAACGGCCTTTTTACACCAAATATACTGCCTCAATGTGTACACATTTTCAGGGTTATAGCCGTTGGAAATTGTGTTGCACGTGTAACTTTCATTGCTTTCATTAGTCTGTACACAAACCCGTGGTTTGAATCATGCACCCCCGGGAAGGCTAACCCGGTCAAGAAATGCCCGCAGAAGTTGGATGTGTCGGCCAAACGGCGCAAGAACGCAGCTCTGCTGTAAACAGGCACAACGCAATCACGTCCGAAAAAGAAAAAAACAACAACTCCGGATGAACGCAGAAGAAGGAGAAGAAGAATCATGAACTTTCCATTTCAGCAGTCATTCTCTCTTTACCTTTTACAAGATGGAAAATATACTGACTAATAAAAATATGTCAAAATTTCAAAGAGAAAAAGTGTTGAATTGCTACACAGAGCTTTTACTTTTGTATGGATGTGAAAATTGGACAATGAGCAGACAAGCTGAAAAACATATAATGGTAATGGAAATGTGGTTTCTTAAAAATGCAAAGAATACCATGGACAGACACAAAATACAAATGAGCAAGTAATACAAGAGGCACATGAGAACCGCAAACTGATTCGAGAAATTGGACGCAGACAGTCACATTTTCTTATGGCACGTTATGAGAAGAAATAAACTAGAGAACTTGGTGACAACTGGCAATGAAGTTAATATTTGGATGGCTTGGCCACATGGTATGGTTGGGACAAGAACACAGAGCTGATCCACAACTGGCGATCGTGTAAGATGGCAAAACATGACTGTCCACACTTACCGGCATAGCACATGATTATGATAATGTGGGTTTGTGGAAGGAAAGGGTACAGTAAATGCTGCGAACAGTTATTGAACATGCTATAAAAGTAAACAAGCTTTATTGACTACACAAAGGCTTTTTATAGAGTTAGACATGTCAACATGGTGGATATGCTTGCAGATCTACAAATTGATGGGAAAGACATTAGACGTATAGAAAACATATATTGGAAACAAGAAGTTGCCATAAGGATTGATAATGAAGTGGGACAATATCAGCCTATTAAGAGAGAGGTGTTAAGCAGGGATGTGTAATGTCTCCAGATCTTTTTTCCCCGTACAGTGAAAATATTTTCAGAAATGTAGAAGATATAAATGGAATCAGCATTGGAGGACGTAACATCAATAACATTAGATATGCAGATGATACAGTATTGGTTGCAGACAATGCGCAGGTTCTGCAACAATTTGTAGATGCTGTTGTTGTACACAGTGAGCAACTGGGGTTAGAATTAAATTGTAAAAAGACATAGGATATGGTCGTCACTAGGAAGAACGAAGTACCACAATGTAATATACAAGTAAATGGGAATATTCTTCAACAAGTGAATTGGTACAATTATCTCGGAACAGTCATAACATCTGATGGGACATGCCTTGTAGAGATTAGAACAAGAATCGCCATGGCGAAAGTAGCCTTTAGCAAGATGAAAAACATTCTGACCAATAAAAAGATGTCAATTGAAACGAGAAAAAGAGTGTTGAGATGCTAAATAAATGTCCCTAGATATTTAAAACTATCCACTTGGTGAAGAATTTTCCCTTCTATCTCTATTTGACATTTGGGTGTCACCTGTTTCTTTGATATCACCATTGTTTTCTTGATATTCAAGGAGAGTCCTTTCTTTGCACTCTCTGTTGCTACAATGTTCAACAATTGTAGATCTGTTGCATTATCCGCTGTCAATACTTTGTCATCTGCATAGCATATATTATTTATATCATAGCCTCCAAATATTATTCCTGGCTTTTCTTTGATCTCTCTCATTATTACTTCGCTATAGAGGGGGAAGAGATCCGGTGTCAAAACACATCTCCACACTGTCGCCAAATCCACATATGTCCATCAGCAAAGGATTAGGTTGAATCTGCTCTCGTCTGTGAATAGGACGGCATTCCACTGCAGTCCAGTCTATCTGGCAAGTTGCTGTGCCCATTGCAGGTGCAGCTGACGATGTCTGTGAGTCAAGTATGACCCAAAATAAGGTCGTCTTGCAGTAAGGCCAGTATCTCTGAGTCGCCGAATGACTGTCATTAGAAAGAATTGCCCAGCCTACACACTAGGCTGGTGATGGCTAGATGGTGTTTTGTCTCAACGGCCTTTTTACACCAAATATACTGCCTCAATGTGTACACATTTTCAGGGTTATAGCCGTTGGAAATTGTGTTGCACGTGTAACTTTCATTGCTTTCATTAGTCTGTACACAAACCCGTGGTTTGAATCATGCACCCCCGGGAAGGCTAACCCGGTCAAGAAATGCCCGCAGAAGTTGGATGTGTCGGCCAAACGGCGCAAGAACGCAGCTCTGCTGTAAACAGGCACAACGCAATCACGTCCGAAAAAGAAAAAAAAAAACAACTCCGGATGAACGCAGAAGAAGGAGAAGAAGAATCATGAACTTTCCATTTCAGCAGTCATTCTCTCTTTACCTTTTACAAGATGGAAAATATACTGACTAATAAAAATATGTCAAAATGCAAAGAGAAAAAGTGTTGAATTGCTACACAGAGCTTTTACTTTTGTATGGATGTGAAAATTGGACAATGAGCAGACAAGCTGAAAAACATATAATAGTAATGGAAATGTGGTTTCTTAAAAATGCAAAGAATACCATGGACAGACACAAAATACAAATGAGCAAGTAATACAAGAGGCACATGAGAACCGCAAACTGATTCGAGAAATTGGACGCAGACAGTCACATTTTCTTATGGCACGTTATGAGAAGAAATAAACTAGAGAACTTGGTGACAACTGGCAATGAAGTTAATATTTGGATGGCTTGGCCACATGGTATGGTTGGGACAAGAACACAGAGCTGATCCACAACTGGCGATCGTGTAAGATGGCAAAACATGACTGTCCACACTTACCGGCATAGCACATGATTATAATGTGGGTTTGTGGAAGGAAAGGGTACAGTAAATGCTGCGAACAGTTATTGAACGTGCTATAAAAGTAAACAAGCTTTATTGACTACACAAAGGCTTTTTATAGAGTTAGACATGTCAACATGGTGGATATGCTTGCAGATCTACAAATTGATGGGAAAGACATTAGACTTATAAAAAACATATTTTGGAAACAAGAAGCTGCCATAAGGATTGATAATGAAGTGGGACAATATCAGCCTATTAAGAGAGGTGTTAGGCAGGGATGTGTAATGTCTCCAGATCTTTTTTCCATGTACAGTGAAAATATTTTCAGAAATGTAGAAGATATAAATGGAATCAGCATTGGAAGACGTAACATCAATAACATTAGATATGCAGATGATACAGTATTGATTGCAGACAATGCGCAGGTTCTGCAACAATTTGTAGATGCTGTTGTTGTAAACAGTGAGCAACTGGGGTTAGAATTAAATTGTAAAAAGACACAGGTTATGGTCGTCACAAGGAAGAACGAAGTACCACAATGTAATATACAAGTAAATGGGAATATTCTTCAACAAGTGAATCGGTACAATTATCTCGGAACAGTCATAACATCTGATGGGAGATGCCTTGTAGAGATTAGAACAAGAATCGCCATGGCGAAAGTAGCCTTTAGCAAGATGAAAAACATTCTGACCAATAAAAAGATGTCAATTGAAACGAGAAAAAGAGTATTGAGATGCTAAATAGAGCCTGTTCTTTTGTATGGATGTGAAACTTGGACAATGAGCAGCCTAAGCTGAAAAACATCTGATGGCTGCAAAATGTGGAAAATGCAAAGAGTACCATGGACATAGATAAATCAATGACTACAGAAGACAAATGAAAATCGTAAATTGATTAGAGAAATTAGACGTAGACAGTCAAAATTCTTTGGACATGTTACGAGAATAAATGGATTGGAGAACTTGGTGACAACTGGCAAGATCGAAGGGAACAGACCAAGAGGAAGATCGAGAAGTAAATACCTGGATGGCTTGGCCACATGGCATGGACGAGACAGGAACACTGAGCTGATCCACGACTCTGGTGATCGAGTGAAATGGCGAGTCATGACCGCCCATGCTTTCCGGCATGGCACTTGATTGATTGACTGATTAATATAGGAACCTTAATATGTAGGTGTAGAATAGGTATAGGGTAGGTATAGGAGTCGCACAATTATAATGGGATTATGCTCATAAGAAAGATGACCTTGGAAATAGTATCATGTAGATGGAAACCTATTGAACAGGAATACGTTTACTGCTCCCAGGAAAGGTACATTAATGAAGATAGTTGAAGTGGGGAATTTGAGATGATGCTAGTAATATATTTAATCAATACCTCAAAGTGTACTTACATCATTGATACTATGTTACTTGACTTCCTTTAACTGTTTCCCGGTGTGTATCATAACAAATTAAAACATAACAGTGTACCTAATTTATGTAATTATTAATTCATGTTAATATAATGACAAGAAGAAATGCTTGTGATATTGGATATGCTAAACGTTGGTGGTAAAGATCTGAAATGTTTTTAAAAATGGATGTCATTTAAGAAAAAATGATCTATGAGAGTCACTTGTATGCGGATGTCACATTTGGATAACACATTTTCTTACTTTGGTGGATATATTTCTTGATTCGGTCATTATTTTTCTAACTTTGGTTAATAGGTTTCCTCCTTTGGATAATTTTTTTTCTGCATTTGGCTAACATATTTCTTATGTTGGCCAAAATTTTTCCTAATTTGGGTATCACATTTCTTACTTAGACTACCATAATTCTTAATTCCGTAATAATTTTTCGTAATTTGGCTAATATATTTTCTTATTTCAGTCAATATATTTATAAATTTGGTTGAGATATTTCTTAATTTGGCCAGAATTTTTTTTATTAATTTGGCTTTATAAGTTTGGTCGAGCTATATCTTGCTTTTTCCACCTTTTTTTTTTCGTAATTTGGCCAACATCTTTTCCTAAATTGACCAGTCTATTTCTTAAAATAATTTCGGAAATGTAGAAGATTGATTGATTGACTGATTTAGGAACCAACATCACGGCATTCGGGGCATTCCCATAAGCGCTCCGTCCCCATCGTCAGCAGCCAGCGAAGAGTTCCAACACTAATAGTACCAGTAGCAATCTGATTATATGTATGTTATATGTAGAAGATATGAGAGGAATCACCCCTGGGGGAAATGTAACAACAATAACATTAGATATTCGACTGGTATAATATTGTTTGTAGACTGCTGAACTCATTATATGATACCGGACATACACCTTCTGAATTATGTAATTCTGAATTTATTGCAATCCCAAAGAAATCAGGAGCCTTGGAATGTGATCAACATAGAACAATTAGTATAATGAGTCACATCACCAAGATTTTGCTACGAATTATCATGCAAAGAGTGAGGAAGAAAGTACAACCTGAAATAGGGGAAGAACAATGTGGGTTTGTGGAAGGAAAGGGTACAGTAAATGCTGTGTATATGCTGCGTTCAATTATTGAACGTTCTATAGAAGTAAACAAAGATATACATATTTGCTTTATTGACTACACAAAGGTTTTTGATAGAGTAAGACATGTCAACATGGTAGATATGCTTGCAGATCTACAAATTGATGGGAAAGACATTAGACTTATAAAAAACATATATTGGAAACAATAAGCTGCCATAAGGATTGATAATGAAGTGGGACAATATCAGCCTATTAAGAGATGTGTTAGGCAGAGATATGTAATGTCTTAAGATCTTTTTTCCCTGTACAGTGATAATATGTTCAGAAATGTATAAGATATAAATGGAATCAGCATTGCTCCCCCGATGTGTTTCCACCTTGCCGTGGTGGGGGAGCTTGCGTGTCCCATCGACCCCATGTGCTTGCCGATGGGTGTAAACTACATAACGGACGGCTCGTGGGATAGGGACCAGACTAAGAGAGACACAACCTGCTGCTCTGCAGGTAAGACTGAGGATAGCAGTCAAAATCAGGCAAACGATCCCAAAATCTCAGTTCGGGCATAACCTCTAAGGCTCCCATCCGAGGTGTATGGCTGAACGTCTCTAAGCCATAAACTCTCGGAAGTGAGAGCCTGGCCGACACAAACCTACATCAAAATTGTGATGATGTGCTGAGAACGCTACATGCTCGGCGCAGATTCGTTCGATGGCTCTTAGCTGGGGGATATGAGGTATCCCCGGATGAAAGGGCCTGACCGTTACTCGCCCACAGACGCACGGAGGTAAGGTGCTGAGCCGGCAGCACATGTAGCCTACCTCGTCAGCGAGTACAAAAGGTGGAAAAACACCTCGGTTGCACGTCTCGCAGACGTCCGATAGTCTGTAACCACACTCATGGAGTGAGTGTAGTCAAAGGTGGAAAATTGTCTCGTTGACACGAAATGGAACGCCTGTCTTGCGAATCCATTACGTGGCAGCCCGAAGCGAAAGCTTGCTGTGTGGAAGCCGAAACAAGAGTCTCGAAACCCGAGGAAGGCTAACCTCATTAAAAAATGCCCGCCGGAAGCCGGAAGTGTCGTCCTACGGGTGGCAAACTAAAAATTGACACTACGCAATTACGTCCAAGTGAAATGTCTCGTCCGAATGTCTCTCGTGCTAGGAACAGCTCTGACTACCTAGTTTCCGAATGCCGCTCTTGTTCGGAACAACTCTGACTAGGTAGTTTTCCGAATGTCTGTCGTGCCTGGAACAGCTCTGACGGGCGCAACGACAAGCACATGTCCGAAAACTCGCTGAGTGGATGCCGTCTGCAAACCTGTCTGGTTTGTGCGGGAATGGCCCGGGGCAAACGAAATGACCAATATATTGAAGTGAGGATTTAAAGCAGCCATGAGCAGGACATGACGATTCCCTCGGCTAGCCCAGAACCAGGGCGTTATGTGTCGGCCCTGCAACTATGGAAGCAACCTTGGATGGCGGAAAATGCTATGGACTGTCCCTGCCTTCCTTTGAGGGATGACCGTTGTCTTCGACCGTTCTAACATGGCCAGCATGGATGTAGACGGCACCACAAAAGTGAGAGTCTCCCAGGAATGCTACCTGGTCAAAAAAGCACGCTAAAGTCGATGTGTTGGCCTACGGGTTTCGGCCCAAGGGCGCATAACAGACACACCGCAATCACATCTGAAAAAACACTCCGGATGAACGAAAAGAAGAAGAAGAATCAGCATTGTGGAAGACGAAACATCAATAACATTAGATATGCAGATGATACAGTTTTGATTGCAGAAAATGAGCAGGATCTGCAACAATTAATACATGTGGTTGTTGCACAAAGTGAACAATTGACATTAGAATTAAATTGTAAAAAGACACAGATTATGGTCGTCACTATGAAGGAAGAAACATCACAATGTAATATACAAGTAAATGGGAATATTCTTCAACAAGTGAATCGGTACAATTATCTCGGAACAGTCATAATATTTGATGGGAGATGCCTTGTAGAGCTTAGAACAAGAATCGCCATGGCGAATGTAGCCTTTAGCAAGGTGAAAAACATACTGACCAATAAAAATATGTCAATTGAAACGAGAAAAAGAGTGTTGAGATGCTACATAGAGCCTGTTATTTTGTATGGATGTGAAACATGACAATGAGCAGTCAAGCTGAGAAACATCTGATGGCTGCAGAAATGTGGTTTCTGAGGAAAATGCAAAGAATACTATGGTAAGACAGAAAAACCAATGACCAAGTACTACAGGAGACAAATGAAAATCGTAAATTGATTAGAGAAATTGGACGTAGACAGTCACAATTGATTGAACATTTGAGAAGAAATGTATTGGAGAACATAGTGACATCTGGCAAGATCGAAGGGAACAGACCAAGGGGAATACCGAGAAGTAAATACCTGGATGGCATGATCGAGACAGGAACACTGAGCTGATCCACGACTCTGGTGATTGAGTGAAATGGCGAGTCATGACCGCCCACTCTTTCCGGCATGGCACATGATTGATTGATTGAGACAATTAGCAATCTGCAAAATTTAGTAGAAGCGGTTGTTGGACACAGTAAACAACTAGGGTTAGAATTAACTTGTCTGAAATAGGTGCCTTTAAAAAGAAAGACACACCACAATATAATATACAGGTAAATGAGAATATTCTTAAAACAAAGTGATTCATTGCAACCATATTGGAACAATCTTATGGAAGGTACCATGAAGAGTTTACAAGAAGTGCCCTGGTGAAAGTAGTCTTTTGCCATGTGGATAACATATTGTGATTGTTTGAATCACGGGAAAATGTAAATAATATCATGAGTAGTAGAGGCTGGCTTCCAGACCCCACTTTTAGCCTCCATAGTAGTGTTTATGAAGGAAATATGGGTAAAGTGGCTCCAGCCTGGAGGCTGAAGGAAATATTTTTTGGGCGGGTGAAATTTTTTTCGGCGTGCCTGGTGGGAATTTTTTCGTGGGAACGGGTTTTTTGACGCTGCCTGGTGGGGTGTAAAAAGTAATTAAATGTTTAGTTGGTTCTGGAAACCGAAGGGGAGGGGTATAAGGTGGTGGCGTAGACATAATGCGTAGTGATAGACAAGGGTGTGATGGGTCGTGGTTATACTCGAAGTAAGAGGTCTTGGCGTAGACATAATGTGTAGTGATAAACAAGGGTGTGATGGGTCGTGGTTATACTCGAAGTAAGAGGTGGTTACTATCATCTAAACAGTGTGATAGTAGTGAAGGGTGGTATATTCACCGATTACAAAGGAAAGCGTATAAAGTTATAATGGGTATGGTGGTAAGGGGTATTAGTGATCAAGTAGGAGTGATATAGGGGTGGTCATAAATATAATAAGAGGTGTTCGCAATTACACACTGGTCAACCAGTGGTCAAGTGGTCAAGTAAGGGCCAAGTAGTCAAGTAAGGAAATTTTAGGGAAAAGTGATTGTAATGAGATGGTGATGATTAAAGAGTGGTAAATTAGTGGTCAAGCAGTGGTCAAGCAGTGGTCAAGTGGTCAAATAAGGAAAATTTTAGGGAAAATTGGTCGTAGCGACATGGTAATGCTTAAATTAGTGGTAAATTAGTGGTCAAGTAGTGGTCAAGCAGTGGTCAAGCGGTGGGTAAGTGATGAAAATTTTAGGGAAATGTTAGGGAAAAGTGATTGTAATGAGATGGTAATGTTTAAAGGGTGGTAAATTAGTGGTCAAGTAGTGGTCAAGTAGTGGTCAAGCAGTGTGTAAGTGAGGAAAATTTTAGGGAAATTTTAGGGAAAAGTGGTTGTAATGAGATGGTGATGATTAAAGAGTGGTAAATTAGTGGTCAATCAGTGGTCAAGGAGTGGTCAAGTAAGGAAAATTTTAAGGAAAATTGGTCGTAGTGACATGGTGATGATTAAATTAGTGGTAAATTAATGATCAAGTAGTGGTCAAGCAGTGGTCAAGCGGTGTGTAAGTGAGGCAAATTTTAGGGAAATTTTAGGGAAAAGTGATTGTAATGAGATGGTGATGATTAAAGGGTGGTAAATTAGTGGTCAAGTAGTGGTCAAGCAGTGGTCAAGTGGTCAAGTGAGGAAATTTTAGGGGAAAAGTGATTGTAGCGACATGGTGATGCTTAAAGGGTGGTAAATTAGTGGTCAAGTATTGGTCAAGCAGTGGTCAAGGGGTCGAGTGACCACTTAAATTGTAGAGGACGATGTGCCTAAGATTATGGTAGTGATTAAAGTGATCGATGACGTGGTCAAGCAGAGGTCAAGCAGTGGTCAAGTAGTCAAGTAAGGAAATTGTAGGGGAAAGTATGTATAGTGCAATGGTGGTGGGTAAAGTGAGGAAGAATCAATAGTAGTGATAATACTACTACGAATATTAGCGACAAGCACAAAGACAACCAAGTACATACTTGATACACACAAATACAAAGACAATGAAACACACACACACACGTACACACATACAGATACAAAGGCAACCATACCATTACTACTCTCACAACAACAGCTATACACAAGTACACACCCATAATCAAAGACACAAATACACACACACACACACACACACATACAAACACAAAGGCAACCATACACAGACAACCCATACCATTACTACTGTCATCACAAGTACACACACTTGATACACTTGTACATACAGACCTACAAGCACACAAGAACACTCAAAGACAAATACAAAGACACACCCATACCATTACTACTGTCACTATCAACAGATATACACACGTGCAGAGACAGCACAGACACACTCGTACCATTACTACTGTCATCACAACCAGTACAGACACACTCACCCATACACAAGAACACTCAAACACAAAGACACAGACACACTTGTACATACACATACACACCCATCGCCTAGGATTACTACTGTCATCACAACTATACACAAGTACACACCCATAATCAATTATACAAATAAACACCTACAAACAAAAACACACAAAGACACAGACACACTTGTACATACAGACACAGAAGTACAGACAATCCATACTATTACTACTGTCATCACAACTATACACAGACACACCCATACACACTTGATACACTTATACATACAGACCTACAAGCACAAAGTCAACCACACACAGCCATAAACAAATACACAAAGACGGTCACACTTGTACATACAGACCTACAAGCACAAAGTCAACCACACACAGCCATAAACAAATACACAAAGACGGTCACACTTCTACTTACAGACCTACAACATCACAACTATACACAAGTACATACCCATAATCAATTACACAAATACACACCTACAACCACAAAGACACCCAAGTACACACATGTACACACTTGATACACACAAATACAAAGACAACCATACACAGACACACCCATATCATTACTACTGGCATCACAACTATACACAAGTACACACTTGATACACTTGTACATACAGACACATAAGAACAAAGAGGGCCACACAAACCATTACTACTGGTACCAGTACAGATACACTCACCCATAAGACTAAACTATACAAACCACATACCCCCTTTTGGTAAAGAACGCGGATGTCCGAGAAAGCCCCTACGTCATCAACGCCATGTGTAAAACACATTAAGTATGAGTCATCGGTTTGTAGGGAAGCAGGCGTGAGAATAGCTTGTCTAACTGCCACGTCAGCTACGTCGTGTGCAGAACCAGTGTATAAAATAGAAGGCGTCTCTTGTGAGCTCAGTACCAGTTCACGGGCTGACTTGGGTATCTACAGAGGTGCTTCAGGCTGGTGTGAGCAGTGTAGTAAGCAGATATTGTTCACGTGCTGACTTGGCTAGCTACATCGGTGAAACAGGTTGGTGTGAGCGTTATTCGTGTAGTAACCAGCTATTATTCACATACTGACTTGGCTAGCTACAGCAGTGAAACTTGGTGTGAGCCTTATTCGTGTCGTTGGCCTCTGATAAAACAGTGAAACATTGTATACACCAGAACTTTTTGGTGGTGTAAGAAAGCGAGAAAAACAGTTTATCAATATGACCACCAGATCTACTTTCACGTGTTCAGTGTGCGACAAAGCCTATTGTGATAAGTATACCCTTAATCGTCACATTCGGACCATTCACGAGGGGAAAGACCAAGTATATCCCTGTCAGTTATGTGATAAGGTGTATAATACGAACGATGGCCTACAAAAACACAAACGAATACGTCATCAGCCACGTATGAATACACCAAACACTCCAATACCAGAGACGACAGCACCACCTGTCTATTTACACCATCATCGTAGTCTAACGCAAGTACCAGACTGCCACCACTGTATCTTCAATGATAACCTTACCCGTCATAATAGGAACATTCACAATGATTATCCCTGTCAGTTACGTGACAATCTATACAATTCGAACCTACAACGGTACTTACATCACCAGACATCACGAGAACGAACGACACCCTTAGACACCCTGGCAACAAGTCCACTCATAGTAGCAGAGGATATCCAACCAAATGATAGAGACAGTTTGGCAGCCCTTAAGGCGTACTGCAAGGACCTATCGCTTATGCTACCCAATCAAGTGGTAGTATTAGAAAAAAGTGTCGACCACCGCTATCGGGTGGTTTTGGTATGATAAAAAGAAGTATTCAGATATCTTGTATGATATCTCATACATGTCTTTATTCTGGATCCGAAACAAATAAGGTATGTGTGATGACTTCGACAACAACAGTGTTTTTGATAGTCAACCAGCAGAGCCCAGAAGAATGAAGATCACTAATCCAGAACTTTTTGGTGTTTCACTAAGCATCTATGTCATTGATTTTATCTTATATCACTAAACTGTTTTTCACTAATCATGTTAACTGTCATGGGTGTTTCAATGGAGCACGTGTACACTGGAGGTGTTGAAGTTCTTGGTGATGTAACCATTTTGTATTAGAAAGCAACCAAGACTGTGGAGAGATGAGTGCTGTATAAGGGTTTCTGTACCAGATACGGTGAAGGTCTTTGGTAAAGTAAAACAAGGAAAGGGGTGACATTGATAGCGTCTTTTCAGATAAGACACAATTGACTACAGAAGTTACATTTCTTTCTTAGTTTTGTGGACTTACTTTTTCCATAGCTATTTCTGTACTTGACCTTTTCCCTTTTGGTGACTTATTTATAAGTTTAGTTGAAATATTTCTGTCTTTGGACGATGTTTTTCATATTTGGTTATTTTTATAATGTTTGAATTTTGATCAACCTTTTAGTTGTAATATTTATAAGCTTGGTCGAGACATTTCTCTCTTTAGGTCTTTTCGCCTTTGGTTATTTTTTCCTAGATTTTATACATTTGACTGTTCTGTATTTGCCATAACTTCTTCTAAGACATTGTTCATGTCTGGTAATGTAAGCTCTGAGCCGACAAGACAACGTCATGAAAACAAAACCAATAAAGAAAATCAACAAAAAAAACTTGGTTTCAATATATCAAAGAATGTATTATTCATCAAAACACTTTAGTGATATAAGAAAAAATCAATGACATACATGATTAGTGAAAAACAGTTTAGTGATATATCGTAAGAAAAAAAAATCAATGACATAGATGATTAGTGAAAAACAGTATAATGATATAAGATAAAATCAAGGGCATACATGCTTAGTGAAAAACACTTTAGTGATATAAGATAAAATCAAGGGCATACATGATTAGTGAAAAACACTTTAGTGATATAAGAAAAAATCAAGGGCATACATGATTAGTGAAAAACAGTTTAGTGATATAAGATAAAATCAATGACATAGATGCTTAGTGAAACACCAAAAAGTTCTGGATTAGTGATCTTCATTCTTCTGGGCTCTGCTGGTTGACTATCAAAAACACTGTTGTTGTCGAAGTCATCACACATACCTTATTTGTTTCGGATCCAGAATAAAGACATGTATGAGATATCATACAAGATATCTGAATACTTCTTTTTATCATACCAAAACCACCCGATAGTTGTGGTCGACACTTTTTTCTAATACTACCACTTGATTGGGTAGCATAAGCGATAGGTCCTTGCAGTACGCCTTAAGGGCTGCCAAACTGTCTCTATCATTTGGTTGGATATCCTCTGCTACTATGAGTGGACTTGTTGCCAGGGTGTCTAAGGGTGTCGTTCGTTCTCGTGATGTCTGGTGATGTAAGTACCGTTGTAGGTTCGAATTGTATAGATTGTCACGTAACTGACAGGGATAATCATTGTGAATGTTCCTATTATGACGGGTAAGGTTATCATTGAAGATACAGTGGTGGCAGTCTGGTACTTGCGTTAGACTACGATGATGGTGTAAATAGACAGGTGGTGCTGTCGTCTCTGGTATTGGAGTGTTTGGTGTATTCATACGTGGCTGATGACGTATTCGTTTGTGTTTTTGTAGGCCATCGTTCGTATTATACACCTTATCACATAACTGACAGGGATATACTTGGTCTTTCCCCTCGTGAATGGTCCGAATGTGACGATTAAGGGTATACTTATCACAATAGGCTTTGTCGCACACTGAACACGTGAAAGTAGATCTGGTGGTCATATTGATAAACTGTTTTTCTCGCTTTCTTACACCAACAAAAAGTTCTGGTGTATACAATGTTTCACTGTTTTATCAGAGGCCAACGACACGAATAAGGCTCACACCAAGTTTCACTGCTGTAGCTAGCCAAGTCAGTATGTGAATAATAGCTGGTTACTACACGAATAACGCTCACACCAACCTGTTTCACCGATGTAGCTAGCCAAGTCAGCACGTGAACAATATCTGCTTACTACACTGCTCACACCAGCCTGAAGCACCTCTGTAGATACCCAAGTCAGCCCGTGAACTGGTACTGAGCTCACAAGAGACGCCTTCTATTTTATACACTGGTTCTGCACACGACGTAGCTGACGTGGCAGTTAGACAAGCTATTCTCACGCCTGCTTCCCTACAAACCGATGACTCATACTTAATGTGTTTTACACATGGCGTTGATGACGTAGGGGCTTTCTCGGACATCCGCGTTCTTTACCAAAAGGGGGTATGTGGTTTGTATAGTTTAGTCTTATGGGTGAGTGTATCTGTACTGGTACCAGTAGTAATGGTTTGTGTGGCCCTCTTTGTTCTTATGTGTCTGTATGTACAAGTGTATCAAGTGTGTACTTGTGTATAGTTGTGATGCCAGTAGTAATGATATGGGTGTGTCTGTGTATGGTTGTCTTTGTATTTGTGTGTATCAAGTGTGTACATGTGTGTACTTGGGTGTCTTTGTGGTTGTAGGTGTGTATTTGTGTAATTGATTATGGGTATGTACTTGTGTATAGTTGTGATGTTGTAGGTCTGTATGTAGAAGTGTGACCGTCTTTGTGTATTTGTTTATGGCTGTGTGTGGTTGACTTTGTGCTTGTAGGTCTGTATGTACAAGTGTGACCGTCTTTGTGTATTTGTTTATGGCTGTGTGTGGTTGACTTTGTGCTTGTAGGTCTGTATGTATAAGTGTATCAAGTGTGTATGGGTGTGTCTGTGTATAGTTGTGATGACAGTAGTAATAGTATGGATTGTCTGTACTTCTGTGTCTGTATGTACAAGTGTGTCTGTGTCTTTGTGTGTTTTTGTTTGTAGGTGTGTATTTGTATAATTGATTATGGGTGTGTACTTGTGTATAGTTGTGATGACAGTAGTAATCCTAGGCGATGGGTGTGTATGTGTATGTACAAGTGTGTCTGTGTCTTTGTGTTTGAGTGTTCTTGTGTATGGGTGAGTGTGTCTGTACTGGTTGTGATGACAGTAGTAATGGTACGAGTGTGTCTGTGCTGTCTCTGCACGTGTGTATATCTGTTGATAGTGACAGTAGTAATGGTATGGGTGTGTCTTTGTATTTGTCTTTGAGTGTTCTTGTGTGCTTGTAGGTCTGTATGTACAAGTGTATCAAGTGTGTGTACTTGTGATGACAGTAGTAATGGTATGGGTTGTCTGTGTATGGTTGCCTTTGTGTTTGTATGTGTGTGTGTGTATTTGTGTCTTTGATTATGGGTGTGTACTTGTGTATAGCTGTTGTTGTGAGAGTAGTAATGGTATGGTTGCCTTTGTATCTGTATGTGTGTACGTGTGTGTGTGTTTCATTGTCTTTGTATTTGTGTGTATCAAGTATGTACTTGGTTGTCTTTGTGCTTGTCGCTAATATTCGTAGTAGTATTATCACTACTATTGATTCTTCCTCACTTTACCCACCACCATTGCACTATACATACTTTCCCCTACAATTTCCTTACTTGACTACTTGACCACTGCTTGACCTCTGCTTGACCACGTCATCGATCACTTTAATCACTACCATAATCTTAGGCACATCGTCCTCTACAATTTAAGTGGTCACTCGACCCCTTGACCACTACTTGACCACTGCTTGACCACTACTTGACCACTAATTTACCACCCTTTAAGCATCACCATGTCGCTACAATCACTTTTCCCCTAAAATTTCCTCACTTGACCACTTGACCACTGCTTGACCACTACTTGACCACTAATTTACCACCCTTTAATCATCACCATCTCATTACAATCACTTTTCCCTAAAATTTCCCTAAAATTTTCCTCACTTACCCACCGCTTGACCACTGCTTGACCACTACTTGACCACTAATTTACCACTAATTTAAGCATTACCATGTCGCTACGACCAATTTTCCCTAAAATTTTCCTTATTTGACCACTTGACCACTGCTTGACCACTGCTTGACCACTAATTTACCACTCTTTAATCATCACCATCTAATTACAATCACTTTTCCCTAAAATTTCCTTACTTGACTACTTGGCCCTTACTTGACCACTTGACCACTGGTTGACCAGTGTGTAATTGCGAACACCTCTTATTATATTTATGACCACCCCTATATCACTCCTACTTGATCACTAATACCCCTTACCACCATACCCATTATAACTTTATACGCTTTCCTTTGTAATCAGTGAATATACCACCCTTCACTACTATCACACTGTTTAGATGATAGTAACCACCTCTTACTTCGAGTATAACCACGACCCATCACACCCTTGTTTATCACTACACATTATGTCTACGCCACCACCTCTTACTTCGAGTATAACCACGACCCATCACACCCTTGTCTATCACTACGCATTATGTCTACGCCACCACCTTATACCCCTCCCCTTCGGTTTCCAGAACCAACTAAACATTTAATTACTTTTTACACCCCACCAGGCAGCGTCAAAAAACCCGTTCCCACGAAAAAATTCCCACCAGGCACGCCGAAAAAAATTTCACCCGCCCAAAAAATATTTCCTTCAGCCTCCAGGCTGGAGCCATTTTACCCATATTTCCTTCATAAACACTACTATGGAGGCTAAAAGTGGGGTCTGGAAGCCAGCCTCTACTACTATCATGGGCAGATAGAAAAAAAAAACAACCAATGAAAGCCTTAAACTGTTTAGAGAAATTATACGTAGACAGTAATTTTTTTTATTCTTTTCTTTTGGACACGCTATGAGAAGAAACTTCTTTTCACAACCTGGTCTGGACATTTAACGCTGACCACTTTCCGATTTTAATTTTACGTTTTGTTCATGATTCCTAGTATTATGTTTATTTGGTGGCTTATCAAAGTGGTTATCTGTATACAGCGTCCAGTCATTTGTAGTGCTGGCCCTCGCTATCCAGCGACTTTGTTTACATCAAAATTTCTTGTTCACAAATTATACACAGTGAAAGACATACATCATATTTATTACAACTCTCACACACACACACCCACATTTCTGTTTGTGACAGACATGACGTCATATGAGTTAGATCCATTAGCAGACTTGAACCAACGAGGCAGTCAGTGCAGCTTTCTGCTGGATCGAGAATACGATACACACACACATCATGATTGTAACTGACCCATAAAGCATGCTGAGGAAGGTGAGGACAGGCAAGCTTCGGGCAGACTGGCTTGCTTCGCTTTGGGGGTTACGGGTGGCAAGCATCACCTGGACCTTTTCTCCGGGGCATGCCAGTGTGCTGGGGAATGAACAGGCGGACAGATTGGCTGGCTCTGCAAAACTTGGTGGAGTATTGATGCATGACAAGGCAGACGTGGTTGCGGCCTTGTGGGAGCACGTGTACACCTCGGAGGAGCAAATGGATCACCATGGTCTGGCAAGAATGAGACAGCGAGGAGTGACGAGGGGATCTGGCTGGCGCTAGGCGCTCAGAGGAAAAGCGAGACGGACATATAATCAGATTGCTATTGGTGTTGGAACTCTTCGCTGGCTGCTGAGGATGGGGACGGAGCGCTTATGGGAATGCCCTGGTTGCTGTGATGTTGGTTCCTAAATCAGTCAATCAATCAATCAATCACTTGAACCAACTCGACTGGTAGATGTAACGATACATAGTGTCATATGACAGTTTTATAACGCTACCAGGATCCATTGGTAATCAACACATACCCATCCTACTGCTACACGGCAGCCACTGCGGGTTAGGTTTCCGGAGTCCAATAGCCAATAGGCCAGAAGTCTTAACCCTCAACAACGAAGACCGATTGTATAGTGTGTTTATTTTTGTCTGCCCCAATATAAAATTCCATATCTCAGTAACCACCTGAAGGAAAATGTTGCGATTTAGTATATAACCTTATCATTATGTCCACCCAACAAAACAAATTTTGTTCTGGAGATTTTGCAGAAGATTTCAAAGTTTGTTTATATGCGGTATATAATTTACGGGTCAGAGATGAAATTCATAATTTTAAATGTTTTCAAAATAATTGATCGTGAATGACGGCATTCATTTCTGGACATACTACAGTAACGGTCCCTCAGTGATGACCAGTAATTTTTGCCTTAAATAATAAAAACTAACCTCTACCAGGCTTCGAACTTGTCACCTCCATGTTATGACGGCTCCTTTCTGTAGGAACATGTGTACTTCGGTACATGACACTGGACACCCACTCACATAACCATGCCACTCAACCACAATCTTAACAATGAAAAACTGATGCATGCACACAGACCACTGAGTCTGCACTTAGAGATATGGGTCGCAAATTGCCTGTCTTCAAGTATGTGCAATATGTATCAATGAATATTGATTTTTTTAAAATCCCACGTAGACTGTAATTGATACGAATATAGTGGCTCTCTCATCGGTTATGTTATGTTTAGTTTAGTACACACCAGTAAAATGGAGACCGATAAATTTGGGAGTTAAATTCATATAACAGCGTTATAACCCTTTCGCGGCCAGTGGGGTCACTCGGGTTACATTCCTACCTGTTTGGATGGACAAGATGGCTCCACTTTTATGTATCACCTCTCACACCAACTAGCCAGTCATTAACCCCTTAACAACGATTGTAAGCACTTATCTAGCCACTTATCAACGCATCCACCGGTTAACAACAAATGGAAGCCTTTATTTAACCACTCGCCCACTCCGTCCCTTAACATGGAAAGGATGTATTTATCTAGCCACCCTTCCACTCACCCACCTCTGAACAACGAGTGCAAGCCTTTATCTAGCCACTCCTCCACTCACCAACCCCCTTAACAAGGAATGAACATATTTATCTAGACATTGCTACTTCCATTAACAAGGAATTGACGTATTTACCTAGACACTCTGCCACTCGCCCACCGCTTAACAATGATCGGAAGCGCTTATCTAGCCTTTCGTCCACTCGCCCATCCTTTAACAATGAACCGGAGCCTTCATCTAGAACATCACTCGATCACTTGTCTCCAAACAAGAAACGGGCGTGTTTATCAAGCCACTCCCTCACTCGCCCACCCCTTGGCAACGATCAGAAGCACTTATATAGCCCCTCCTCCACTCACCCACCCACAACAATGAATGGAAAAAAGTTTTGCCACTCCACTCGACCAATCCGTCCCTTAACAAGGAACGGAAAATTTATCTAGCCACTCCACTACTCGCCCACCCCTTAACAATGATTAGAAACACTTATCTAGCCTTTCCTCTTCTCACCCACCCATTAACAATGAACGAGAGCCTTTATCTAGTAACTCCATCATCTCTTCACAAGGAATGGGCGTATTTATCTAGCCTCTTTGCCTATCCCTTAACACTAAGCCATACCCACTGCAACCAATAATAACTGCCATCTTTACTTTTTACGGTTTTCATTTGACAGTCTGTAATCCATATCTGTACCCCTAAACATGTTATCAGTTATCAGTTGGGGTATCTTCATTGCACTCCGGACATGTCCATAGGTGCTCAGATCCTGTAACAGTACGTGTACAGAGGATCAACAAGTAACTTCTGATGTATTCATTTTAAAACAGGTTTATTGGTTTATGATGACCGATACAAAATCCAGAGACCACTAAATATGATGTTGTCTTGTCTCGTCTCGGCTTTGGTGGTCACTACCCAAAACAACCTACGTCACGACTTGAGCATCCTCTAACTGTTCTATCAGGATGCTCAAGCGTGCTTTAATCTTGCACACCTAAGCCAATGGTATTCCTTCTGCTACACCTCCCTTTCTTTAAAAAGACTTTTCTTCTTCAAAAGTCTTAACTCCTAACCCCTTTATCCTACACCTTCTCTCCTTCCCCCCATAATTTCTCTAAGCCCCAAACTAACTCTATCTTAAGTAAATATTTCCTTCCAATTGTACCTCATCCTCGTGCCACATAGCAAACCACTATGAAGTTATATTTCTTCTTCGTTTCTGGCTCTTCAAAAAAAAACATAACATAACATATATTGATTACATATCTTATCATAAAAACCCCTTCTTGTATAGGTATCTATTATATCTCAATAATATTTAAATCTCAGTTTTATACAATACATCATAACACATATGGGTACCTTTTTGAAATACTTCTTCTTCTCTTCATAAGCAATCCGCTTAACCCTTCTTATCACGAACTCAAAAATTCAAAACGCTGTACTCTTCCGATACTACCTCAACTCTCTATTGTCATCACTACCCGTATTACCTCCACATTACTACTTCTCCACTTTCAACCAACCTAAAATCACTCGCATACGATAGGAAGACAAAGAATCGGTGGCCACCGGAATTTAAAAGAAGCAGAACTCTTTCTCACAAAAACCACACTCACCTAAACCACACTCACCTTTACCCCCCTATGTCATCTGAGACTTTATGTAATAAAGTCTAAAACAATTATATATCTCCCACAGTTCACTTATACCACTTATTGTGGCAACAGTTTACGCTGCTATCTACAGCATCAAGCACCAACTATCAAACATTTTATTCACTCCCAAATGTCTATATATTACAGACATTACACAAATCAAAAAGGTCCACCATCCCTCAAGACCTCTTTCTCCATTATACACATCACTTCACTAATTTTCTCCTATACCTCACTCAGAATTCCCTCTTAATCTCGCCGAAAACTTCAGCAACCCACTAATGTCCATTTATTATGGGCATTTCTCCTGAACCTCAATTTATGCCGTTATCAACAGCAACAATATACCGCTACTGAACTCATGTCTGTGACTGCTTGCAATCAACGTTATTCTTTCTCAGTCCATATGTTACGGACCCCCAAAACCCCATTTAATCTATGTTCTCTGTGACCACAGCACTCTACACTGACAATTGTTTATTTCTCACTAACGTACTTACCCCCCCCCCCTTTTCTATTGTATTGATATCCCCAGTATATAGTTATTTTTCGGAGTAAAACTTGGCATTCAATTCATGTTTTACTATTTGTCTTCACACTGTCTGGCGTAGCACGTTACCCACTTCTTCTTCTATAAGCCAGCGATCTCATGTCTATTATGAAATTTCTATTACATCATGGCTTTAAATCTATGTTAACATGCGACCCCGTGGAAACCATGTTATAAACTTTCCCCACATTTACCCCACTGTTGTATACGTTAGTCACGTTAATCTTTTCTTCCCCAATATGGCATCCAATCCATATATATATTCAATCAATGCTGACTTAATGCAGCTCCTATTTTTAACTCCCGCAGAACCCCTTTTCTTGAGTAGTAACCCCATTTAAGTATGGCAATCCCACCAACAGAATATACTCATGAACTTATTATTCACAAAGAGAATGTGTCTCTCTTCTAGTCCTCATCAGTGTATTAACCATTTTCTGAACGAAGGGTTTTATATAAAGCCCCATGTATTGCCTTTACTCTAGACAAAACCATAACTGTTTGTAAACTAATTACTATTTGTAAACAAGGTAATTACTATTCAACATACAAGACAATTCAAGTTAAATTATGAGTCAACCAACAAAATAAAACAACAGGATGTCATACCCCCCAGGTTTTGAACTGTTTATCCCCAACATCAAAACATGCATCAATTTAAATTAAAAGAAAATACCTAGTTTTATCTAACACTACTGGTCTCTTTTACGGACCAGTGGTTTGTACGCAAAAGACTAAAAACACAACAATCCTATTCTAATATCAAATGGTGATAATCATTTTACAAGACCAATATCAAGCAAAAAAATATACTATACATATTCAATCAACATTGGTCTCTTATACTAACCAATGAAATACATATCTATTCCCACAAGTCATGCCTATTCCGTTATTCTTATAACAGATAAAACAAAACAACTCAATTTTCACATTGGGCAGTAGGGAGAGTTTTGTGTGATATTCACTGGCACAGGAACGGAGCATAATGGGGACGACCCGTTGCTGTGAAGTTGGAACTGTGACTAACTAACTAACTAACTAACTTAATGCTAAGCATTAACCCCAAAATATATATATATATCTGTTATCTACAGACCAATTCTTAACTTAGAACAATATCTGTTCTCTCAACCAAAAGTCAATAATCAACAATTGACTGTACTTTTTCTGGATTATCTCTCCCCCCCCCCCCTAATATTTCACTCTTTACAAAACTAATTCCTAACACATTACAATATTTGTAATATAACCTAAACAACCACTGTAAACTACAGGTCAACTCATTTTATCTATTACCAGTGTGACGGCTATCCCAATGTCATCTACCAGTCATCTATCTACTAATAGAACCTGTGGCTCGGCACACCAATTGTTTCCCTTGGATTTGTACCAAGAATTACTACAACTACTTAATCATTACCGTTAACTACGGTATCTCCACCATGCTACATCCAACAAAATAAATGTCTCACCACAACAACTCTAAACACTCTAAACTTTCTCTTAACTTCGTTCACACACCGCGATGGTAAACCAGTCACACCATCGTAACACGTTCTATAGTGCTCTATTTATAATGTTCTGACTTTCATTTAGCTAATTACTTTCTCTCCTTCTCTTGCTTACTCCTATTTATCGGGACTCTTATCAAAAACAGTAAACAACACCACACATGACTAACGAGAAATCTCACTTCGACTGGGCAAACCATATTCTCTCAATTCTCTCTATCAGGCATTCTTGCTTCGACATGTCTCTGCCAACACTCCTAAATCTGTTTCATGAAACATCATTCAAAATGTTAACTCTCTTTCAGTCAGCCTGTCATACAATTTTCATAAATTCCGTCCAAGATCACACATTCCAAACAAAAGACATCACACCTTTCTAATCACCTACTTTAACAATTTAACACAAGCAAAACAGAGGCAACGACTATAACCAAAGAAGAAGAAACAACAACAAGTAAAGAGTCTCAAGTGCATAGAAAGTATAATATCATCAAATGGCAAACCAGAAGATGAGATTGAAAACAGGTGCAATAAGGCTAATCAACTCTCTGGACAAATGGACAACCATGTATCAATAACTACCAAGCCTAAGCGTGTCGATCACTTCCACCCACATTGACACAAGATATATCAATCGCGCAACTACTATCAATCGCTTGACAAAATTTTTTCCATGTACTCCACTTATACAGCGTCTCAAAACCTCACTCCTGCTTCACTCAGCGCGACGAACACCTGTTTGTCTACACTCACGCACGGACTAAACGCCTCGTACATGCATGCGGTACTTATCACTTGCCGTCATCCTATCCATACTCGACGCACATATGTTTGTCTACATTTTTACACCTGCAAGAACAACGGATTACCAGACGAACTACTTCAACACTCAACAGGACTTTCACAATTCAACTGTTTTCTTATTTCTACTTTTCTCAATCATTCACTCCTTTTCAAAGGTCAGAACCTATATTTTATCTCTCGCAAACTATATCTCTTTTACACACTAACCAGTATTATCAACGATCTCTCAGAACCAACCTCATTCCGCTGAGCCACTAACTTCGTAACTATCATTCTATACTTCTCCACACAACAACTTTCTCAGATTTAATCACCTCTTCTTTCTCCGCACGCATCATGTAATTACGTCCCCCTCACCAAGAACTCTTATTCTTCAAGCTTCCACAGTCTTTTACTCTTAATACTCTTGCACTCCACTGGCTATTTCACACATGATACTCACTTTCTCCTTAATCTATATCTCCTCATCAGACACTCTCTGCCAATTGGTTCATCTGCCAATGCTACTATACCTACTTCTCAAACTACCAAGCGAAACTATCTCAGACATCACGTCATAGTCCTGCGTCGAACCAATTCTAGTACAAGCATTCATACTTAGTTTATCTCTCTCTCTGCTAATTCTGTGCTGAATCTACCCTACTTTAATCACACTAGTTATACATCACTCAACGTAATCAACTCTCTCTCTTATCCATTCCGGACAAGGGACATTTCAATTTCTACCTTGTTTACTCTCCCTACACCAAAACCAAACACAAGATATTCTTTATAACGTATCCACGTAGAATATTCTATCAGTTGCCGTGCCTCTCTATTCTCAACAACACTATTGCCTACCCTGTACCATGTGATGCTACACCAAAAAAAATTCATCTGCCTATTTTAGACAGTTCATATGTATCTGCTCAAACCGCAATTCCTCTCATAAGCTAAAACAATTCCATATGTCCTTCCTCACCCAAGGAATTTTAACAATTATAGAGTGCATCTAAGCCAAATATTTCATTGTCTGCCAGTACATTAGTACGTCTTTCTTCAATTATGTCATCTTCACTATCTGTTGTTAATCTGTTGTTAAAGTACTCAGGTCTTAAGGTCATATATTCTTCTAATTTTCTTAAGTCACTTTCTGTCGTCGAGTAAATTTCCGCTATCTGTCTATTACTATTCTTCTTCTTAAATGCTTTCTTTCTATTTCCGTTATTTGCGTCGGTCTGCTCACTGTTTTTTTGTATATCTTACATAGCGTTTATATCTCCCCATTTCGTCTTCAGATGATACACTGATAATAGTTCCCTCATCAGACTCATAATAGTTTACTGCAGACACGTCGATCCTATTCCCATAGTCGGCTTTAGAACGTCTGACTTTCTTCCTATCTACACCTCTATTCCTCATACTCTGGTTCTGTACAACTCCCATATCTTTACCTGAAATATTCTCTCCATAACCTGAACTCTCACTCCTAACATTCCTACACCATTTAGGAATTAATTTAATGTCTATACCTGAGGAACTTGACATACCATTCGTCGTACCTCTATTAACCATCATACTATTACTTTTCCTCACCTGTCTCTTTTCGTCTTTGGTTCTCGTCTGTTTATCTTTTTTAATTTCAACCGTGTCTCCTTTAATCAAGTGAGTTTGTTTTGACTGAGTCTCTACTAACTCGGTTTGACTTCCCTTCGTTATCTTGCTGGTTGGTTGTACCTGGACTTTTTTCTCTACTGTATCAACTTGTGTCTGTGTGTTTTCTTCTACCACTTCAATCACCTGTGTCTGAGTCTCTTGGTCTATTTTCTTCTTTTCTTGTCTAAGAGTCAGATTCGCAACCAGCTTAGTAGTTGAATTCCTACTTACGTTTTCTACTCTGTTCTTTGACCCTGACCTCAGATACTGTCTCCGTCTTTGTTCAAACCAGTCGTCACGTTTTTTCCTAGCATTCGTGCTATGGGACGGCCAATTCCATAATTTCTTGGAAAGGTCTCTCTCATGACATTTATACCGGTCCGACTTTTCACTATTACGTCTAATCTCACCGTCTTTTACCCTATATACATCATGCCTTGGTTCGTCATAACCAACCGCATAATCAAAACCATATTGTCTCCTGTTTTTATTAAATAGTGGCTGTCTCCTGTTATTCTTTCCTACTCTATTGCAGTCTACCTTAAATCTATAAGGCTCTTGTCTAGTCGTTCTGTTCTGCAACGTTTCTACAAAATTTTCTACTTCATTAACTGCTACTTTTAACTCTCCCAACCATGTACTGACACGTTTCAACTCTATATGGAGGTAATTCATATTTATTTCTCTGTAATTTATATCAATCTTAAAACAATATGCCTACTTCTTCCTCTGTATATTTCTTGTTACCTGAAACAAAAACTCGTCTTGAGCTTTGCTGAAATAATGTATGTTTCTCTACTGTGCTATGTTGGGTCTGCCTGTTGCCATACCTTGTTGTTTCATGACTGTGTTGAGTTTACCTATTACCGTTCCTAACCCAGTCAAGACTTGTGCCAGTGAACTTTGTTCTTCTGCCATGCTGAAATATTTCACTATACACTTATACAAGCAACCTTACATTTATAACAATTTATCTAAATGATCTTATTTACATCACACAAAAAAACATTCTCCTAGTAGTTACACTTTAACTAATTACCGTCGACCATGTCTTCCCTTGATCCAAGAGAAAAGTGAATTCACGTACGTTAGCTGAAAATTTTCCTTGCTAAGGTTCACGTATAACACAAACTTCTGGAGTCCGTATTAATTGAAGCCATCCAACCGATTACGTAATTTCAGTGACATCCTTCTTCCAACGTCTCAGGTTTCGCTACTTTCAGCCCCTGGACGGGCCCCTACCAGTCTTGAGGTTTCTTTTCACCCTAACAGGGCTCTTCAAGGCGTCGACTTGAAAGCGGCTCTAGCGATAAAGCGATTTAATTTGGGTCCCCTCTTCAGCAAGCCGGCAACCGAGTTTGCCTAACCACTTCCGAGGGTTCCCTATTGAGGTTTTCGCTTTGATTGTTGAAAAACATTCTGATATGCTAGAGTTCAGTTCAGGATGAGCAAACGCGCTTGTCTTCTTCTTCTTCTTCTTCTTCAGCGTTCCGAGCCATTGAGGTTCTTTGCTGCAAATACAATCCGTCTCCATTCGTCTCTCTGGTGGACCTTCTCTTGCCAGTCGTTGATTCCAAGTGCTTGTAGGTCTGTACATGTATTATCTCGCTTGTACTTTTTCGTAATTTCCAAACGAAGGAGCGATAGGCTTGTCTCAATATAAACTGTGTCGTATTTCTTCAGGTACTCCAGGTCAAGGTTCAATTAGTATAACGGCTTTTGAGTTCGTAAGTGATCTTGATATACGGAAGATAACAGCTCCTTCAAAACGAGTTCTCTATTTAATTTGAGTTGTCTATAGCTGTCTTGAGATTTCTTTTCTCCTGGACCCGGACAATCCTAGTATGTAACTGGCTGACCTTCAAACGCAAGGTTACCCAACGGCTGTAATAATGGCAGGTCAAACTTCATAATATTTTGACAAGAATCCCGTTACTTCAAGTATTTATGATGAGAAACAGTTTAGTAGAACTCCACAGGCAACCATGTTGATTCTTGTACTTCGCGTTATGCACGACCTCCAAGCAAAAAAAAATCGAATCCTGTGTGCGGCACCAATAATCCATCTCATCTGTAACAGTACGTGTACAGAGGATCAACAAGTAACTTCTGATGTATTCATTTTAAAACAGGTTTATTGGTTTATGATGGCCGATACAAAATCCAGAGACCACTAAATATGATGTTGTCTTGTCTCGTCTCGGCTTTGGTGGTCACTATCTAAAACAACCTACGTCATGACTTGAGCTGTTCTATCAGGATGCTCAAGCGTGCTTTAATCTTGCACACCTAAGCCAATGGTATTCCTTCTGCTACAATCCCCCCCCCAGCATATGCATCAGCGTCCGATGGCTAATAGTGCCAATTCTGTGTTGGTTGACGAGGCGCCTTGTTTTCCCGATGAACCTCTCGCATCTGGCCGTGCCGGTTCTTACTCCCAAGTCTTTCATCCTGGACAGCGATGTGGATTCACTGACGTCAAAGTCCTCTGTATAACATCGGCACGATCCATGGGCTGGCCATCTACAGGGGGTGCCGAGCCAGCCAGTTTATCAGCTCGTTCATTTCCCTCGACTCCCGCATGTCCCGGGACGAAGATGAAGGTGACTTTACGGACAACAGACTTCCGCAGCGACTCAGTCCACTGTCTACGTACAGATCCAGCTTCGACCTTCTGAATCATTCTCATTGAATCACTTAGTACACACACGTTGGTATAATGCTGTGATTTTAGCCATATGAAAGCCTGTGTAACTGCCATCACCTCCATCGTCATGCTGCTCGTGGTCATAAACATGTGTATGATGATAATGTTTAAGACACTAATCCCCTACTACAATCAAAAGGAAAACAAAACAATTCTCAAAAAGAGAGGTAACACTGCAACAAAACAAAAAGTCGATTTGTTATTCACTATTTATGTCCCTTGAAACAGTTGCTTCCATTCTGAAGCTTCATTGACAATGGGGCTTCGATTTGGGTATCTCTCACATGACGTCACATGGCCGCATACAAGCAGCTTCGAAGCCTAATTTAATAATCGGTTCCCCCCTGACCTACTCCTTACGTACTCTATTATGTTCCTTTTAATTTTGTTTACTCCCCCCCCCACCCCTCCCTTTCCTCTTTACTTTCGTCATTAAAAAATAAAAATTCCAAATACTGAACACGATCACTCTGATCTTGGCTTTGTTTTCACTGACAGTATACTATTTTGAAATAGATTGCTTATACTTATGTAATAAAATTGATTGTAGAAATGCTAGGACTAGTGGCTGAAAATAAGACGAGTAGTCGCTCTCCAAGTGCATAGCAGTAATTGTTTTCAGTGTCAATAGTCTGCTCTACACGATATTTATCTGACAGGCTATGACCAAACGTCAAATCTAGATAATTTAAACTATCACCTCTTTCAATTGCCTACACACTTACAGACATGCTAGGCAAGTCTGCTGCCCCAATGGTGGTACTTATATAACATCACAATTTACTATCTTTTCCCGGGTTCACCTCTGAATCGGTGCGTTCACACCACTCCGTTTATCTCCTGCAAAACTCTATATCACTGAGTTGAGCTAAGAACCGATACCACATCACTTGGTAAGCTAACATCATCAACAGCAAAAGGAGAGTCCCAATACTAAAGGTACTAGTTGCAGTCTAAGTGTCCGCCTGGCCTTTCCTCCGAATACTGAGTCACGGCCAGATCCCCTGGTCTCTCCCTGCCGCCCATTCTCGCCAGGCCATGATGATTTATCTGTTCTTCCACACTAGTCACATGATCACATCTGCCTTAGTGCATTAATACATCACGCAGAGGTGCAGACCCATATGCTGTCCCCACCTGCTCGTCTGCCAACACACCATCATGTCCTGGGGAACATATCCAACGGTTGCTCCCTGACTCCACCTCCATTCACAAAGATGCCCGAAGTCTAATCCATCATATGCATCTTTGAGATCTAGAGCCACGACAACTGTTTCATGTGTTCTTTGACATCCTTCATATATATCATATGAAAAAGTACCAGAATAGTCACAGGTAGTCTTCGCACTCCACCAGTAGTATCAAGCAGCACTCATGAACTCTCACCCGCCCGCCCTGCTCTCCATGAGTTAAATATTTGAATACGGGAGTATAGGATTAATAGTCTAATGAAGTTATATGTTATCATTTTAATTAACTTTAGTCATGTTATTGGTTTCAAATGTTGCTGTATGTAGCCGGGGCGCAGTGTTGGGGTGAGCGCCCAACCTTGCTTAAATACCCCAATGGCCTCTGCAGCAAAAGTCCAACTCCTGGCTTTCACGTGGCGGAATTGTTTTAACTAATAAGAGAAGGGGCGACGGCGAGTTTCTGGCGCCAAAAAATAACCAGTTTGCTCTAGATGTGTATGCACGTACGTGAATGCACAGACACATCTAAACACGAATGAGGCCACAGTCTGCCCTAGCAAAGGAAAGGTTATGAAGACGGAGGCAACCAGCCAGGAGGCGCAATTACGCAAAATGGAATATGTTGACTACTGCTAAATGTTATGATGCTCGCCCTGCTTTGGACCCCCAGGCAGGTGCAGTGCCGGACCCTATGTCTCGAATGGGTCCAACCACAACTACTGGAGGTTCTTCTCAGATGTCCTGTGGAGCCAGGGGACTTGAGAATAGAATGGCTAGCCATACTAAACAAAGACTTAAAATACTACACTGGAATGCGGAGGGAGTCAGCAACAACATAAAAAATAGAACTAGAAAACATATTGGACCAAGAAAAAGTAAGCGAATATTGCTTACAAGAAACTCACCTCAACGAAAATATAGTCTTCAAAATCAGAGGCTACCAGTGTTACCGATCTGACCGAAAGGACATGAGAAAAGATGGGATACTGACCCTAATGAAAAATAACATTACTGCAATAGTGCATGTCGTAAGAGGCGACTAAGGAGGCTTGATGGTTCCGTCGCCCTGCTACTGAGTGAGTGCGTGGCGCGACACTGTGAGCTGTGAATTTCATGTGAAATGCTTTTTGAATCTACCTGAGGTTCTTTGGAACGTGACTGCATGTTCGGAGTGATGGCAGATGGCTATGTCCCAGAGTTGACCGGTTTTTGCCGTATGCAGAAATGCGTGGCTGCTGGGCTTCTGGTTGACTGCCACTGCCGTCGGTGATGAACTGTATGTTCGTGGACTGTGTGGGTGAACATCTAGGAAACATTCAGATAGGAAAATACTGCCGATTCCATCAGAGATGAACTGGGTGTTTCATGGGGGACTGGTGTGTTGACATTCTGGTGGCGGCATTATGCACAGTGTATCTGTGCGGGCTGTTGTTTGTCGAGACTCCTGTCCTTTCCACTTTTCACATTGGGCAGTGGGGAGCGTTTTGTGTGATATTCACTGGCATAGGAACAGAGCATAATGGGGACGACCCGTTGCTGTGAAGTTGGAACTGCTACTAACTAACTAACTAACTAACTAACATTACTGCTTCCCAAATCGAAGTCTACATGGAAGGGGCTGAGTATCAGACACTTAAACTTAAGACAGGTAATACAGACCTACATCTGATCAATTATTTCTGTCCAAGTGACCGCCCACAGGCACTGGACACACTACCCTTAAAAGAAAAAATGATTGTGTGTGGCGATTTCAATAGCCTCTCGCAGAGCTGGGGCTATGATCACATGGACCAGAGAGGAGAGAGACTGGAAGACTGGCAGGATGAGAATAGATTCATCTTGATTAACAAGCCGTCCGACCCACACACCTGACCTGGCTTTTCATTCACCTGACCTGGAGTGGAATTTCACACGAATTGTTGGGAAACAACTTGGTGGCAGTGACCATCGGCCAGTATTTCTAACTGTAGAAAATGAGCTTGCAAGTGAAAGCGGCACCATCTCGAGGTGGAACTACAAGAAAGCAGACTGGGCAATGTACAATAATCGCACCAGCATACTTGTTAGAAACCTGAACACTGAGAAAAACATAAATAAAGTAGTTGAAGAGTTTGAGAAATGCTTACTACAGGCAGCGCGAGAAACAGTACCAAGAGGAGCCCGTAAACAATATAAACCCTACCGGAGTAGTGAACTGGAACAGTTGCATAATGAGGTGGAAGTGTGTAGAAAGCAAACAGAGGCCACACCCAGCCAAGAGCACCACAATAAATTCTAGCACGCAAAAGCCAAATTTCAAAGGGCCAAGCTGCAGGCTTATACGGAAAAGCTGGCAAGAGAAAACGGAATCTCTGAACTTTGAAAGAGACACAAGGAAATTGTGGAAGCTAATAAAACAACTTAACGATGACGGCACAGACAGAAACTCAAAAATGGCACTACATAAGGATGGAAACATCTTAAAAAGAAAGCAAGCAGCTGACCATTTTGCGTACTCATTCGCACAAGATAGCAATATCAAAATTAGTCCAGAGAAACAAGAGATTCGAGAGAAACTGCAACATACAGGACAGAAGGAAATAGTACATGAGGTCCTGGAGGCACCCATCACAATCAGCGCACTGGAGCTAGCTATATCAAAACTGAAAATGCAAAAGTCAATAGGAGCTGATGGTATCTCCAATGAAATGATCAGGAACCTAGGAATAGAAGCCAGAGCAAAGCTGTTGCAGATCTTCAATAACAGCTAGACCTTAGGCAGTGTTCCACAAGCCTGGAGAGAAGCAATCATGATACCCCTCCTAAAATCATGGAAAGATAGTTCCATAGCCTCTAGCTACAGTCCAGTTAGCCTCAACAGCTGTCTCTGCAAACACTGGAGCGCATCATCAATTACAGACAGTGGTACATTGAAGGTGAATACATCCTTGTGCAACAGCAAGCTGGCTTTAGGCAGGCAGTTATACTCTATGGAGGATCAGACAACCTATCTCTCTCAAGAAATTGAGGATGCATTCCAAGAGAAGAAGCTGGTGCTTGCGGCATGGATAGATCTGAAGAAGGCCTTTGACAAAGTCTGGAAAGAAGGTCTGATGAAGAAACTGAGAAACTGCAAAGTCAATGGAAGAATATACAAATGGGTGAAAGCATACTTGCACAACAGAAAAGCCAGAGTACAGATAGACGGACTCAAAAGCAAGAAAGTACTACAGCGTCACGGTGTTCCACAGGGCGGAGTCTTGTCCCCCACATTTTTTCTAATCTTCATCAATGATCTTTGCTGCTAATCTACCGCATGGAATTAAAACGGCAATGTACGCTGATGACCTGGTTCTGTAGAACACAAATGAACATGCATCAGTGGCCACCAGATTGCTACATAGAGTTGTAGATACATTTGTTGCATGGGCAAATAGATGGTGTGTCAGCAGAAACACTGACAAGCACAGCACCACTCTATTTACCGTCTCTCCAAAACAAAAGCTAGGGAGCATCCTGATAAATGGAACACACCCAAGAGAAGATAAAGAACCAACATACCTTGGAGTAACATTTGATGGCAGGCTAACATGGAGAAAGCACATCAACAAAGCAGTAGCAAAAGCAGAAGGAAAATAGCCATCCTGAGAAATCTAAGTGGGACCACATGGGGAGCCAGTGGGAAAATACTAGCAAAGTTTATCAACAGAGCAATTGACCACACCTGGAATACGGGTCAACTGCGTGGTGTTCAGCATAAAAAACCATACTACAAGAGCTGGACAAGGTGCAAAATCAAACACTTAGAGTCACCACAGCAGGGATGAGATCAACCCCTATAGTGGAAATGGATAAGATGGGGAGGACACGAGCACTGAGAGAGCGCAGAGATACGAAAACACTAATACAAGCAGAAAAGTTCCTCAGCTTTGCAGGCCACCCTGTGAAGAACAGATCTGAAAACCTAGCTATGGGACGGTTGAAAAGAAGTAGTTTTATCCACCAGGCCAAACTAATCTGCAGAGAAACCCCCGATCTGCCCACAGTTTGTATCCCCCTAATAACCTTTCCAGCGCGAACTCCATAGACAGATGAACATAGACTATCATTACAAATCCAGACAAAAGTGAGAGGAATATTTGACACGGAAGAACAGAACAGTGTGCAGCTCAGAACAGCCTCTCTCAGCTTCCTTGATGAAGAATACCCACAGGACCTCTGCATCCGAGTCTACAAAGATGGGTCAGCACAAAAGGCTGTTCGAAATGGAGGAGCGGGAGTGTGCACAGAATACTCAAATAATACTAGGGACACAGCTAGAATACCGGCAGGAAAGTACTGCCATAACTATGATGCTGAAATTGAGGCAATCAAGATAGCAACAGAGAAATTTCGAAATACCAGCAATGGGACACAACATGTGGTGCTATTGACAGATGCAAAATCAGCACTCGAGGCTGTCGCTTGTCGTCCCGGGATGAACGTGGAATCAACAAGCACACCTTTAAGATTCTTATACTATGGAATTATTGACATACTTTTGTCTACACTCCTCCGTTCTGTCTTCTATTCTCTCTCTCTCTCTCTCTCTCTCTCTCTCTCTCTCTCTCTCTCTCTCTCTCTCTCTCTTATTCCTTCATAACATACTCCGACAACAGTTTCCTCCAACAATTAATAAACTATTTATTGCTGAAAACTATGTCCGTTGTATGTATTGAAGGTGTATATGTAATTTGTAGTGTCTTCTATTGTGAGTGCAAGATAGGATTCTGAATGTCTATGCTCCGTATCACATCTCTCATCTGCATACGGCCAAGCAACAAGACATCACACATTTATGGACAGCTCTCACCCTGGATGCACCGTTCCGCTTGAGTCTGGACGTAATCCAATATTGAAAAAAAAAAAAACTGTTCACCGTTTTATCACTATAAAATCATGCGAGTATGATAAGTTTGAATTCAGCATATTTCCCTTTCTTGGAAGATAGTAAAATCCATCACTGGAACACATTATCACTGTCTCTTAATTACTTAAGTTTTTTTTAATACATGTGAACTGTTCTTGAGTTCTTCAATGTTTCTTTTAGGTGAGTACCCAATTCAAATATATTTAGCCTATGTCGTTCTGCCTTTATAGAATGAAAGTCCTTTCCATGGTTTTCAAAAAACCTGTTATTTGCAATTCGTTATGTCGGCCCACGATTAGTGAATGGCTATGTTTAAGTTGTTCTAGTGAAGTACTTTCACTGCACAAGTGAAGTAACTTTCTTATCTTCTCTTAAGATCAGGTACTGTATCTCTAAGTATGTCAGGAGTTTTCGTGAAACCTGTGGGAGATATATTACCAGGTGATATTAGTCTGCTTCAGAATAATTCTTATGTGAGAGCCTTTCTCCAGCCGTACTCAGACGCTTCCGAAAGATACTCTGACATAAGACAGATGAGTTCACTAAAGTCTAAACGATTTGCTAAAAGAAGAAAATGGTAACAGCCAAGCACAGACACCTAGTTCCCTATGCTAGACTATTAAGCTAAGGCTAGATTACATTATATAATCTATGTTAGTCCATGAATTGAAATACACAAGCACATAAGCACTAATATCCCATCGCCTTTAAACAATAAGGGACTTATATATCTTTTCTAATTAAGGACACATAGATATTCTCCGTCCAGTTTGGTAGCACACTAACTACAAAAACAAGTTTACAACTATTTATACTCAGTTTCCAATTCTCCGTTATTTTTGATCCACAATCAAATTGGCCGTGATTCCCCCATCAAAGGTTTGTTAATTCACGTATTCGTTCGTTGCCACTCCGTTTCGGCTCTTCCGTTACTCCCCGCTTTCTCCAACTCTCGTACATCAATCAGTTTTAACGCTTTGATCCACGTCTTCGTGTTTTCCTCAACCCGATGTCTCCGCGTTGTTTTGTCTTGTGAGATCGGCAGTCAATGACCCCTCACACTGTATCTTACTTCTACACCATTCGGTCAATGACCGTCAATTTGTCCTCACCTCAGACTGAAGTACTCGATTGTTTTCCATCCTCATACATTGCACTTAATTTTATATTTAAGTTTATCGGGGAATCACTAAACTCACAGTATCCCGTGACAGAGGCGCTCCTGTCTAGGAAATTGCCAGTACTAAGGTCACCATACAGTTCATACCATTCCACTGTGGAGTACCCGGAAACGATAGAGCTGATCAATTGGCTAAGGAAGGAGCCAACGAAGAACAACCTGATGTGCCCGTTACATACCACCAAAAGAAAACCATGATCAAATCAGTCAGAAAGCCACCAAAACCTGCTCAAGATGACTACCACGTTATGGACAGACCAGAGCAAGTCATTATTCTGCGCCTCAGAACAGGGCACAATATATTACGCAACCACATGTATACAAAATTCAAGATTGGTGAAACAGCCATGTGCACATGTGGATTGGCGTCGCAGACAGCAGAGCACATACTCCAAGATTGCCCAAAATATATCATATCTAGGCAAACCTTCTGGCCTAGAGAGATGACAGTGGAAGATAAACTCTATGGACCACTATGTGAACTAGATAAGACAGTTAAATTCATACAAGAGACAACATTGCAGTTATAGACATATTTCAAGCGAACGAAAGAAGACATTAGTATTAAATTAGTAAGTTAATATAACTAGATTATTTGGAATGTTTTGGGAACTCATATATGAAAGTTAATATCTACGATTGTTGAAATCGTTTGACATTATTTAATATTGTTTGATATAAAGAATTAAATATTTATTTGTTGTTTAGAATGAAACTAACATGTTGAATTGACTTTAACAAGTTGGATGGTTTTGTTTCAGATCTGTGGAGTCCTAACGTTGCCTTGTTGATGTTGTGCTTTTTCGTAACATCTTGCTTGTGTTCTCGGGTACAGCACTGGCATGGCAATTGTGGAAAGCATTGGTTCGAGTTGAATCCATGCATGATTTTTTGTTAAGCATCATGTGAAGTACCGTACCGATATATGGTGTTTTCTCGGTGTTTCTATGTATCGGCAGGTGCGCTTTTCAGGGTGTGAGATTAGACTTGATTTATTAGTATGTCAGATCAAAGTGCATGTTCGGCTAACCGCTGTTGTATTCTTATTAATAATTTATAGCAGTGGATGGTTGCTCAAGCATGATCTCAAAGAATATTGGTTCATATTTTTTTTCCGTTGAAGATTTTGTTTTCTGAACTAGGTCTTATGCATGCGAGACTACAGTGATATTGACATCATGTGAAGTGCCTTGCCGATGTGTGATGTTTTCACGTGCCTCTATATATCGACAGGTGCGCTTTGCAGGGTGTTTTGACATAACTGGTTGTTTTAACAGCATGGGAATTGGTTCCATGTTATAAAGTTAAACTGGAATGAAGATAATAGACTAAATACTGGGGTACACTTTGCGGTGTTGGTAAGGAAGTGACTTTTCTAAGCTGATTTGATATGTCGATACACTATAGTTGTGCCAAGATTGAAGTAATATCTTCGATCTCATTTATGATTGTTAGAATTATCACATGAGGAGGAAAAGATTGCTTATAGAAAGAGATACGAGAGAAACAAATAGCATTAGAATTATCCCTTGAGGAGAAAAGATTACTTATAGAGAATAATTCATGGATTGCTAGATGATTATTGTTTTATATTAACATAGTTGATTAATTGATAAAGTAAATATATTTGATTTATTGATATAAATTATAAAGATTAATATTAAGTGTAAGTATTAATTATTACTATCATCTTATATTTATTGATGGACATTGTGATTTATATAACAGTAAGGGAGTTAGCTTAGTAGTTAGAGAGTTAATGAATGCTGCGGATTCATTAACTAATGGGGAAATCATAGTTAGGAACGTGTGAGCACAAATGGGTTTAGGTATCCAGGGGTTGCACACACGTCACTGGGGATTCAGCCATGAGAAGATCAACAAACATGTCTGTATGTACATCGACAGCATGAAAATGTAATGGATTGACTCAATAAACCTTTTATACAATACAACGCGGAGTTTGTCATATGTATTGATGTCAGCCACTAACGATCCACGGCTAGGCCATGTTCACACTGTGATATGACCTGATTTGGCGCCGAGTATACCAAGATTTCGGAATCGTGCTGTCGCGGCCACCACTGATCACAGAGGTCCTCAAATAAATCAAATTGGAATATAAAAGTCAACAGAAGTCATGGAAGGTTGTGCACTCTGGAGGAACAACTTATGTCAGATTTTCAAGTTTTTGTGATGGGGTTGATCGTTGTTAGAACCGCCACACAACACATAATGTTCCGAGTGGTGAAACAGAGCAGCCATCGTCAAGCTTGAATCCATTGTTGACCTGCTCGTTTTTTTTCGAAACGTATGGATGTTCCAGATATGCTGCCGTGAAATCTGGTTTTGCTGGAACTGTCGAGTTAACCGTTATCGTCTGAACTACAGTGAAGGTGACCTTGGTAGTCTGAAGATAAAGTCCGGAGTTCTTGGCCAACGCTTAAAGTGAGCCGAATCAATCAATCAATCAATCAAATCAGTATTGTCTCGATCGTTGTAATTTCAAATCCAGACGAGCACAATCAGCGGCATGAAAACGACTAGAAGGCACCGACTTCGATTGAAGTCGAAGTCGAATCCAGAGGCTCTTCTTTTTCTGTTCCTGCGATAGAAGAGGACAACTTTCAAGTTTGTCGATTGGGCGTCATACTCTTTCAAGTTTGTCGATTGGGCATTGCATTCCGTCACTTTGTCGATTGGAACATCATCTTCCGTCACTTTGTCGATTGGAACATCTTCCGTCATTTTGTCGATTGGAACATCTTCCGTCATTTTGTCGATTGGAACATCTTCCGTCATTTTGTCGATTGGAACATCTTCCGTCATTTTGTCGATTGGAACATCTTCCGTCACTTTGTCGATTGGAACATCTTCCGTCATTTTGTCGATTGGAACATCTTCCGTCATTTTGTCGATTGGAACATCTTCCGTCATTTTGTCGATTGGAACATCTTCCGTCACTTTGTCGATTGGAACATCTTCCGTCATTTTGTCGATTGGAACATCTTCCGTCATTTTGTCGATTGGACCATACTTCATTTCTACCCATAGACATAGGACAGGTAGCGTCAGTTGGTAAACCCAGAACAAACGACAGAGCAGTATAGGTAATGAATAATTTCAGATTAATTAACAACATACTCAATTGAACAGAATATTTCTTGCTGCTTACTTTAAGATAATATTGTCTTAAAATATTAGTATATTATATTGGTTGGTACTTTCCATTACAGATTTTTTAGAATGGAAGCCCAAGATTTTTCTCAAGTACTTAGTGGAGTTGGTGGGGCAATATCAAAGTTGGACGCGGTGTTAAGACAGCAAAGTGTAATCAGTGATGTCGAGAGATTTAATGGACAGGCGAATCAATTTAAGAAATGGATTATTTCTATTGAGAAACATGCTTATCTAGTGAACGCTACAGATGAGGATAAAAAGAATTTAGCTTATAGAACTAGTACAAGTCCTGTTTCTGATCATATAAGAAGAAAGCTAGAAGCTGGAGGAGGTGAAACCTGGGAACAATTCAAAGACGACCTAGCTCATAAATATGCAGAGATTACTGACCCTCAACACGCATTCTCAGTGTTGCGACAGACGAGACAAAATATTACAGAAAGTGTACAGCTATACAGTGATAGGTTGATCAATTTAGCTGAAGAGTCATTTTTGGGTCAGAATGTCCGAGCTGAGGAAGTGGAACGGATGTTGGTGGGGATTTTTGTTGATGGGATAAGGTCAGATGGACTAAAATTTAAATTAATGAGAGAGAATCCTGCAAGGTTGTCACAAGCTGTAGATATAGCTATACAAGAGGAAAGCTTGAGAAGAAGGTTTAGATTGAGGGTAGGACGAGAGTTAGGTAGTAGTTCAGAGGATAGAATTGAAGAACCTATGGAAATAGGACAGTATAGATATGGATGGAGAGGAAGAAGGGGAGAAATACAGATGTTACAAAGAAACAGTAACGTATATAATCAAGGTAGAGAAAGACAAGTGAGAAATAATGTAAGAGACATGGTAGGTAACACAAATAACACAAATGTGGTTTGTTGGGGGTGCCACCAACGGGGACACATTTTACGCTTCTGTGGTAACAGACGTGTCCAGTCGAATACACAAAACAATAGATGTGCTCAGAATAGTACACAGAATAGAACTGTAAATGGCAGATCATCAAATGGGAATTATGGAGAAGTACAGAGAAATTGTATAAGGTCAGGAGATCAGGGAAATTGGCATCCCGCTTACTGAACAGGATCGGCAGTAGGGGGGAAGATAGTAAGGTCCAAAAGATGAATAAATATATTAAAAACCCAAATGATGAGTATAATAGGACATTTAGAAATAAAAAACATAAGAAGTGGCCTCAACTTGGGGAGATAAAACAGTTATCACTAAATATGATTGATCCTAGTTCATGTATAATAGAAATAGGGAAATATAAAATTAGAACATTAGTTGACTCGGGAGCGCAAGTTAGTGTGATTAAAGAAACATTTTTATATCGAATATTAAAAGTTTTTAAAATATTTAGAATTCAGGAGAATCTTCATTCGGTAACTGGACACAAATTAGAAGTGCTTGGACAAACGATGATAAATTTTAAATTAGGAGGGATAAATGTTAGGCATATGTTCCATGTGGTCAAGGATTTAAATAGAAATATGATATTGGGTGGAGATTTTTTATTGAAAAATGGGGTGAGACTTTTTTTTGATTTACATAAATTAAAATTCCAAGATGTTTACGTAGATTTAGAAGAGGATATGCATGTGTCGACACTAGTTAGAGTCAAAACGACCATGAATTTGAAACCACAAACGGTTAATTTAATACAGGCAAAAATGAAAAAAAATCCGTACTTATTGGTTGGACAAACAGTTAAAATAACGGAATTAGAGAGAGAAATAATAGATGAACCTGGCTTGGAAGTCACCGATGGGTTAATAACATTAGATAAACACCTCAGCTTTCCAGTGATGCTCCTAAACAATACAGGAAAAAATATTAAATTATATAGAGGCTGTGTAATCGCTAAAGTAGCGTATAATAATGATAACATGTTAACTATAGAAAAAGAAAACATGTTGGGAAATAATTATTCAGAAACTCTCATAGTCAGAAATAATGTCAGAAATAAGTATAAAAGAAGCTGGAAAAGACGGAATGATGAATTGATCCATACATTCAAAAAATATCAATCTCAAATAGATACAGTTGACAAAAGGACAAGAGAACAAGAATTGTTATCACAGTTAAAAGCCCCACCGGAGAATAAAGAAATATTAGAACAATTGGTGAAAGAAAAACAAGACGTTTTTGCAATTAATGATTTAGAATTGGGAAAAACTAGTACAGTTACAATGGAAATAGACACTGGAAATCATCCACCAATTAGTTTAAAACATATAGAACTCCTTTAAGAAACAGAGAGATTGTAGAGAAGGCAATTGAAGATATGTTAAAAGCGGGAATAATAACAAGATCGAAGTCTGAGTGGTCATCTCCGATTGTAATTGTGACCAAGGTCGATGGTACACATCGATTCTGCTGTGACTATCGGGCGTTAAACAAAATCACTAAGAATGTAGCGTACCCATTGCCAGTAATTGATGATATTTTGGGTTTACTTAATGGCTCTACATTCTTCACTACACTAGACGCAAGATCAGGATTCTGGTGTATCCCGATGTCGGAGGATGCTCAAAAGAAAAGTGCTTTCTGTACTCATATGGGTTCTTACGAATTTTTACGAATGCCATTCGGAGTTCGTACAGCTCCATCTCACTATATGTTATTAATGAATGAAGTATTACGTGGGTTTCAAAAGTTTGCGTTGGCATATATAGATGATATTTTAATATATACATCAGGAGACGTACAAGATCATCTAAAACAGGTAAAATTGGTATTTGATAGGCTAAGAAAACACGATGTTAAGTTGAAATTGAGTAAGTGTGAATTCTTAAAAACAGAAACCAAATATTTAGGGTACATTATTAATAGAGAGGGAATTAAGCCTGATCAAAATAAAATTAAAGTGATTAGAGATTTATCTTCTCCGACCAACGTGAGAGAAGTTCGAGCTTTTATAGGCATGACCAGGTATTATAGACGATTCGTTCCAAATTTTGCACAGATAGCAGAACCTATTATAAAATTGACCTGTAAATATGCAAGGTTTAAGTGGACTGAAGATTGTCAGAAGGCGTTCGATTTTTTAAAAAATAGCTTAACAACAGTTCCACTATTGGCACATCCAGATTTAAATAAACAATTAGTTTTGTATACAGATGCTTCATATAATGCCATAGGAGCATGTTTAACACAACCGTATGAAGGAGAAGATTCAGGAATACCAGGAGTTAAAAATGAAAGACCAATCTATTTCTTGTCACATAGACTTAGCAAATCTCAAAGGAAATGGGCGACTATTGAGAAAGAGGCCTACGCTATACACTATGCTCTCCAAAAACTAAATTACTACCTACATAACGCCAATTTCATTATTAAAACTGATCACATGCCATTAAAGTCTATATTAGAAGCACCAATACAAAATAGGAAAATACAAACATGGGCATTACATTTACAGGGATACAATGCTAAAGTAGAGTATATTTCAGGAAAACATAATACATGCGCTGATTTATTGTCTAGAATTCCACATACAACAATATCTGAAACCACTTCTCAAGATGAGGGAGAACCAGAAATTGACGACAGGAATTGGCAAGTAAATATATTGGATTCTGCTAAAATAAATTATAAAAGCTCACAGACAGAACAAGATTCTGAATCGATAGAAGAAGATACACAGTTGATGCATTTTGATATGAAAAATGAACAGGAATTAGATCCAAAAATAATACAGATAAAAAAAAAAAACTGAAAGAAACAGGGGAAAACAGTTTTAAAAGAAAATTTTTAGAGCTGCAAGAAGACAATCAATTATATTATGTCGGTGAAAAAGGTGAGGGATTAAGAAAATATATTCCGAAACATTTAGAAAGGGAAGTTTTAAAGGCATATCATGATAATAATGGTCATTTTGGACGAGATAAGTTAGTTAAGTCTATTAGCAATAAATATTACTGGCCGAATTTATTTAAAAGCGTATATGAATATGTTGATGCATGTGAAAAGTGTAGGTTAAGAAACATGAAGATAATTAAATGTCCCTTACAAGATACAGATATTCCTCAATTTCCAATGCAGAAAGTGAGTTTGGATATTTCAGGTCCTCATCCAAAAACATTATCGGGAAATGTATATCTACTACATATCGTAGATTCATATAGTCTCTGGCCAGAAGTTTATCCAATTCCAGACAAGAGTTCTGATTCTGTTATAAATATGCTTTTACAAGAATTTATACCAAGGTTTGGGTGTCCACAGACAATACTTACAGACAATGGGAAGGAATTTGTAAATAGAAAGTTTGAAAAATTGTTAAAAGATTTGAATATAAAGCACATTACAACTTCATACTACAGACCATCTTCGAATGCCAAAAATGAGAGACAACATAGAACATTGTACAATATACTGGCGAAAAATGTAGAAGAACACGATATGGATTGGGATCTTTATTTGGGAATAGCATTGGGGGCGATCCGTACACACCAAAATGAAGGAACAGGTTTCTCACCATTTTACCTAGTACATGGAAGAGAACCAATATTACCAATTGACAATTTAAAGTCTAGGAGAAAATATATGGGAGAGGATTTTCAGGAAATAAGGTTGCAAGAAATGCACAAAGCACATATACGTTTAAGAAATAATATAATTAAGGCTCGAGAAAGACAGAAGAAATACACAAATAAAAATGCACACTTACAAGAGTTTAACATAGGTGATAGAGTTTATTACAAAAAAACATAGGAAAAACTCTAAGTTTGATGCTCATTGGGTCCCGGGATATTATATTTTAGAAAAAAAGGGCCCAGTATCATATACTATTAAAAATCAAATTACAGGGCATGTTGCACGTTCACATGTAGAGCACTTAAGACGGGATAATGAGGAAAAAGATGCAGAGGATAATAATAATAATTATTATTCAGAAGAAATATTTTCAGATGGACAGATTGTCAGACAAACGGAATATCCAATACCTATAGAAAATGGGAGAGAATTGGTACAAAAACAAATAATAACAGCATCTACTACTGGTGAACAAGAAGAAACAATACCAAAAACAATCGTGACAGAGGAAAACAACACGTATGACGGTTATAATAGTGAAGAATTGATCAAAGAAAAAATAGACGCTCCATTTATGAATACTAGACAGGCAGTAAAAAGAAAGTTAGATAGACAGAAAGAAAGAGAAATTAAGAGGCAAAGGAAATTTAGAGTAAATTCCTCAAGTGATGAAGATATGCCACTATTTGAAAAGTCATTAAGACATCAAGATAGAAAGATTAGATTGGATTTAGAAAGGAAGAGATTAGCGGTTGCTAGTAATGGGTATACAGATGCGGAACAAGAGATGGATGAAGAGTCAGAAACTGATGAGGATGCTGATATGAAAGAAGATAATTCTCCTCGGGAAGATGACGATATTGATGTAGATATTGCACTTATAGAAAAAAATTTGGAGTTATTAAGAAAATGGAGAAGTGATAAATAGCATGGTAGAATATTCTGCAGATTGCAGATAGAAGAAGAAGTTAGACACGGTAATTGTGAATTTCAAAGAAAAAAAGTTAGCAAATAACTTAATCAAGAGTTGTTGAGAGTTGTCGGGATGAGTAGACATAATATTGTAGTAAGTTAGGACTGATTGATATATGCTTTATTATCATTTTGATTTTTAAGTTTGAAGTGTTGAGTTTTTCTTAGACGGAAAATGATTGATTAGTAGTTATAATATATTATGGTGTATGTATATATATGATTTTTCATTTCATCACATATGTTTAATTTGATTAATGTGTGGGGATAAAAATGATGTCAAAGAATGAGGGGGTTGATATTGTTTGCTCTATTGTTTTGACTTCAGTCGTTCTTTATAAAATGTGAGGATATGTTAACTTAGCTGTTTATTTTTACAAAACTTTGGTTTTATTTTTTTGAGTTACACTGAGGGTGTTTAAAATAATTTTTAGGATGACGTTCAGTTATGGGGAAAAATGAAGAGTTGTTTTTGGGAGCTTACAGAAAATATGAAACATGGAGTAAGGGCCATGCTTCGTTGTACGAATTTTGTGACTTGAAGTTGAGTTGCTTAACGTGTATAACGGTTATAAATTGAGGGTGAAACATGGTTGAGTTAAGGGGAAAGTTTTGGTGATTAGTGAAGTAACTCAGTATATAGTAGAGGAAGTAACGGAGGAGTATATTTAAAAGTGGCTGGGGTTATCAGCAACAATTGATAATTACATGGGGGTTGGGAAGAGTTAAACCGTTAAAAATGGTTTGGGGGATTGAATTAGGGACTGCATTAGACGGTTCGTAGTGTAAATACATGGATTTAAAGCCATGGATGAGGGGAATGACGGGCGATACTGGATAAATGGAGGTTGAAATAGGAGCTGGGTTGAACAGCGTTTAATGGGAGAATATGGGGGGAATGCCAGGTTGAATTTTGGCATTTAAATAAGTGTACTCTGGAGGTTTTGAAGGAATGATTGAACTTGACGAAGTTGTAGTTTTGGATTAACATAACTTTTTGATAACAAAAATTATTATTGACGGCAATGAAGATAAAATTTGAGAACTTTATTTTATAAAGTTTTGAGAATGCATGGGAAGAGAAATGTGATTACTTCTTACTATTTTCTTACTTTCTAACTTTCTTAGGTGCGCACCAAACCAATCTAAACTAAACTTTTTTCTGTCTATCCTGGAATAGTGAGAATGTGAGTAAGTGAGAAAAAGATAAGGAAAATATCTTCAATTTTTGTCAATCATAATTTAGATGGACACTTTAAAAGCGGTTCGCTTATAGAGAGTTTTGAGAGAGTTTTTGTGGAGAATTTTATAGAGAATTTTGTAGAGAGTTTTGTATTATTGACATTGTATAAAGTATGTCTCTGGTTAGCGTTTGGCTATGATGAGATAGGAGGGTTGAGGGATTGTTGGGCAGATGTGGTATAGAACAAGAAATATTTCAGTAGAGTTAAGTGTTTAAGGGTTGGGGTTGAGACTTTTCCAGAGAAAAAGTCTTCTTGAAGAAGGGGAGGTATATAACAGTAAGGGAGTTAGCTTAGTAGTTAGAGAGTTAATAAATGCTGCACATTCATTAACTAATGGGGAAATCATAGTTAGGAACGTGTGAGCACAAATGGGTTTAGGTATCCAGGGGTTGCACACACGTCACTGGGGATTCAGCCATGAGAAGATCAACAAACATGTCTGTATGTACATCGACAGCATGAAAATGTAATGGATTGACTCAATAAACCTTTTATACAATACAACGCGGAGTTTGTCATCTGTATTGATGTCAGCCACTAACGATCCACGGCTAGGCCATGTTCACACTGTGATATTTACTAGGGTAAAAATAATGGAGTTCCTAGAAAAAATTATATACAATAGCATTGATTGATTATTTTATTAGTTAATTATTTATACATAAAAAATTATAATAGCGATAGTATTACATAAATAATAGTTATAAAATATAAAAAAGAATAATAATAACATAGTTTAGTAATGAAGATATAATGAAAGCTACCACATTTTTGAGTATAATGGTTTTGCTGAAGTCGGACAGGAGCGGTGATTATTATGGAATTGTCTTAAACTTTACTCACTGCAACTATATTCATTGATTATGAGCCGGGTCAACGACGCCAGAGTTGAATAGGAATAGCAACGCGTACTATACTGTCTACCATGTAACGCTGTCTTGCAGTGTGCAAGTGGTCAGGTGCGGAATGCGATAACAGCTAATATGCTGCTGGTGATGAAACTTGGTATGAGCATGGACGGTGGTGGAAGTGTGGATCTGCAATGGATGACTGACTTTGGATGCAGGTGGTCAGGTGTGGAACACAATAACAGCAAATATGTTGGTGGTGCCTGAAACGTATTATCTTTGTTGGGAATCCTTGCAGTTCTGAAATTTGATATCTTTGTTGAGAATCCTTGCAGACCGAAAACGAGTGATTTTGGCAATTGATTTTGAATGTTGGCAGATGAAGTTGAGTAGTGGTCAATTCATTATGGCCACCATCGACGCTACCAATCGACAACACGCTAGATTGCTATATTGTTGAATAACAGTATAGCACATATGTGGAACTAACGTTTGGTTCTAAAAGCTTTCATATTGAGAAATTGATGTTTCATATTGATATACAATGAAACTTACGTATTAGAATTGTGATCTAAGTTTAAGATAATGTGTACGTAAAAGAATATATTTACAGATTCTTGTGTTTTTCAGATGTTCAAGATAACAGTCAAGATTAGATACTGTAATCTTGATTTAGATATGTATGTATAATTGAATAAAGATTAATTACTTAGGTTAGAATAACAAAATATTATGTTAGACCTAATAAAAGATAAAATAGAAAAAAAAAATTGGTCTGCGCCTAATTTTTTTTTCATTGCGTGACCGGTACATGCCATGATTGGATTTATGGGATTACAGATCATGGCATCGTTCAGGAAAAAGTGCGGTCTGTACGAAGAGACTGCGAAAAATGACCCGCCACGAGCGTTGGTCACAAGAGCGTGAAAAGCGCCTAGGACGCTTTGTGAAAGGACAAAGCGTCACCTTCAAGATCAGTTGGGCTGGAGCGACGGTCAAGTGCTGTCCTAGTTCTTGGTTTCAAGTAGCGATGGCCACACACTGTGCCGCTACAATATTAGTTAGGTTTATAGTCATTGTGTAGACCCTAAATATCGCGTAAGGTTGATAAATGTGTGTATATATGACAATGTGAATTATACAATATTTAGAGACAATATAATAGTTAAAACAGCGCCTGTTCATTTAACAATACATTTTAAATCAGTTTCGAAATTCACTATTAATGAATTAATTTACAATTGTAACTGTTCTTCATAACCAGTTACTTAAGTTCAGATGTCAATTTATCAGTGTCTGGGCACAAATCTGTCGCGCCTAAAGTCAAAAGCGCAGCTAGGTTACTGTCGGTGAGTCTGGAACGTTGCTTGTTTTTTTTTTTTTTTTTTTTTATAACGATCATTGCGGAAAATGACTGCTCGCATCTGTAAGTCGTGCCAAAACGACAAATGCATACCTCTGGGCGAATGAACGCAAGTGTTCAAATTGTTCGACAGGCAATAGTCGCCAGAATGAAATCATATGATCAGCTGAAGGTGACGCAGGCAGCTCCAGAAATTTACATCTCAGTGCAGAATTGCATTTCAAATCAATTACCCCGTGCTGAAGGTTTTGCTGTAATTGACAGAGCTTGGAATCAGGAAATACGAACGGATTTATGAAGAGGGCAACATTATCCTCCTCTATTGTGAAACTCTTGAAATCTCGACTGAAAGATATCCAGAAGACTTTCAACTTTTACTTTGTACTGTAACAAGTCACATTTCTTTTCCACCATAAGCGTCTTCAGAGTTGCAAGCGCCTCTAAAGTCCCTTCAGTCAGCTGTCCGATAAACAGTAGTAATCTCATTTTAAATGAAGAAATGCCGTCTCACAAATTTGTGAATAATTTGTTTTTTCCATGGATCCTCGCATTTAAAGAGTTATATTAAATAACGAGGCCTCGCGTGCCACTTTCTGACATCTGGTAGGCCACAAGTGGCCCGCGGGCCGTGGTTTGGGAACCTCTGTTTTAAATAGTTGGTTATGTTATAAATAGTTGGTTGCTATCAAATGTGCAGAGTGGAAGAGCTTAAACCATAACTAAATATAATAATAGAGATGGCTACAGTAATAAGACCACGGCATCGCCTGACAAAAAAGCATTAGTACAGAAGTGCGACCGCACAGTAAGAGATAAATAATATTGTGCCACGTCAAAACGACCAATGACTAATAGTGTTGCGCCCACCCAGAACTACAATTACTATGCACATGTGCCAAATACTGTGAGCGCTGTGACAACCTACTTATATCGCTGCAACGAGATACGCAAGCTGTGTAACTAGTCTACTGATACCCTGGAAATCGACTTCACTTATGGTAAATCTTCCGTTCTGCATGCTAAATCCTGGAGGTTTGATGGCGTAACCCTTTCTGGTCATGTGGCAAATGTTTTCTCCGCAGCCACAGATGTCTCCCAAACTTGTTACTTGGCTTATATGGCCAAAATGTTAACTATCTTACTACTCTGAACCCATGTTTACCTTCTAGCACACCATAACTCTCTGCCATTCTTTAGTCGCCTGATCCATTGATAACCGGACGTTTTCAACTAGCTCATCCATTATGGGGGTTGGACGAAAGCTGCTTTTCTTGTCTTTTTTTATGTCCTTTATTGACTGTCAAACATGTGAAAGCGAGCTTAATTGTCTGACAGTTTGCACAATGTGACTGATGGTCACTATCTTGTGCCCCAGAACATTTCAGCGCGATGAGGGCGCATTACAGGTGGAGATTAAAGTTATAACTATAACTGCACCTAAAATTCATAATGAAATTCACCAATTGGCTCTGGGCTGTTTTAAATGATGAATTTACATTACAGTAATACAAATAATGCATGCTTGTTTAAGTTAGTCTGTCTACTTTAGCATGATATAAATTGTGACATACTAGATTAATTGATATTATTGTTGGCGCTCGATGGCTTCGAACTCAAGCGTAGACCACGCACACTACTTCCAATAGTGCTGGACTGAAATTTGCGTGTGGATTAGCTTTTACATATTAACAGTTGCTCATGCTATCAGTGAACCAACTCCGACTTCAGAGGTACTTGTAATTGACGTCCCAAAGCCAAGGTCAACATTTTAGTCCAACTGTCCGGTGTAGGGGTTTAATCCCTTACCTCGGCATCAGCACTCTGGATGTTTAAGAACGCGTTTTTATCCATTTGGCCATGCTGAACAACTGATGTTTCAATATAAAACGATGGAAACAAATTAAGAAAAAAGCATTATTTAAAGTTTATATCATCATTATCAAGTGCCGTGCCGGCTGGCGTAGGCGTTCATAGCTCTCCATAGATCTCGGTCTTTGGTTTTCTGGATCAACTCTGCTGCTGATATTCCTCCATGCCACCGTCTCAATCCATCCAGCATCACTTCTCTTGGTCTACCTCTGCCTCTCTTCCCCTCGATCTTTCCAGTTGTTACGATGTTCTCCAATGCCTCTCTTCTCATCACATGACCGAGGAAAGCTGTTTGTCTCTGTCTTATTGTTGTATATAATGTTCTAGTTTCATTAGCCTGTTTCAGGCAGTCGTCGTTAGTTACTCTGGCAGTCCAAGGAATTCGCAACATTCGTCTCAGGAACCACATCTCTGTTGCTTCTAATTTCTTCTTAATCTGTTCATTTACATTCCAAGATTCACTGCCATACAGCAAAACTGGTTCTACATAGCATTTCAGCACTCTCTTTCTTACATTCAGTGATAGTGACTTATTGCATAAGATACTCTTCATTTTCTGAAATGCGGCTTTTGCCTGCCCTATTCTGCTCCTAATCTCTGTTTTACATCTTCCATCTGATGTTATAAATGCCCCTAGGTATCTAAAATTATCAACTTGGTTAAGGATTTTCCCTTAGTTTATATACAATGTATTAAAAAGGCACATTTGAACCCATTCCATCATTATTCAGTCACTGTTCGAGTTCTGTTTGCTTGCTTCTTGCAGTCAATCGACATGCGTCTCCTGTCACAGTCCAACAGTAACCAGCAAGCAGTGAAGGGCTTCAATTGACTTGATACCATGTCTCCATAGCAGCAATGTCTGGTGAAATCGTTCCCGTGCTCATCAATGACGTAAAGAAATCCCGATGAGAATCCAGAAAATGAATTTTCAAAGATATGTTGTAGCCAAGACTCTTGTACTTGAGAAGGAGATTTTTTACAATTTCATTGTAATTATCAGATCTGTTTCCAAGAAAATGTCCACCACTGACATAGATGCTAGTCCTGTTGCTTTTTTCCTTCCCACGCAACACGCAAAGAAACTCGTTATCAAGAGGAAGTTTTCGAATTTGCGGACCAACAAATACGCCCTCTCTTATTTTAGCTTCACTCTTGGAAATTTTCTGATGAGGCATTTGAAAGCTTCATCTGTTTTCTCCATTGACAAAGTTATTTCAGAAGACTCATCTTACTGTGCAAAGGGTTGCAACAAAATCTAGGCGGTGTCGACAAGTATTGGGTTCTCAACGTTCTTACTGCCAGGCTGCAATGACTGCCTGATTGTTCAATTTATTCTGATGTAATGTTCAATTCGTCAATTCCTAATCACAGAGAAAGCAACAGTACTTGGCGTATTTACCATGTAGTCTAAGTAAAAGAGCGACCACTGTGAATTCACCGCAACAGTTGCGTCAAATATATAAATTGACCGTAATTAAAGAAACCAGTAGCATATATCTTGACAACTAGAGCCAATCAACATTTTGTAATGTCATTTTCGTTTTCAGCACTTAGTTACGATCAGATATTTTTGTATCCGGTACATTTTGGTTGTTGACAAGTGTAATAAAGAACATATACTTGTTAGTAGCAAACAGCACTTATGAGAATAAAGTATATAGGAACATTTCAGTGCATAAAGAGGAATGTCAGACAATGATGTGTACTGTCTCCTAATTTCTTTTCTTTGTTTAGTGAATATATAATGTAATCTACAGAAAATATGTCAGGGATCGCGGCTGATAGTCTTATGTTATGCCGATGACACCATATTGATAGCAAAAAGACAAAAAGAACTACAAGAAATGATAGATTCTTGGTAGCAGACAGTGAAAGAATAGGCTTTATCTTGAACAGTAGGAAGAAGTAATGACAATACCACAGGATCAGATCGTGCTTAAATGTACAATTAAAGAAAATGGCATTATTTGGCGGCAAGTGCGGAAATTCAAATAGCTAGGCACTTGGATAACAAGAGATGAGTCTTCCATCTCTTGTTAAAGACCAGAATAGTACAAGCTACACACAATTAAAGCACAACCAAAAACGGCACTTTATAAAATGAAGAACGATTTAAGCAATAAATCCTTGTCATAGAAGCTTACAAAAAGAATTCTTGCATGCTACATAGAATAAGTTGTAACATATGGATGTGAATCTTGGACAATTAGTAAGCAAGCAAAATAATCCCCTGAAGATTCAGAATGAGTAATATAAACACTTTAAAAGAAGCTAAGACACAATAACAACTTATTACAAACACAGAAAGTTTCAGCCATAATGTTTAGCCATATTATGAGAAAACACAAACTAGAACATATTGTGACAACTGGAAACGATTTGTATAAAGCGTGACAGTAAGGCAGCGAGAGAAAATTCAGCATACGACCCTCAATGACATTGACAGCATACATGCTATTGTAGATCGCAAGATGTGGAGAAAGATTATCTCCCACGCCAGGTGCTTGATGATGATGATGGGTAGAGGTAGCCAGTCTCACGATGACAACCTTCCCCCCCCCCTCCCCCCCCCCCCCCCCGTTCGTCTGCTAGAACATGCATGGTATATACTATATCCAGAAATGAATGCCTTCATTCACGATCAATTATTTTGAAAACTGTCTGTTGCATCGTTATGAAATTTTTCCTGCCGTTTTACATTTACCCCCACCCAAGGAATATGTCTTTGATAGGTCCAAAAGCAACTTAAATCATCGAAAGCGGTGACATTTCTTTGATGTTTTGGGGAAAATGTAGTGAATTCACGCTAACAAACTAGTCTTACAGTAAACCACGTTATTTGTGGTAAGGACACCCAAGTACATGGCGTAGCCAGATTCGTACGGGAGTGGGTGCAATAAAAAAGTAGCTTAAAAGTCGACAGGGTCGACTGCATTGCACCGGGGTTTTATTCCATATGGCCCAGTCTCTTTCCGCAGAGCAGAAAGCGTCGCACAAAGCACGAACTCCGTAGCTCCAGCGACGACCCTCGGGTGTCTCTGAAAATGCACTCGTGAAATGAAGGAATCGAACATACAACCTTCGGAGCCCGAGTCAGACGGCTTGACCACTTCACCACGGAGACTCCCGAGAGGGGTGCAATGTGTAATATTAGTAAAGACAGAGAATTTACAGAGGCATGGGGTAAATAATGTGTAAATTGACAGGAAAGTAGAAGGAATATATTTCTTACCTTATTTTTCATTTCCTTCTTGTTTCTTCAGCTGCTGGTTAATAAGTGTACACAAGTGTTTATGTTACTAGGATGCATTTAGCTTTTTATATTGAGTTCATGAAAGCTTCCAAATAGCTGTGCGTGACCAGAAATGATACCGCAATTTAGTCATCATGTATCCATTTTTAAGGATCTGTTCAGCTGTCTGTGTAGTTTGTTCACACGTACACATGGGTGACAGACCAGCTTTGAGTCTTTTAAGGATCTGTTCAGCTGTCTGTGTAGTTTGTTCACATGTACACATGGGTGACAGACCAGCTTTGAGTCTTCGTGAAAGATTGTCTACTCTGCTGTTTACTGTTCAGAGACGGAACATGATTACCTGTTTTGCACTATGAAAATAGTTGTCAGTGTCTCTGTAGTGGGTTTTCTTCTTAACGACCAAGATGTTGGTCCTCTTTTCATTATAGTTTATAGACTGGTTCGTATGTGCGTGTGTTGTCCCCTAATTTAACAACGTGTTTGCTCTCACGTTTCTTATTATGCCACAATATGTCAGTTTCCACCGCAATATTACTCTTCTGTTGGTATTCAATGCACTTAGTGTTTTTTGTGTGTGTGTGTGGTTTGTTTGTTTATTTTTCAATACCAGTTGTTTGTCACCGCTGAGGGCTTGCGGAATTGAAAATTGATCACTATGGAATACAAACTGTTGCCATTGACATTGCGCTGATGCTGTAATGTTTAGGACCTTCAATTCGTCTGAATGGTTGGAGCAAAATATCCCAGTAAGCGTGCACGCGGATTAAGGTCTGCGATCTGCTCAGACCTTAATCTGTGTCGGACGATTCCAGTAGGTTGATGACTGCTCTCGGTTGCATAAAATTCAATCCATCCTTTCTCCAATAAGACTCTTCCTCTTTCAACACATGGTCCTCACATTTTCCCAGTAACTTTTATCAATATTTAATAGCGCGGACTGGATTAGTATCTTGACGTCAACAATTTGAATATAGTATTGTCAGCTGCCACCTGTCCTTTAATTTTAGCCCACACAAGTTCTATAGGGTTAAAATGAGAGTGGTACGGCGGAAGTCTCAAGCAACCATGACGATGCTCTTCTATCAACTTGTCGATTTGATATTTCTTGCTTTTTTGGCGACTGTTTTACAAGGGACGAACGAACGAACGAACGAACAGACTTTATTTTCAAAGGGTAACAAATTGGGCACGCAGGCCCGTCTTACATTCGGCCCTTCAACAATTCTACAACAATTATAGCTAGAAATACCTTTCTGGAAATGGTATGTTTTCCATTCGGAGCCATATCTTTATTGCTCCCTTTGTGCTCGATGCTGTAGGTATATTATCTTCTTGGGCAACAACATTGATATCATGCATTGTCCATTCATCTTATTTTGATAATCCCTATAGTCTGTATGCTTTGATACGAACACGAGCCCAGCATTCTGTTGTAAGCCATTATGCGTATTACCAGCATGGGCCATGACCAAAAGCTGTCCTATACTACTGGGTATATATCGCTTTATCTGTCCATCCACTGATTGCCATTCCTTATCACTTGTGTGGTGCGCATTGATCCACATTTCAGCCAAATACACTATGCCATAATTTTCTTTGCGCATTTCCCTTATTTCACGTAGGTATCTGCTTCTCATGGCTCCTAAATGCAGTTGCTCGCAAAGAATATTTCTACCTCCCTTGTACTTTCTAAAAGTGAAGATAATGTACTTATAATTTTCCACAAAGTTGTTTTGGATAGCTCTATGTTATTGTTATTTCTCAACCAAACCCTAAGTTTTCTTACAGTCACTGTTTCTTTGGCATCCAGAATTTGTTATAATGCTGGATAATCCTGGATATAAAATCCACCGCATCCTTCGGTTCACGAGTTAAATATTTCGGAGACTTCTGTGGGTCGTCGCTAGAGCTGCGGAGTTCGTGCTTTGTGCGATGCTTTCCGCGCTGCGGAAAGAGACCGAGTCATATGGGATAGAATCCGGTGCTATGAAGTCGACCCTGTCGACTTTTAAGCGACTTTTTTAAAGCATTTTTATAATAGCTCGCCTTATGACATCTTTGTCAAAGCTGTCTACAATAACCTTTCTACCTACCGTTTGGTTATTGCGTGGTGGTTTAATTCCAGATTTTTGCACCCATTGACGAAATGACCGTTTACTCAAACCTAATGCATGCACTGTTCTTTTTTCGGAATTTGTAATAGTATAAAACAGTTTCCTGCGATCAGCTTCTATACAAAAATATGTGTACAACTTCATAGCGATGCTTTGAAGTGTATACACAATTTCGCATTCAATGCCATTGAAAAATATTCACACATTTCAATGGTAGCGATAAGTGGTAAGATTTAAAAAATAATAATAATAATAATCAGGTTTCATGAAATCACCCACAGTTTGACGACACCTCTGAACAGTCCCAGTTTAAACTGCGCGGGGTTCTTGGCATAAGGCCAATCCCGTGAAAAACGTAAAATATTCAACACTGAACACTGATTGTCTGGCTTTCTGTAATACATTTAAAATTATGAACTTCATCTCTAACCCGTAAATTATATACCGCATATAAACTAACTTTGAAATCTGCAGCAAAATCTCCAGAACAAAATTTGTTTTGTTGGGTGGACATAATGATAAGGTTATATGCTAAATCTCATCAATTTCCTTCAGTTGGTTACTGAGATATGGAATTTTATATTGGGGCAGACAAAAGTAAACACGCTATAGATTACAGTGTTACTACTTTGTTTCAGTTTTGGCCTCGGTAAAACATGGGCGATACGCCATGTACCAGCTAATACACAAACAGGTAGAAGAACACCAAATACCACAGGATGTTTAAAACCGATAAATCTACAGGAATATAACTGAAACGTAGACAGAATACATAGAAGAGTCCTGCTATGATAAGAGGCCGAATGCAAATATTCAAAACAATGGCGAAGGTGTAACAATATTTGCTGCAGAAGTTGAGGACGCATTACATTATAAGAAGAAAGAAAGGACACACCGACCAATCAACATTAAGTATGTGAGGGGGGTCGTGGGTGTGGACGCCGTGGAAAATTGTGAAATCTAAATAATACAAAATGTTAGACATCTATAACTGTGGGTACATTTAGAGTAACATATTAACATCAGTATGATGATGGTTTTTTGTTTGTTCGCATATCTTTTACAGGACATCGCTGTCAACATCAGCATCTTTCAGCTGATTGTTGATCTCTTGGCAAGATTACGCTCAGTAGTTTGCCATTGCTTTCTGAGCGACCAGCTCACATACTCCGTAAGTTACCGACGCGGAGAGAACCGCAACCGATTCTTGAGCACGTCACGTTACTCACGAGAGTATACGGGATTACGGAGAAAGTCGTGTAATTCCTAGACCAGGGAGACCGGCTGATGATGGTTCCACAATACGCATTATGATGATAGTTACACAATACGTATTATGATGATGGTTACACAATAAGTATTATGATGATTCCAATTCCAATTCCAATTTAAAAAAAAACAAAAATTCCAAATTCGGCCGCGTCTAACCTGCTTCATCAGCTGTGGTTATTGTTGAGGTCCGTGGTTTTTGTGGGTTTATTTACCCTAATTCTTGTCTTGTGAGTCCTTTCTCGGACTGGTTATGTATCGTTTGTGTCTGTGACGTCAGCAGGGGGATCGGTCGGCGGCTATCCTTTGTGCTCGTCTGTGCTTGTGGTTTTCTTTGTTGGTGTAGGCTCCTGGCTCGTCTGGCTTGCTGACTGCAGTCGTTATAAGGACTTTTCGTGATCCCACTCCAGCTGGGGGATCGGTCGGCGGCTGTCCTTTGTGCATGTTTCCTCTTGTGGTTTCCTTTGTTGGTGCAGGCTCCTGGTTCGTCTGGCTTGGCTGGGTGCAGTCCTTATAAGGACTTTTTATTTGGTCGTTTTGTCTCCTTTTTTTGTGTAGTTTCTGTAGGACCTTTTCGACGTTTTCATTTTCCTCCTTGAGCCTGTTTTCACTGTTGCGTTTGCGTATCTGCTGCCTAGCGTTTTCTTCCTCCGTGGTCAGCCATGGGACGATTTCACCGTCCTCGATATAGTACTCGAAGTCGGCCTCACAGTTGTAGTGTACTACTGGGTATACCATCGGTTTCCCCCGGAGTTTTTTAGGCTTCTTCTTTTCTTTTACTTCCCAGCGCCTTCTTAATTCCTCGCGCTTGAGTTCCTCCTTGTCGACTGGGTATTCTGTGCCTCCTTCAGAGATCCGACGGTATAGTAGTTCCCTCTTGGGCGTTGTGGTTGGGCTGTTGGCTTTAGCTTGCGGTTCAGGCTCGGTATCTTGGTTTTCATCTTGCGGTTTTTCTGTGAGTTCTTGTATGGATTCTGCTGGTTTGCTTTAGAAGAGTTCAATTTCAGCTTTATGCAATTCTCTTTCGGTTTTGATCATTTGAAGGATTTCTTCGTTCTCCTTCTTCATCTCGGCCATGCGCTCCATCTCTTGTTTGATGTCGTGCTGGATTTCTTTCATGTCGGCCAGCAGCTTCTCATTATCGCTGGTCGGAGTCGTCGTCAGCAGTGCCTTGACTTGTTTCTTCAACTCGTCTATCTGCTTTTGAAGTTGATCTCTTTCAGCTTGTGCTATACCCGTGGCTGTCTGGCCCCTCTGCATTGCTTCCTTGAATGGTGTCTGTGTGATGATGGCGATTTTTAAGACGTCTCTATGTCTCTACAGGTACGGGCAGCCCAGATATCTTGCTCCATGTTTGCCCAGGCAGTTGGCACACTTTCTTTTGTTGTTGGGTGCTCGGAAGTCCGTGTCCATCTTGGCCAGCGGACACTCCTTGAAGGCGTGGTGATCGGCGCAGTATCGACAGATTTTCGTCTTACTGCGACATGTTGCTCTGCTGTGGCCGGCCCTCTGGCATCTTGAACATTGATTGACTCTTAGGATGAATCTCTCTGGCTGTTGAGTTTTCTTGCTAATTGATACTGTGATCGGCATTTCGCTGCCCTCCGACGTCACTACTGCCAAGGCTGTAGGTATCTTGGAGTAGGTGAGAAGCCGCTCCGCCTTCAAGAATCGGATGTGATGATTCTCTTCACGTAGCTGCTTCAGGATTTCTTCCTCTGTCAGCTCCACAGGAATCCGCTTGACAACCCATCGGACTGTTTTTGAGTCGGTGATTCCGACTCTGGTGTTTTTCTCCTCCTTCTTTGCTGCCTTGGTTCTTGACTGTGCTGGGCTGTCGATCTTCTCCCTCGTGGTAGCTTCAGTAATAGCTGTAGTATCAGGCTCTTTGATGCAGCTAGCAGGTGGGCTCTCGGCGTTCTTCTTCTTGTTGTCGGCTCCCACGCTGCACATCTTGGCAACAGCGTGTTTCTTGTTGTTGGACTTTCCACGTGGCATTTTCCCGCGAATCAGGCTTCTTGACAGAATAATGCGACTTTACTTGTTAGCGCTCGCAGTGCGAATGACGACGAAATATGTATTATGATGGTGGTTACACAATATGTATTATGATGATGGTTACACAATATGTATTATGATGATGGTTACACAATATGAATTATTATGATGGTTACACAATACGTATTATGATGATGGTTACAAAATACGTATATTATGATGGTTACAAAATACGTATTATGATGATTGTTACACAATACGTATTATGAAATACTAGCTGACCCGGCCCGGCTTCGCCCAGTCCCTGGCGGGGATCTATCTATCTATCTATCTATCTATCTATCTATCTATCTATCTATCTATCTATCTATCTATCTATCTATCTATCTATCTATCTATCTATCTATCTATCTATCTATCTATCTATCTATCTATCTATCTATCTATATCTATCTGTCTGTCTGTCTGTCTGTCTGCTTGTCTGTCTGCCTGTCTGTCTGTCTGTCTGTCTGTCTGACCCGGCCCGGCTTCGCCCAGCTCCTGGTGGGGAGCATCTCATTTAATTCATATAAGTAGTCATATAAGCTCCCGTTCCCGTCTGTCTGTCTGTCTGTCTGTCTGTCTGTCTGACCCGGCCCGGCTTCACCCAGTCCCTGGTGGGGAGCATCTCAGTTAATTCATATAAGTAGTCATATAAGCTTCCGTTCATGACTATCTGTCTGTCTGTCTGTCTGTCCGACCCGGCCCGACTTCGCCCAGGCCCTGGTGGGGAGCATCTCAGTTAATTCATATAAGTAGTCATATAAGCTTCCGTTCCCGATTATCTGTCTGTCTGTCTGTCTGTCTGTCTGTCTGTCTGTCTGTCTGTCTGTCTGTCTGTCTATCTATCTATCTATGTTCGGCCCGTTCCCGTTAAAAATGTAGATAGAGTAGAAGAATAGATAGATTGATAGTAGAAAATATGATTGGAAGAGATCTATCTAAAGTAAACTTACCAAGATATCACGAACATCCAATAAATGGTGGGCGGCGGGTTGACTGCAGAGTACTGCAAACGATATGCAACTAACTTTCTCTCACACAAAAAATAACTTTTTTTTTAACGAACGAAAATCTTTCGCAGGCCCGTCCTACATTCTGCCCTTCTTCTCTATTTCCTCTCATACATTCTTTCATTCAACATCTCTTATGAAGCAATTCTTTGACAACAAAAGAAAAATAAGCATTAAAATGCATGAAAAGTAACTCGTTGAAGAAATGTTTAACATGGGCATCATAAATACCCAACGTGGGTGTAACGCGCCATACATATAAGAATGTTAAAAAAAAATAATAATGTTGAAGAAAAATAAAAAGATGAGTTAGAACATTTTCACTATTTAAATAGATGCATTATTTTTATGAAAACTTTGAAAATGCCGTAAAGATTATATTATTATTTATTATAACTCAAATGCCTGTAAATAACTGTACATAAATTTCGAGTTAAAAATCTACCCAAAGTATTTTCAGGATCCTCGACGGTGCTACGGAGTTCGAGCACTGAGCTGAGTTTTTCCAGACTCAGATTTGAGTTAGGAGGAGAACGGAGCACTTATGGGTTGCACCCGTGTGCCGTGATGTTGATCCATCGACTAAACAAACAAACTAAACAAGACAGTTGGCTTCACGGGAATGAAAAGAATACTTGTAGAAAATTTCATCTCAATCGGATGAACCGTTATCGAACGCATCAAATACATCCCTATACACATACATACATCGTCTTTTATATATATATATAGATGTTCTTCTCTTCTTCGTTTGACTGTTATCCCCTCTTGGAGCATAAGCCCTCGCCCAATTGAAGAGGAGCCTTTCTATCCTCTGCTATCTCCTGCAAGTCTCTCCATGTCCAACCCGTATTACTCAACCCTGTCTCTGGTTTTCTTCATGCATATATATTTCAATATATGTGGTGACTATACTGAAAAGGACTACACCTCATACAAAGTGTCATTTCTCTATGGCATTTCCTCCATAGTCAGAGTAAAGAATTACCGCCGGCCTCTGGTTCGGCGTTTCTCACATCGTTTCATAATGATATCTAGGCACCGAATGCGCCAAATTTTGTATAATCTTAAATTTGCTATGAGTTTTGCTTTCCACTGCAAAATTCATGGTTTCTGGCTGTCTTTGTTGTGAGAGACTCATCAACGTCTAACAAGAGCATATGCTTATTATTTGTACTGTATGAACCTTTGTGTTCGAATTCTACGAGTTAGTCTGATTTTGCCTAAACTACACGCACGCGTGTAGGTGTGAATATATGTTTAGGTGGGAGTGTGTGTGTATGTGTGTAGCTACGAAAAAAACATTATTACTTCGGGTCTCTGTATACTTTACAAGGGTAATACACCATTTCTCCCACAAACATAGCATCCTGGATTCTCTGGATGCAAATACCAAACTCAGTATGTGGTTCTGTTGATTGGACTTGCCTCAGCATGACAGCAGATGGAATGCTCTGATCTTGGTGAAGCTATTTGCTTCTGAAGTCTAAAAGTTTTCGTGCCGAAAAGTGAACCCGTATTTATGGGTATAATGCTTGACTGTGTTGCCCAGCACGGGCGAGCCACAGAAAAACACTGTCACATGTCCTTTTGCGCTTGCCTGGATTCTCTGGAAGAGCTGAGGAAGTTAAAAGATATATATATATATATATATATATATATATATATATATATATATATATATATATATATATATATATATATACACAAATATACACACACACACACAGAGCATATATATATGCCGGTACCCCTGGCTGAGGAGTTAGCAGCTTTCTCCGCAACCCTGAATACTCTTGCGGTTGACGTGAGTGCTCGAGAATCGAGAATTGGAAGCGGTTCGAATCGCACCAGTGACTTATGAGAGTATGGAGCCGGTCGCTCAGAAAGTTGTGACGTGCTGATGAGCGTAATCTAGCCTAGGAATCAACATACAGCTGAAAGATGCTGATGTTGACCGCAATATCCTGAAACAGGATGGAAACGAGGGGAAAAATATATATATATTTTTTAGAGAGATATTATATATCTTCTTCTTCTTCTTCAGCGTTCCGAGCCATTGAGGTTCTTTTCTGCAAATACAATCCGTCTCCATTCGTCTCTCTGGTGGACCTTCTCTTGCCAGTTGTTGATTCCAAGTGCTTGTAGGTCTGTACATGTATTATCTCTCCACCGCCTTCTTGGTCTACCTCGGGGTCTACGGTCATTTATTTCCTGAGTGTAAGCGAGTTTTGTTTCCCTATTATCTTCCATTCTTTCTATATGCCCCAGCCATTGTAGTATATTAGCCTTCATGATACCAGTGATTAGCGGGGACTTAAACAGATCATAAATGTCTTTGTTACTTCTTCTTTTCCACTCTCCACTTTGTGTGTCCCTAATGGGATATATATCTATATATACGGGCTTGGTAGAATCAGCGGGGAAAGAAGACCCTGTTGAGCTTGACTCTAGTCCGACTTTGTGAAGACACATGAAGGGTGTAGCATAGGTGGGAGCGCAAACGCAATTGAAATACCACTACTTTTATCGTTTATTTACTTATTCAGTCTCTCGGTAGAGATTTGTTCGCAGCAGACGAGCATAATCTCCGGCGGGCCTATTCTCGCCGGTCGCGAGATCCGCACAGTGGAAGGATGGGGGATTTGCTTGCAAATAGACAGGCAATATCTCCCGCGGTAGCTCTGGCGGGCCTATTCTCGCTGGTCGCGGGGTCCGCTTAAAGTCAAGTGGAGAGTCTGACGATAGTGCACGCTTTACACAGGTCCGGACACTTGTGATCGACAGATGTGCGCGCCCTCATGGTCCGGGCTCGTACGAGGCCCTCACCTGTGGGACTTGGCTGAACGCCTCTAAGCCGGGTCCCTTGGGTGTCAGGGTCTGGCCATAACTCGCCACCTGCTCGTGGTGGTGAGGTCTCGGTGGATTGACGCTGAGCCGCCAGCGTCTGCAGCCTACCTTGTGCCAGACGTATTGGTTACCCATTCCTCTGGAAAACACAAGGCTAGGTCGAGAGAGGGGACATGTCGTTTGGGCACCACATGATTCTCTGAAGCTCTGCCCAGGCATTGTGATGGAATATTGGCCACATTCCAACTCACACACTTTGGTCTGTCAAGACTGCAAGGTGCCACTCATATATATATAGAGAGACAGACATCCAGAAGTAAACGATACATTTAACGAAAGCATTTTTAAAAAGTTAAGTTAATATGAAGTTAAATTATGTAACACCGAAGTGTCATTCAAAAACTTCCATATCTAATTTCGAAGTCTGAAAGAAATCCTTGTTAAGTAGAAGGGAAAACGAAGGGGGAAAAAAAACTGCGCATCTTTTTGTTTTACACAAGTGTTTATATTGTGCTTTGAATGACAGACAGATAAACAGACAGACAATTTTGCATGAGTACTTTGTGCAGTATCTGAATCCTGCATTAGGGATTTAATGTCTTGAAAGAGGAAGTAATATCCGATGTAACATTGAAACATTTTTACAGAATCTGCAGAAAAGGAACGATTAGGATAGATCCCATACTCAACATAACAATGTTAATGTAGTATGGAATTTACTATAGTTGGCAATAGCATAGCTATTATAAATCCATGGTTATGAAAACTAGTTTGATACATCTTTGATGCAACCTAAGTCTTACCACATCAAAATCCGGCCGTCCAGTCTGTGTACGCGTCTGAAGCCCAGTTATCAGATCAGTCCTCTCAGTTTCGTGAATGATGTCAAGAGCCAGCTGTAGTATCAAACCTTTCATATCTGTTTTTGGCAGTGCTGACGTCATATACATGTGCATGTCTAAGATGTGTCCTGTAAGAGACCAAGTATGGCACACATAAGAATACTACTGTAAACATGACACTAGTGTAAAACCATTGTGATTGTATACTGTTGTCCCAACACATAAGAATACTACTGTAAACATGACACTGGTGTAAAACCACTGTGATTGTATACTGTTGTCCCAACACATAAGAATACTACTGTAAACATGACACTGGTGTAAAACCACTGTGATTGTATACTGTTGTCCCAACACATAAGAATACTACTGTAAACATGACACTGGTGTAAAACCACTGTGATTGTATACTGTTGTCCCAACACATAAGAATACTACTGTAAACATGACACTGGTGTAAAACCACTGTGATTGTATACAGTTGTCCCAAAACATAAGAATACTACTGTAAACATGACACTAGTGTAAAACCACTGTGATTGTATACTGTTGTCCCAACACATAAGAATACTACTGTAAACATGACACTGGTGTAAAACCACTGTGATTGTATACAGTTGTCCCAACACATAAGAATACTACTGTAAACATGACACTGGTGTAAAACCACTGTGATTGTATACTGTTGTCCCAACACATAAGAATACTACTGTAAACATGACACTGGTGTAAAACCACTGTGATTGTATACAGTTGTCCCAAAACATAAGAATACTACTGTAAACATGACACTAGTGTAAAACCACTGTGATTGTATACTGTTGTCCCAACACATAAGAATACTACTGTAAACATGACACTGGTGTAAAACCACTGTGATTGTATACAGTTGTCCCAACACATAAGAATACTACTGTAAACATGACACTGGTGTAAAACCACTGTGATTGTATACTGTTGTCCCAACACATAAGAATACTACTGTAAACATGACACTAGTGTAAAACCACTGTGATTGTATACTGTTGTCCCAACACATAAGAATACTACTGTAAACATGACACTAGTGTAAAACCACTGTGATTGTATACTGTTGTCCCAACACATAAGAATACTACTGTAAACATGACACTGGTGTAAAACCACTGTGATTGTATACAGTTGTCCCAACACATAAGAATACTACTGTAAACATGACACTGGTGTAAAACCACTGTGATTGTATACTGTTGTCCCAACACATAAGAATACTACTGTAAACATGACACTAGTGTAAAACCACTGTGATTGTATACTGTTGTCCCAACACATAAGAATACTACTGTAAACATGACACTGGTGTAAAACCACTGTGATTGTATACAGTTGTCCCAACACATAAGAATACTACTGTAAACATGACACTGGTGTAAAACCACTGTGATTGTATACAGTTGTCCCACCTTCTGCCCTACATCTCTACATGGAACATAGGCTCTCCACCAACTCACACCAGGCCCTTTGTTGACGTGTTCATGACTGGTTAGATTATGCAGCTCCAGTTTTCTATGGCGTAAGGTAGCCAGTCTGTCGCCAATCCTCTCTTTAGTCTGTCTCTTACGGCATGCATGGAAGATTACGCTCAGTTAATGTCGTCAGCAAATACATAGCATTTACTTCATTCCTGCCGCCTATGAACACACATTGTTCTTTCCCTATATTTCGGGTTGTATTTTTTTCCTCTCTTTGCATCCTGATTCCAAGCAAAATCTTCGTGATGTGGCGATTCTGACAGTGTCGGCTGCCATCGTATCCAGTTGCCGGTGGGGCAAACTCGGATATCATGGCACTGCTACTTCAAATGAAAACCTTACTGTTTAAAAAAAAAAAAAAGTATTGTTATTATTTTTGGGTGAATATATTCTGAAAGCCTGTCTCCATGGCGAAGGCTTCGTAATCCCATATACCTGCGTTCGAAACACAGCTGCGCGCGATTTAGCAGCAGACTGCGTTGGCGTTGCGTTGGTATTGGTGCCGGTCGTTAAGGAAGCAATGGCAAACTACTGAACGTAAAACTTGCCAAGAGATTACAGCGGCAGAAATGCTGGTGTTGACTGCGATGTTCTGTAAAAAGGATATTCCAAAAAATATTCTAACAAACTGAAAAACAAATGTACTATTTTTCGATGTAGTCACCACTGCGTTCAATGCAAAAACTCCAGCGCCGATAAAATGCTCGGATTCCTGTAGAAAGAAAACTCTCTTGGTCGCTTGTGTAACCACTCATTCACCACCTGCTGCACCTCACCATCGGACCAAAAAGTCGTTCCTCCCAATGGCTCTTTGAGTTTTCCAAACTCAGGTGGAGATCACATGGGGCTAGCTAGGTCTGGCGAGTGCGGGGCATGTAGTACACATTGAACATGGACGTCTTCGATGGTTTCAACCGAAGCACGGGCAGTATGGTGTCGAGGTTTGTCATGTTGCTAAAGGACACCTTTACTCAGAAGTCCACGTAGTTTGGATTTGATTGCGGGTCGAAGATGATTCCTGAGAAGATCTGTATACGTAACACTGATGACAGTTTTCCATCTTGGCATGTAGTGCTCTATAATAACGCATCGTTCATCCCGAAAGAGAGTCAGCATAAGCTTTTCTGCAGATGACTGCTAGCAAAACGTCTTTGGTTTCGATGAGGAGGGATGGCGCCATTCCTTGCTCGCTCTCATCGTTTGCGGCACTTGGTAGTTAACCCGTGTTTCATCTCCAATAACAATTCATGATAGGAAGCATCACCTTCTGCTTCAAAGCACTGCAAAATTTCTTGACAAATATCAATGCGTACTTGTTTCAATTCTGGAGTAAGCTGTCCTGGCACCCACCTAGCAGACACTTTTCGATACTGTAGCACATCATGAATGATGTAGTGTGCTGAACCTTGACTCATGTCAAGATGTGCGTCAATGTCACTCATAGTCAATCGGCAGTTTTCCTGTATGAGGCTGTAATCGATTCTAGGGATGTGTGCCTGACCCGGTCGTGAGAAGTCTGTCACAGAAGTCACTCCGTTGTGACACTTTCTACTCCACTCATACTCTTGCTGGACTCACAGGCATACACCATCATACCGGACCATCTTCGTCGAATAATGTCTATTGGTTTCACCCCTTCACTGATTTAAAACACACACACACACAAAACAGATGAATAACAGAAAACTGCTCCTATTTGGTGCATGTCATAAGTGGGGCGGCTACAAGTAGCCTGACTATGGAAGTCATGGCAGTAAGTAAAGCAATAACATGGCTCGAGACACAGACATTCACTAGGGCATGTTTCCTTAGCGGCTCAATGAACATGATCAAGAGGATAGAGGAGGGGTCGATCCGAAGAGAATGGTTGCTGCCTCTGGAGCTGTCTCGGCTGGCAAAGATTAGTTTCATCTTCGTGCCAGGGCATGCGGGTGTACGAGGAAATGAGCGGGCTGACAAGCTCGCAGGTGAGGCTACGGTGGAGGGCGGACACGCCATGGACTAGGCTGACATTCTGAATGCTCTACGAGAAGCAAGACTTTTGCGTGAACCAAGTGATGACTGTGAATCTACAACCATAGCCAGATTGCGAGAACAGAAAATTAAAAGAGGGGTGGCCAAACAAGAACACTACGCAGGAAGCCAAAGAAGATTGATAAACCATCATAGAACTGGTGTCGTTAGCCGCTACACGCTGCGGGATTTGCTGAGGAGGGGATCCGAGCACTTATGGACTGAATGGTTCGATGTGCAATGAGGCTGATCTTTCGACTAACTAACTAACTAACATAAGTGGGGCGGTCATCTTTAAACTGTCCTTATGAAGACTGCAACGTGGTGTCACGTGATTAAAACACCACGGGCTTCAAGACATGACTGTACACGTCTCTTCATATTGTCAAACGCCTTCTACAACGTGTCTGTTGTTATTTCTTGAATGGCAATTCAGATCGCTTTTTCAGGTCCTCAGTTGTGTGTACATTATTTTGTAAACATTTCCTTTCAAGAAACGCCATAGATAATAATCTAATGGAGTTAAATCTGGAGAACGAGCAGGCCAAATTTTACATTATATTATGCGATTTGCGAAAATTTCTACCAAAAAACGAAATGATGCTGTGGCTGTGTGTGAAGTTGCACCATCTTGCTGGAACCATGTTTCTTCAATTTCATGTTCATTCAGCTGTTCTAGAAAAGGTTCCAGAATGTCAATACGGTACCGATCGACATTTTTAGTGTTAATTAAGAAAACTGGTCCAATAAAACGTATCCAGCTAGATGAAACCATGCATCATCAGAGAAGAATGTTACATCGAAAATTGACTCGTCTTCTTTAGCTAAAAATGCTTGAAACAACGTGGAGTACTTAAATCTTGATTGATTATTACAATCTTTTAGTTCAGACACAACAGAAACCCTGAATGGATTAAAATGTAATGGTTGTTTAAGAATTTTGTACGCTGTGATCACTGATACGTTTACTTGTTGTGACATTTTCCTTAAAGACTTGATTGGACTTTTCAGGGTTCTGTCTTGGATATCTAGACTTTATTCTATAGACACATCAGGCCTACCAGATCTCAGAGCACCTTCTACATTTCCCGTAGCAAGAAACTTATTCAACGAATTTCTAACCGTAACGCCATGAGGAGGTTGTTTATCAGGAAAACTTGCTATAAATCTGTGAATAACCATCCGTGTGCATCGACCGCCATTTCGAAACACTTGTTCAACCAAAATTTATTTTTCTTCCGTTGACAACACCACTCTGTTTGGAGTGCAAAGAATTACTCCAGCAGACGGAGCCATTCGCTGCATATTGCTTCACGATGGAATGTGAAGCACATTTGTTTATGACATCGTGTACTTCATTTTCAAATTTGTTCTACATACAAAGTGTAGCGGGTCTTTACAAACACCCTGTAGAATTACATAATGCATGAGGTATATCTCCAGCATCATATATTGTTGCCGGCTCCCTGGTCTAGAGGTTACACGACTTTCTCCGTAATCTCGTATACTCTCGTAAGTAACGTGAGGTTGCGCGAGAATTGGTAGCGGTTCTCTCCGCGTTGGTAACTTACGGGGTATGTGAACCTGTCGCTCAGAAAGAAATGGCAAACTACTGAGCGTAATCTTGCCAATAAATCAACAATCAGCTGAAAGATGCTGATGCTGACAGAGATGTCCTGTAAAGGATATGCGAACACAAAAAAAAAAAAAAAGTATGGAGACCGGGTCTATTTCATATTCTTCTCAGGCATTTATAATTTCTGTTGTGATGTTGTTCGGGGGTCTTGCCAGTTTTCATTTGGTTATGAGCATTTCGAACTTCCATCACTAAAATGTATGGCCCTTCATTTGCTAATTATATCATGATAACAGAAGGTGACCTCCCTTTGGGCAAAATGGTGGAACACATTTACTTCCATTAGGATGAAAAGTGCATTTTCCCATGTTATGTCTCCAGAGTGAATATATAGGTGAACTGGCGTTTGGACCGTGTAACGGAATTTGTGCAAGTGAGTCCGGACTCTCTTCGACGTATCAACAGAGCTCGGTGGTGATAATTAAGCCTAACACGACGACGGACGAGAAAAACTAAGTCAGGCAACAGAGCTGTGTTGTGATGTAAATGTGACAGTTTCAATATTAGATACATTCGATAACTTTTCTGGAATTCTACCTCATTTATTCAACGCCGACCCATTCTTGACAAGCTCCTTTATGTTAAAGACATCGTGATTCTACAAGAAACACACCTCGGCGGCGGGACAATGTTGCAGGCTTTCAGTTCTTCTACAACAGGCGAAACCTCGGGCAGGTCATTCTTTTCCGCGATAACATACCGGTCTCTGATGTCAATACAGCCGCCTGGAACAGTGATGTCCTGCAAGTGGAGGCAATCCCTGTTATAACTTCAGTGTAACTGGTAATTGGTAACGTGTATGCTTATAACGGGAAGGTCTATGCGCGACAGTTGCAGAGTTTGCTTGCGATAGGGAAAAAGAACATCATATACTGTGAAGACTTCAACTGCAGAGACAGCCAGTGGGGTAACAACATTACCAACAGACAGGGAAAAGATCTAGAGGACGCACTGGTATCTACCCCTAGTTTGTCTTAACGATGGCAAGACCACTACAATGTCATTGATGTGGCCTTGGTGTAGCCCACCATCGCTTCCAGTTGCCGGTTGGCACACTGGGTGTCATAGAATGCCGCGATTGCACCATACTGCCTCTCGTTCCACAAACACAAGGGATGAATCAACATAAGAATTGGCGGTATTTTTAGTATCAAGAAGCTGACACAATGTTACGCGCCATTGTACAAGACAACCCTCTACCGAGCCAGGACGTAAGATTGCACACGAAGTAACCAAAATGATCACGGTCTGCTGACTGATTGGGAACAAGTTCGATTTGACGCCAGTAACTATCACGAAAAGAATACAAGTGGAAGTCGATAAGACCCCCGGGTCGACATATTGTTAGACGGACGGGCGACCGCGCAGATTGAATGGAGTGTGAACTGGACCAGCGGTTGAATGGAGGAAATTACCTGTAGGAGGTGTGGGGTGTCAGACTGATAATAAAACCATGCAGACGTGAGACAGCCCGTGGCAGGGAAATTAAAACCGTGAATGTGGGAATAGAAGGAAACGCAGAATGAGATATCACAGGGCGACAGGGAGATAAGAACCGGTATATATGCTAGATGAGTCTGCTGTTCACAGCGATCGCAATGTATAGTTTCTTTATAGATAGATCTGACTCTTGTGCTGTTAGAAATTTCTAGGAACTTTAGTTTCTAGCCCGCAACTCCGGGAGCTTCATTTGTCGGCCGGTTGTAGGCTATTTCATTGAGAATATCAGTGCCTCATATTACTGATTTGCAAACTAGAATTCCTCAGTTTACTGTTTATAGCATATTACTATAAGTTTGTTCTTCTTACTATACACGTAGGAATATACGATGCGAGGACTATGCTCCATACATATTCTTTTAATGTTTGTGTGTCACATTTTGTATGTATACAATATTATTACTAACTCATTTGTTATGCCATTATTATGAAAATCCTTATATGCCTATTTTGAATTTGCATACTTAGAGGTCGACATGCATATTGTTTATTTGATGTTTGAGATGTAAATTGTCATATAGTAACTCACCAGGAAATAGTGTGGTGTGATACTTTGTTCTTATGCGCAGCTCGCACTGGCATATTGTCTATTGATTGTGTTTGAAGCAGAGGTGTAGTGTAGTACATACATTACCCACAATTGGTAATGGTTAGCCCTTTCAGTGCGTTCATCGTAACTAACTGAGGCTATCACAGAGACTGATCACGGCATTTAAGCCCGGAGATCAGATACTCTTATGATACCACTATCGACCCTTTGATCTGCAAAACCAAATCTTGAACGGAGCGGCTGCAAAGAACTGAATGTCTGAAATAATGACATGAACTTAGGATATTTCGTTCCTTATGTCGGGACGGTACAAAGAATGGCAGTAACTAAAAGCGTGTTTGACTAATGGAAATGTCCTTCCCAGACTTGACAGTAATAGAGAGATATATAGAGAGAAAGAGAAGAGTGAACGCAGTAAAGATGGAAGAGAGACACTGTCAGACATGTCAATGCGAGTGTGTGTATGGGGTTGATAGATTGTATGTATTATCTAGGATTGTACTGATGTAGAACTAGAAAACACACATTCTTGATTTTATCTTCCAAGCTCCCAATAAGAGAACCAGGTTTTCCCGTGCGAGGGACCAGGTTCCTAGTACCGACCGGCTGTGTTTACCTCACCTGTAACCAGGCCACATATCCAGACAGGATAAAGTAACTTTAGACCTCACATGGAAAAAGTCGGATGCGGATAAAGGTAACGCCCTTCTTGCGCGCTACATAGAGCAGACTGATCAGAAAGACGAGCCCGCCAGACAGAGGACCACAACGGCACTCTCTCAGTTGTGCGAGGGGGTCGGGACAGACGAAGAATGCAAAACCACAACTGAGACAATATGTGCGATGCTCAAGAAATCACCTAACACCGCCCCAGGCTCAGACGGCATCCGATATGGTGACCTACTGGTGATGTCAGATGATGACACGGAAGAACTGGCCAAAGAATTCAACACCAGTATCCAGAGGGGTCAGATCAAAGACGAATGGCTACACAGCTACTTGCTGCCGCTGCCAAAACCGAACCAAGACCATTCCAAGATAAGCGGCTACAGAATCATTACGATACAGAACACTGCTGCCAAGCTACTGCAGAAAATTGTAGCACACAGACTTGCTTGTGACTTGGAACAACTCGGCTGCTTCCCGCCCACACTAGGAGGATACAGACGTAAACAAAGAGTCATGGCTGAATGCGGCGGTATTTGCTCAAGATGTTTACGAAGGATTTCAGGTCAGAGAAGAGACATGTGCGGCCGCCATAGACGTAGAGGACGCATACAATAGAGTATCCTTCAAGCACTTGATGCAAACCCTCCTCAGACTGAAAGTGCATCCTCACCTTGTACGATGGATAGCTGTAGTTTTGCTCCAAAGGAAGGTGGTGCTAAGATGCGGGAGTTGGTCTTCTGAGCCGATAACAATATGTCCAGGATTACCGCAGGGTTCACCACTGTCACCAGTACTATTCAACGCGTATGCGGTGTCGATCACTGAACAACAGTTGGACGGGAGGGGTAGGAATCTGTCATTTTCTGACGACATTCTCGTGTATCGACTGGGTCGAAATAGACAGGCGGTTGCCAATGATATGCAGGGCAAACTAGATCGAATTTCCTCATGGTGTGCTGATGCCGATACCATTCAAAGGCATCGGTTACATGGTTCTCCCTAAACAACCATATTGTGAACACAGATCTGCCGACAGTAAGAAGAGATGGGACCATTTTGACTAGAACCCAGTCAATGACATATCTTGGCGTGAGGCTTGATCGTAGCCTGTCCTTCAGAGATCATGTCGATTATGTCATAACGAAAGCTCGAAAAGGTTTGTCAGCAATGAGAGTCATGGCGACTGAAAATATCGAGCAAAGACTGCTAATACTTCTGTTCCAAGGACTGGTGCTTTCACGCATAGAGTATGCCCTGGCCATTCTCACTGTCAGCCCTACACAGACTGGAAGACTTGAAAAGGTACAAAACGAAGCCATGCGCATCATTTTGGGCTGCACGATAGACACCAGCTGTGTAGCAATGAGATACCTCCTTGACATCCCGACAATGGAACACAGGATCAAGATCTGGAGAGCTCGTGCATACTTAAAAATAAGTACAGATGATCAGCACCCTCTGCATGACGCTATATTCAGAGAAAAGGGTGACAGGCTAAAGAGGGGCAAATCATGGATGGGTCGGGCGGAAGATGTCGTCAGACAGGTCTGCAGTCTTACCAGTATCAACCCGGGCAAGGAATGAGTGCCGGTGCCTCCAGCTTTTAAGTGCACTTTCTCCTGCATTATCACACTCGACAGACGGTGCAGAGAGCAGAACCCTGCCGCTGTCAATGCAAAAGTCAACGTGCTCATTTATGAACACTCAGATAGCCCCGAAGTGCTCATCTATACAGATGGATCTGTTGTAAAGCAGCAGAAAAGTGCGTGGGCATTTACAGCCCGTTCAGCGGGCCGAACCGTTCAAGAATCCAGTGGTGCCCACTCTATGACCACGAGCAGCATGACGATGGAGGTGATGGCAGTTACACAGGCTTTCATATGGCTGGAATCATAGCATTATACCAACGTGTGTGTACTAAGTGATTCAATGAGCATGATTCAGAAGGTCGAAGCTGGATCTGTACGTAGACTGTGGACTGAATCGCTGCGGAAGTCTGTTGCCATTAAAGTTACTTTCATCTTCGTCCCGGGATATGCGGGAGTCGAGGGAAATGAACGAGCGGATAGACTAGCTGGCTCTGCACCCCCTGTAGATGGCCAGCCCATGGATCGTGCCGATGTTATTAACGTCCTTCAAAATATGGCGAGAACAGAGGACTTTGACGTCAGTGAATCCGCATTGCTGTCCAGGATGAAAGACTTGGGAGTAAGAATCGGCACGGCCAGACGCGAAAGGTACATCGGGAAAACGAGGTGCCTCGTCAACCAACACAGAACTGGCACTATTAGCCACCGGACGCTGATGCATATGCTGGGGGGGGGGGAGGATCTGAGCACCTATGGACCTGTCCGGAGTGCAATGAAGATACCCCAACTGATAACTGATAACTGAAGTAACTTTAGAGTTATGTACTTGCTTTTCATCCTTTCACATACTTGATTATGTTATTGCATAAACCTTTATAGTTTCACTATTATCATCTTGATAACCACCATATGTTCAATGATTAATGATAGACAATAAAAGTGAGTGTAGTTTGTTTTAACTCATAGTTCAGTTATTATACTTGTGTTTTCCAAGGGGCCTTGCTTACCTTGGTGGAGGCTTACTTATGTACCAGGGTGGGGAGATTTTTCAGGGGTAAATAACCTGCACGGTCTAGTAGTCCATCGTGAGACTTAAATCTAGACATCTAACGTTCCTTTTCCCCTCCTTGAGGAATATCAAGACCAGCTAATTTCACCGTTGTTTAACGAGGCATTTGCAGCCGTACTCTTGGATATTCATGTATTCCATACCTATATTCCATATAGGTCCCGAGTCAATGTCCGACAAATTTTGGTCTCGGTCAGGGATCAACAATTGTCACGTCTGACAAACTGGGGTTGCACGTCAGTGATAGTAAACAACTTGGTGGCGGCGCAGCCCCACTTCTGACACTGGGATATCATGACAATGACCACTATACTTGTGTCGTCTTTGCCGAAAAAAAAACAACAACAATAGGACCACAAGTCAAGAAAACATGCATTCATGTATGACAATGCAGGGCAGGACACCAACTGCAAGATTAAACGATGAAAACTAAAGCCCTCCCGCAGGAGATAAGAAAGATGGTTCCAACAAACATGGTGGAACGGAGAGGTCGAGAAGGCGTGGTTTGGAAAGAGGCTGTCATGGAATTACTGGAGGTAGTCGACCAGAATGATGAAGGCCAGAGACAGTCGGTCTAGGCGCTGCAACTTTTTGTTGTGGGGGGGGGGGGGTGTTTCATCAGATCAAACACAGTCAGGATTCTTTTAGATTTCCCCAGGATCAAAGGAGACTCGTCGGCATGTTGTTTTAACCGGATCTAAAGATGAGAGAGAAAACGCCGTCCTAACTTGTTTGCCGGCCAAGTCAGTGACATCACTCAGACAACATTCTCGGCTGTCTAAAAAATAACTAAATTGGGAGCAGTGTGCAGGATGGTTTGAAACAAAAATGAGGGTGGAGTTGTTCCATTTCAAAATATGAAAAGAAATTACGGTGTCTAATGTTGTGAACAGCGATGGACATTTTTTCCTTAATGTGAAGTTGTGATTTCGATTCTGACTTGGAAGAATTTACATAAGGTACCTACTTGATAGAGATTAGGAATCGAGCGTAGTAAGGTTGCGTTGTGTGAACTTATTATAGGAACGTCGGCAGTAGTAGGCTGATGTATAGCTTAAAATAGGTCAAGTAATATATTGTTTAACTCAGCGGGTTAAGACTAACGTAGTGGGATGATATTTAGGGAGATTGAAAGTGGTTGGGGGATAAAGGAAGGTCAATGGTGGGATTTTCCGGTAGGGTGTCTACTGGGGTGTTTTCGCTTCCCTTTGATCATTCCAGTTCTTACCACGTCTCAGGTAATGTGATGAACTCCTCTGTCTTATACCAGAGTGGTTCTATGAGGATCTAGATATTAAAGTCTGAGTACGGCCTTCGGCCTACATAATGGGTCTGAATCGGGTTGCTATCACCGGGTGTTCTCTCTTCGACAGGTTCCACTAGAACAGAGAATTTACCTACCACTCAGAGATGAGGAAAATGGCCGTACCTTGGTGCAGTGCTAACTGACCTCAACAATTGAACCCTGTTCCTCAAAGAAGGTCCAACACTTCCTGGTTTTATTTGAGTACAGATAGTGAATCACGGGAAGAGAGACTGGTCAGTGGCTGTATTCCAAACAACAACGGAATTATTAACTGTGATAGTTACCAGAAGAAGTATAAGAGGGGGAAGACTATAACTAAATAACATTTTTCCCTAATGACATAAAACATTTCGTAGATTGACTGACAGCAGTGTTTGGTAGAGATGTTATTGGACCAGTGGTTCTTTCATCACTTGATTATATTAGAGACATGTTCACCGCCTGTGTCGACCTAAGGGACGGTAATTAATCAAATCACCCATTGGTGACCAGACATCCAAACTATCCAAGATATACAGGAAGAAGTCAACAATCGGCCGGAGAGACACATCATCGGGTGAGCTCCTTCTGATCTTGAATATTGTGCAGTTGTATGGCCGGAGCACGATGATGAAAGTTGACTCTGATCCTGAACTACCTGATTATATCTCACATTCACGATAGACTACACCACATATCTCCACACACATACATTGCACACACACGTGACACTTTTCTGCATTAAATATTTTATCATTTTGTTCGAAGCCAGTGTTGGGGTGATATGTTCTGGAGGAATGTGAGAAAGATATTGTCTTATGGTAGGAAGTGAGAGAGATAGTGATCCAGAGACTGAAAGGGGGTGTGTAGAGAAGCCCAAGCCGAGGAAAGGGAATTAAAAAAGTGTGCTTGTTGATTCCACTTCCCCCCAAGGACGCCAGGTGACAGAGGCAGGCAGTAAAAACATGGCAAGAAGCGAAAAGACCTAACACGTTAGAGTGTCAAATCATTTGCCAAACAGGTAAAAGCCGAGAAATGGGACAAAGTCTACAAGAAGATGTGCCCCGAGCGGTCTCTCGCGACATTCTGACATTTTAATAAGATCATCAACGGCACCCCCACTAAACGTAGGGTATTCCAGACTGTCAAAGCACAGATCTCACATGGAAAAAAAAATCGCATGGGGATAAAGGCCCTTCTTGCACGCTACATAGAGCAGACTGACCAGAAAGACGAGCCTGCAAGACGGAGAATTACAATGACACTCTCTCAGCTGTACGAGCGAGCCGGGACTGGTGAAGACTATATAATCACTGCTGAGACAGTACGTGCGATGCTCCAGAAATCACCCAAAACTGCCACAGACCCAGACTGCATCCGATATGGTTATGTGCTGAAGTTGTCAGATGATGACATCTTCTTCTTTTTCTTCTTCTGCGTTCATCCGGAGAGTTTTGTCGGACGTTATTGCGTTGTGGCTGTTTTAAACCAGAGCTGAGTTCTTGCGCCGTTGGGCCGACACATCCGACTTCTGCGGGCATATGTTGACCGGGTTAACCTTCCCGGAGATGATGACATGGAAGAACTTGCAAGATAATTCAACGCTAGTATCCGATGTGGCCAGATCAAAGAGCTACGTGTTACCGCTGTTAAAACTGAAAAAAGACCATTCCAAGATCAGCGGCTACAGAATCATAACGTTGCAGGCAAGCTGCTGGAGAAAGTTGAAGCATACAGGCTTGCTTGTGATTTCGAGCAATTCGGCTGCTTTCAGCCCCCACACTTGGAGGATATAAATATAATAAAGAATCATGGCTCAATGCGGCGGTCTTTGTACATGGCGTTTATGAAGGGTTTTTGGTCAGAGAAGAGACATTTGCGGCCACCATAGACTTCGAGGATGCATGGGCATGGAAGTGGAAGCAGTCACAGCGGCTTTCCGTTGATTAGAGGAGATCACTGCAACACATATTATATTCATCACGGACTCAAGGAGTATGCTTAGTAAGGTGGAGAAGGGACTGTTTCGTGTGGAACAGCTCACCTCGCTTCAGAGGTCACAGATTGTGAGCATTTTGTGGATTTTTTTGCCCTGGCCATGCGGGTGTGCGAGGGAATGAACAGACTGATAGGCTGGCAGGGAATGCACCTCTTGGTGGTAGATTACCTATGGACAAGGGAGAGGTGGTCGTGCGGCTGTGGGACCAGATGGAGAAGGTGGAGGAACAGATTGAGAACCCGTATGTGGAAAGGATGAGATTGCGGAGGAACCAGAAGAACTTTCAATCAGATAGCGATGGGAACGATTAGTAGTGTGAACGAGGGGAAGGAGCGCGTATGGGAATGTCCTTAGTGCAGAGATGTCAGTTCTTAGCTCAACTCAACTCAACTCCACTGGTGTCCATCATTGCCGACCCAATGTATGTGTCTAGTATTTTCCTCCCGAAGAAAAAAACTTTTCCTTGGGTTAGAAATGGAGGAGAATTTAGCAAAATATGCAGCAAATTATGTCAGATTTAGGGACTCACCTAAACCCCCATCAATTTCCTGCTCTCGCTCAAGCCTCGTTAAAAGAGATACAAACCACTCAAAATGGAGCTGGTCGCGATTTATCCATACAAAATCAACCTGAAAGCAAAACCAGCCATAATAAGTCATTATATACTGTTCAGAAAAAGAAACGCATAGCTGTCGAAGGCACATACATAGCCATAATTTTCATATTCAATAACTTTTTAAATATAATGAGTTAATTGTTCAAACTGAACACAAGCATACCTTAGGGTTCAGACAATCAATTGACAATTGTTTTGCATCTGGGTCGCGAGAGATTTTTGGTGTACGGACTTTCCCGTGAGAATGGTGTGTGGCCTCCTCTTGCATCGATTATCGACTGGCATCTCCTGGGCATGGGTGCGATCAGACGTCTGATGTGGGCCTGTGGGATGGCTGCTGACTCTTCCTGTAGTACCTGGAACAGATCACGATGATTGTCTGGAGCAACGTTTTGGCGACAAGCACGTCTATGCAGCTCATCCCACAGGTGCTCAATCGGACTCATGTTTGAAGACAGATATGACCAGAGAAGGATGAGAATGTTGTTGGCAGTCAGGAACTGCGTGGTCAACAATGGGGTCTAGCATTGTCTTGTTGAAACACTGAACTTTGGGTAGCCAAAAGTGGAAGGACATCGGGTCGAAGAATTTCATTGACGTATCGTGGCGCGTTAAATGTGAACCAATTGACTCCTTCCGCTGTAACTGATCATTTCCAACACCATAACACTTCCACCAACGTGCGGTGGAGCTTCGTTACCGCAACTGTGGGCAAAACGTTCATTTCACTCACGGTAGATCCTTCTCCGCTGCATCAAAAAGAAAGATTCGTCACTAAACCAGACACATCTCCATTGGTTGTATGCTGCCCAAGGACGATGCTGGTTAGCCCAAAGAAATCGATTTTGGCGATGTTGGCGTGTAAGGGACAGGTCCACGATAAGGTCTTTGTACCCGAAGTCCAGCGTCATGAGGTCTATTCCAGAGTTTGATCAGACACATGAAGTCCTGCAGGCAATGACTGGGCAGTTGAGGAAGATGTTGTAAACCTGTCTCTGAGATGACGAAGCCGAATAAAGCTACCAACCGCTGCTATTGCCACTCAGGGTCGTACACTGTGATGCCTGTCTTCAACTGAGTCAGAGGCTTGGAACCGGTCCCAAAGTCGACTGATGGTACTCTGATGCACGTTTAGATGCCTGGCAACCTGATTTTGACTGTCACCTGCATACAGTCGGCCAATAGCAATGTTCCTTAAATTTATCGATGGAGGTGCCATAGACGATTGCTTGAAAATGAGCTGAATTGTTTTATGTAGCGTTTTCCTTTTACAGGGTTTCAGTTGCGTAGTCAGTGAATAGTGTTCACCCCAAAATATTGTTGCCTTCACGTGCGCGCATCATGAGCTGTGGTAAACATTTGGTCATAAACACTATTGACTACTGCATTGTAAAGATTACAAAAACGGAAGCAATTCAGGTCAACACGTGCATGTGACACTGTAAAGAACATTTAAGGCTGGTTTTTATATACGCTAGAACCAAATTTTACTTACACACTCATAAAAACGCACCCTCGGATAGCTATCCTAGCGTTTCTTTTTTTGAACAGTATAATAACGTAATGGAAGTGTTGTGTTGTGTGCACGCGAATAAATATGTTGATATCACGCATTACTGTATAATAAATATGTTGATATCACGCATTACTGTATAATAAATATGTTGATAGTACGCATTACTGTATAATAAATATGTTGATCAGTTATCAGTTATCAGTTGGAGTATCTTCATTGCACTCCAGACAGGTCCATAGGTGCTCAGATCCCCCCTCCAGCATAAGCATCAGCGTTCGGTGGCTAATAGTGCCAGTTCTGTGTTGGTTAACTAGGCATCTCGTTTTCCGGATGTACCTCTCGTGTCTGGCCGTGCCAATTCTTACTCCGAAGTCTTTCATCCTGGACGGCGATGTGGATTCACTGACGTCAAAGTCTTCTGTTCATGTCTTTAAGGACGTTAATAACATCGGCACGGGCCATGGGCTGGCCATCTGCAGGTGGTGCAGAGCCAGCCAGTTTATCAGCTCGTTCATTTCCCTCGACTCCCGCATGTCCCGGGACAAAGATGAAGGTGACTTTACGGACAACAGGCTTCCTCAGCGACTCAGTCCACCGTCTACGTACAGATCCAGCTTCGACCTTCCGAATCATGCTCATAGAATCACTTAGTACACACACGTTGGTATAATGCTGTGCTTTTAGCCATAGGAAAGCCTGTGTTACTGCCATTACCTCCATCGTCATGCTGCTTGTGTGGGCACCACTGGATTATTGGACGGTTCGGCCCGCTGAACGAGCTGTAAATACCCATGCACTTCTCTGCTTCTTTACAACAGATCCATCTGTATAGATGAGCACTTGGGAGTTGTCTGCGTGTTCATTGATGAGCGCGTTGACCTCTGCATTGATAGTGACAGGATTCTGTTCTCTGCACCGTCTGTCAAGTGTGATAATGCAGGAGAAGGTGCATTTAAAAGCTGGAGGCACAGGCACCCATTCCTTGCCGGGGTTGATACTGGTAGGACTGCAGACCTGTCTGATGATATCCTCCGCCCGACCCATCCATGATTTGCACCTCTTTAGCCTGTTGCCATTTTCTCAGAATATATCTTCATGCAGAGGGTGCTGCTCATCCGCACTTATTTTCAAGTATGCACGAGCTCTCCAGATCTTGATTCTGTGGTTCATTGTCGGGAAGTCAAGGAGGTATCTCATCGCTACACAGCTGGTGTCTCTAGTGCAGCCCAAAATGATGCGCATGGCCTCGTTTTGTACCTTTTCAAGTCTGCCAATCTGTGCAGGGCTGACAGTAAGGATGGCCAGGGCATACTCGATGGGTGAAAGCACCAGTCCTTGGAACAGAAGTATTAACAATCTTTGTTCGATATTGGTAGTCGACATAACTCTCATTGCTGACAAACCTTTTCGAGCTTTCGTTATGACATAATCGACATGATCTCTGAAAGACAGGCTATGATCAAGCCTCACGCCAAGATATGTTATCGACTGGGTTCTACTCAAAATGCTCCCATCCATTCTCACTGCCGGCAGGTCTGTGTTCACAATATGGTTGTTTAGGGAAAACCATGTAACCGATGCCTTTGCAGGGTTGACAATGGCACTGGCATCCGCATACCATGAGGAAATTCGATCTAGTTCGCCCTGCATATCATTGGCAACCGCCTGACTATCTCGACCCTGTCGATACACGAAAATGTCATCAGCAAATGACAGATTCCTACCCCTCCCGTCCAACTGTTGTTCAGTGATCGGCACCGTAGACACGTTGAATAGTACTGGTGACAGTGGTGAACCCTGCGGCAATCCTGGACATATCGTTGTCGGCTCTCTCTCTCTCTCTCTCTCTCTCTCTCTCTCTCTCTCTCTCTCTCTCTCTCTCTCTCCAAACTATCTTGCTTCTCTGTGCCTACCCACATCATGTGTATTACCAGTGGTCGGATCTTATATAATCCCAATAACACAAGCATTGGGCGATATGATCTTATAATACGTGGTATAACAATCAACCTTACTTCATGTGGTATGTCGCAGGCACTGCTCCGCTCTCTCTCTCTCTCTCTCTCTCTCTCTCTCTCTCTCTCTCTCTCTCTCTCTCTCTCTCTCCCTCTCTACAATTTTGCTACTCTGTACCTACCTATGCCATGTGTATTGCTGGTGGTCGGATCTTATATAGCCCCAATAACACAAGCACTGGGTGATTTGATCCTTAAATACGTTGTATAACAATCAACCTTACTGACAGGAACAGTGTGAATGAAGGGAACAGTATGAATAAAGCCTCGTATTTGTAGACCTACCTACTCCGCATACCCCATGTGGTACGTCGTAGGCACTTTTCCTCTCTCTCTCTCTCTCTCTCTCTCTCTCTCTCTCTCTCTCTCTCTCGTGTGTGTGTGTGGTGTGGGGGATGTGTGTGATGGGTGCGGGGAATGTGTGTATGGGTGGGGTATATGTGTGGGTGAGTAGGGGATGTGTGGTGGTTGAGGGAAGTATGTGGGCGTGTGTGGGTGGGAGATGTGTGCGTGGATGGGGAATGTGTGGGTGGGGGTGTGTGAGTGGCTTAAGGATGTGTAGGTGGGTGAGGGATGTGCATGTGTCGGGGTGGGATGCGTGAGTGGGTGGAGGATAAGTGTGGGTAGGGGTATTGTGATCGAGAGATGTTTGGTTGGGGGTGGGTGGGGGTGTGTGGGTGCGTAGTGGAGGATGTGTGCGTGAGTGAGTGTGTGTTGGTGGACGGGTAGGGAATGCGTGTGTGGGTCGGGAGAGGTGTGTGGTGTGTTGGTTAGGGATATTGTGTGGGTGAGGTATGTGTGTGTGGATGGGGGATTTTTGTGGTGTGAGGGTGGGGGTATGTGGGGTGGATGGGTAAGGGTATCTGTGTGGGTGTGGGTGGGAATATTGTGTGGTATGTGGGTGAGGGATATGTGTGTAGTGTGTGGTGGGGATGTGTGGTGGTATGTGGGTGTGGGATGTGTTGGTGAGGGATATGTGTGTGTGCGGTGCGTGGGTTGGGAATATTGCGTGGTAGGGGATGTATGTGATGTGCGGGTGGGGGATTGTGTAGTGGGGGATTGGGTTAAGACATGTATGGATGGGTGGAGGATGTATGTGTGGGTGGTGGGGTGTGTGTGTGAGTGGATTGGAGATGTATGGGTGGTTAGGGAGATGTGTGGGTGTGTGGGGGAGAGGGGGGGTTGTGTGCGTGGGTGGGAAATATGTGGTCAATGGAGATGTGGCTGGGGGATGGGTGGTTTGAGGTGTGGATGGGGAGAGGATGTGTGGGTTAGGATGTGTATGTGGGTGGGCGTGGGATATGAGGGTTGGTGGGGGAATGTTTGTGGGTGGTGAGTGTGTTTTGGTTGGGGGAACAGGTGAGGAGAGTGTGGGTGAGGGGAGTGTGGGTGGGGGATGTGCGGAAGGGGGTTGGGTCGGTTGGTGGGGTATGTATGTGTCCCTTGGTGTGCGTGTGTGTGGGGAGGTGGGTGTGTGTGTGTGGGTGGGGTGATGTATGGGTACGTGGGAGATGGGCCTCATAACATGGTAATTTGAATTGTTTATGTTTACAACATTAATTTCACAATGTTTATTTTTCTTCCTATGTAAATGTATAATGCTCTTGATGAACGAAAGACGAGTGATTGGAAGGGCCGAATGTAAGACGGGCCTGCGCGCCCAATTTGTGACCCTAATAAAGTTGATTTGATTTGATTTGATCTATTCTCTCTCTCTCTCTCTCTCTCTCTCTCTCTCTCTCTCTCTCTCTCTCTCTCTCTCTCTCTCTCTCTCTCCAAACTATCATTGCTTCCCTTTGAGGGGATGTGTGGGTGGGGGAATGTGGGTGGGGGTATGCGTTTGGATGGGTTGGGGTGTGTGGGTGTTGGTGGGTGTTGGTGGGTAGTGATATTTGTGGGTGTTGGTGGGATGTGTGGATGAATGTATGGGGGTGAAAGTAGGGGTGTGGGAATGGGTGTGGGGGATGTGAGTATGGGATGGGTGGAGGATATGTGTATGGGACGGGTGCGGGGGATGTGTGTTTGGGTGGGGGATTTGTGTGGGTGGGTGGAGATGTGTGGATGGTTTGGGGAAGTATGTGTGGGTGGCGGGGTTGTGTGGGTAGGGGATTGTGTGGGTGGATTGGGGATGTAAGGGCGGGTGGGGAGAAGTGTATGGTGTGTGGGTTTGGGATATGTGTGCGGTGTGTTGGTGGGGGATGTGTGCATGGTGTGTGGATGGGAGGTATGTTTGTGGTGGTATGGGTGAGGATATGTGTGTAGGTGGGGGATAGTGTGTGGTGTGGGGGATGTGTGTGATGGGTGTGGGGAATGTGTGTATGGGTGGGGAATATGTGTGGGTGAGTAGGGGGTGTGTGGTGGTTGGGAGAAGTATGTGTGGGTGGTGGGGGTGTGTGGGTGGGAGATGTGTGCGCGGATGGGGAATGTAAAGACTGGGGGTGTGTGAGTGGCTTAGGGATGAGTAGGTGGGTGAGGGATGTGTATGTGTTGGGGTGGGATGCGTCAGTGGGTGGAGGATGTGTGTGGATACGGGTATTGTGATCGAGAGATGTTTGGTTGGGGTGGGTGGGTGTGTGTTGGTGCGTAGTGGTGGATGTGTGCGTTAGTGAGTGTGTGTTGGTGGATGGGTGGGAAATGCATGTGTGGGTGGGGAGAGGTGCGTGGTGTGTTGGTTGGGGATATTGTGTGGGTGGGGTATGTGTGTGTTAGTGGGGGTAAGTGGGGTGGATGGGTAAGGGTATCTGTGTGGGTGGGAATATTGTGTGGTATGTGGGTGGGGGATATGTGTGTGGTTTATAGGTGGGGATGCATGGTGGTATGTGGGTGTGGGATGTCTTGGTGAGGGATATGTGTGCGGTGTGTGGGTTGGGAATATTGCGTGGTAGAGGATGTATGTGATGTGCGGGTGGGGGGTGTGTGTGGTGGGGGGTTGGGTTAGGGCATATGTGGGTGGGTGGAGGATGTATGTGTTGGTGGTGGGGTGTGTGTGTGAGTGGATAGGGGATGTATAGATAGTTAGGGAGATGTGTGTGTGTGTCGGGGTAGGGAGATGTCAGTTGGTGGGGATGTATGTGTATGGTTTGGGGATGTGTGAGTGGATGTGCGATGTGTGGGTTGGTGGGGGATGTGTGTGCGTGGGTGGGGAATATGTGGTCGATGGAGATGTGGCTGGGGGATGGGTGGTTGGAGGTGTGAGTGGGGAGAGGATGTGTGTGTTAGGATGTGTTTGTGGGTGGGCGTGGGATGTGTGGGTTGGTGGGGGATTATTGTGGGTGGCGAGTGTGTTTTGGTTGGGGGAATAGGTGAGGGCAGTGTGTGTGGGGGATGTGCGAGAGGGGGATGGGTTGGTTGGTGGGGTATGTATGTGTCCCTGAGTGTGTGTGTGTTGGTAGGTGGGGTTGTGTGTGTGGGTGGGGTGATGTTTGGGTAGGTGGGAGATGGGTCTCATAACATGGTAATTTGTCTTGATTATGTTTACAACATTCATTTAACAATGTTTATCTATCTTCCTATGTAAATGTATAATGCTCTTGATGAACGAAAGACGAGTGATTGGAAGGGCCGATTGTAAGACGGGCCTGCGTGCCCAATTTGTGACCCTTTTAAAATAAAGTTGATTTGATTTGATTTGATTTGCCTACCCACATCATGTGTATTACCAGTGGTTGGATCTTATACAACCCCAATAACACAAGCATTGGGCGATATAATCTTATAATACGTGGTATAACAATCAACCTTACTTACCTTATTTCATAGGGAACAGTATGAGTGAAGCCTCGTATTTGTAGACCGACCTACTCCGCATACCCCATGAGGCACGTAACAGGAGCAATACCCACCTCTGTCTCTCTCTCTTTCTTTCCCTCCACACACACACACACACTCTCTCTCTCTCTCTCTCTCTCTCTCTCTCTCTCTCTCTTCTTATATATACCTTGCACATGCCCATGTACACTAGCATTATGTCTGTTGAGCGGTGTATGTGTATGTATGTGCGTTCACGCATATCAGTCCACCCAGACTTTAGGACTCGCCTCATAATAACATATATGAGTATATAATGGAGTTTTGGTTAGTACCCCCATCATGCTTGCGCTCCCTCATGCTTCGTTATTACATCCACTGAGGTTGCTCAGATACCCCTACCAGACTAGTTACCGTCCTGCCCCCTGACTCCGCCCCCGCCCCTTCTTTCAGTGTGCTCACTGAACCGTAACACATATCACCGCGTATAAAAAGAATGCATCGGAGATTTTCTGAGTTGCTTACAGATCGGAACTGTGAGGTGAGTATGACATTTTTTTTCAATTCTCATTTTCCCTCCATTGCTTTCATTTTTTTTTCATCCTTTTGTTCTTCTCGTCCTGTCGTCACCTTCTGATGTGGTCACAGGAGATCTCCTTGACTGTATGTTGTGTTTGTGAATGTGTTTGTTTGCTGATGAAGGCTAATCGCCGCAACGTCCTCTATGTGTCTTAATTCTGTTATGTAAAGCTGCACTACTTTGTGTCATTTTATATTGTTTACACTTTCACAGCATTACCGCAGTTCCACCAAATTTTATTCATATTTTTCAGACAGACTAGGGCAGCAGATGCCAGGGCGTCCTCCAGATCTTCTCCCTGTCTATTAGTGATGCTATTCCCCCATTGACTACCTCTGACATTGAAGTCCCCACAGTAGATGATATGCCTTTCATTCATATCGAACAAACTCTGCCATTGTCGAACGTATACCTTCCCATTACACGCATAAACGTTCACGATTACAAGCTGCAGTGGCGTCATTATTCTTAATGCCTGCACTTGCAGGGCATCACTATTCCAGGCGGACATATCGATCTCAGACACCAGTATGTTGTCGCGGACCAGAATGGCCTGTCCAAGGTGCCGCATGTTATAGAAGCCTTGAAACCCCGCGACATTGACTGTTCCTCGATGAGCTGTGTTTCTTGTAAGACCACAATATCGTTTCCGTACAGTAGTTTTTCGAGAATGGTCGGCGTTGACTAAATGATGGACAGTTCCAGTACAGTACTCGAACGTATCCGTAACGTATCCGATGCCCGATCTGTCATACTTTAACCGCTTCCTGCGTGCGCCTGCTCTTTTCCCACGCTGTGTCCTTGCCGTTCGTCGCCTGGTTGTCGTATTTGGCTTAAATATCGCCACCGGGCGCCGATGATATGTTGAAGGGAGTCCGGGCGCGGGTGCACGAACTCCGTTGCACGGTCACTCCATTTCACCATGAAAAACAAACTTAAACTACAAATATTTAGGCAAACACACGTCCCGTTCTAAGGGACGAAAAAATGTCCCGCCATCAAATATGTTGATATTACGCATTACTGTATAATAAATATGTTGACATCACGCATTACCGTATAATAAATATGTTGATATCACGCATTACTGTGAAAATGCATTTGATAGAGTAGATAGAAACAAGCTGTGGGAAATCCTTAAACAATATGGAGTGAGTACACATCTAATGAACCTATGTAGAAGCTCATAAAACAACAGTGAATGCATAGTGAGAGCGACTAGAGGACACTCAGAAAACCCTTCACCATAAGATCCAGAGTATGACAAGGTTGTGTCCTGTCCCCTCTCTTCTTCATAACATATATAGACAACATATGTAAAGAAACCAGCCAAACAGAGACCGCAAGAACACCGCATGACGAGAACACAGAAGAAGAACCATCTGCAAATCTAACCATTAGAGAACTCCTGTTTGCGGATAACCAAGCACTAATAGCAAAATCAGAAGCTGAATTACAAGACCACATGAATAGTCTAAACGAAATGTGTAGGGAACATAACATGAAAATTAGCACAAATAAAACAGAAGTACAGACTATAACTAAAGAAGAAAAAGCAACAACGATTTACCTGAACGAACATCCCTTGAAACAAGTAAAGAGTTTCAAGTACCTTGGAAGTATAATATCATAAAATGGCAAATCAGAAGACGAGATCGAAAACAGATGCAAATAAGGCAAACCAACTCATTGGACAAATGGCACCAATACTAAAGAACAAACAAGTATCAATAACTACTTAAAAAGCACTTTACAGCACAATCTTCCTACCAACTCTGTGCTACCAAAGCCAAACATGGACAATGTCAGAAAAAGAGACAAGAAAAATCACAACAACAGAAATGAGATTCCTGAGAAGAATACTCAATGTATCAAGAATAAATAAGATCAGCAATGAAGAAATCAGGACTAAAGTGGGGGTTATAGCTGCACTAGATTTTATTAAAAAGCAGCAAGTCAAATGGTTTGGCCATGCAAGTAGGTTACCAACTAACAGTATACCACAACAAGCAATGATGTACAGACCAGATGGAAACAGAGGAAGAAGCCGACCACGTAAACGATGGGCGCAGGGAAGAACAGAGTCCATGGGAATATCGATACATGTAGCCCATAAGCGGGCACTCTCCCACTGTTTATTCGACACTGCAAGGTAAAGAGGAACATGATGAGATAAGATGAGATGCATTACTATATGTTGATATCACGCACTAATTTATAATAAATATGTTGATATTACGCATTACTGTATAATAAATATGTTGATATAACTGTTGTGAGATCTTACACACGAAAGCATCCACGCTCATTTGTCCTGATCCGAGAAAGTTAGACATCAGGTTAGCTATCCAAAGATTACAAAACTAGTTACATGAAAAGCAGACTTACCTTTCGGAGATTCATGACCGTAGCTGGCAGCGAGTGGCACCATGTATATTGACACTTGGTACATGTGACACAGCCTGCCTTGAACTGATTCACGATTGACTGGAGTATAGAGGCAAAGGGAGTAATACCGATCCCAGAACCCACCAAAACAGCATGCTCAGAGTGGAAAATATGTCGACTTGCGGTTCCATATGGCCCATCAATGTGGCACTGAATATAGGTGCACATTCACATCATAATCAATTATTGCATTTCTTGTTTAAACTGAACTACTGAACACAACGAAACTACAAGCGGACACACTTTCAATAAACCAACACTGCCATTGTAACAACTGACGTCAGCGTTAATTTAATGTTATTGGTAATAAGACATCTATTTTTGGAGTTTTGGACATGTGCTGAAATCACTGGAATTATTGGGCACCAGCCAACAATATTAGCTTGAGTAACTGGTGTCCTTTCAGTGTTTTTGCACTGACCCTCAAACGAAGAGGATGAATATCACATTCCTGCATTCAGGTGTAAGCAGAGAAGCTGTTATCATCATAAAAAAAAGTGGAGGAAGCAGCACCTGGGGAAAATAACACGGCCCAGGTCATGACATTCTGTGCTAGGAAGTCGGTTGAAAAAAAACCCACCAAGAAGAATACAAATCATTCATCATAATTGATGAAATTTGGTCCACTGGAAAAAGTCTCTACATCATGGAAATTAGCAAGTGTCATTCCCATTCTAACATTAGAAAAATAAAGAAACAACACTGAATCCCATAGACCCAGTTCCTTAACATCCCATTTAGGTAACATCCTAGAAACCATGATAAAAGGCTTACATTTAGTAGGAGAAAAATAAACTTTTAAATCTGCATTTAGGGAAAACGCAGCACTTTAGATCAGATCATTAAATTAGAACATGATGTTAAATCATGTTTTTCTTATAATAAAAAAAAACAGTGACTATATTTCTAGACATTACTAAGGCATACTAAGGCGAGACGCACATATAATATAATCAGATTGCTACTGGTACTATTGGGGTTGGAACTCTTCACTGGCTTCTGAGGATGGGGACGGAGCGCTTATGAGAATGCCCCGAATGCTGTGATGTCGGTTCCTTAATCAATCAATCAATCAATCATTCAATGATGTATTTTGGAGAGAGGGATATCTAATAACGATTAACAAGATTATAAGAGAAGCTATTTTCATAAATCAAAAACTTCTCCCTGGAAAGATTCTTCACAGTTAACGTAATACTCTTAAATTTATGAACAACAAAATGGCATTCCCCATTCTCTCAAAATTTTAACACTAATGACAACATTGGAGATGAATTCACAGATGTGAAGAACAGTTTATCACAATACACTGATGACGCTGCAAAAAATAAACAGTGCCTAATTGAATGGATAACTGGGATTTCAAATTAAATGATTTCTTTCCCGCATATCCTTTACAGGACATCGCTGTCAACAGCAGCATCTTTCAGCTGTCTGTTGATTTCTTGGCAAGATTACGCTCAGTAGTTTGCCATTGCTTTCTGAGCGGCCGGCTCAGTTATCCCGCAAGTCACCAGCGGGGGTCGAACCGCTTCCAGCTCTCGTCCGCTACGAGACTATGCGTGATAAACGGGATTACGGAGAAAGTTTTGTAACCCCTCGCCCAGAGAGACCGTCAAATTAAATGATACATATCAATAAACAAAGCTTCTAATTTAATGAACAACTGGGATTAGCACTCACATTGTGACTATGTTTTATAAATCGTACATTATTGGAAAAATGGACTGGAAGGATTATGTATGATTCTTCAGCTAAATACCACCAATATAAATTAGACAAAATTCTATGTGTAGTCTGTCCATCTATACAACATATTTATTTTGGCCATTATAATATTTCTTTCCCGTGATTTGATATACCCCGTTTAAATGCAATTACATTTTCTTGTTGTTGACCAAGCTTTCTTATGTAGCGTTTTATAATCGTTACTCTTGTATGTTCAATTTCTTTGCATTGCTCATGGATCCGTTTAGATTCATTACGTTTCTTCTTGAATTCATCCTTACATTTGTTATATTTCTTGTCGTCATTCTTTACCAGACATCTTGAGTCCATGAGATCTAAAACTACTTTTAGTAGTTGATTTTTATTCCTGTTTTGCTTGGAGATATTGTCCTGATATCCCAATACATTTATTGAATTCTTGCAAACTCTCTTCTACTAAACCGAGGCATTAAATTACATCGAGTGAGTGTTTTACAGACAGGGTAACTTTTCTCGAAAATTCTCGACCACTTTTTATATATTTGATTGTAATCTGCAGGTTATTTTGATTATTTTGAGGTTCACTCCTAGATTGCAGGCTACAAGAATATGGTCGCCACCACAGTCTTCCACAAGCACTTAATAATCATTGGTGATCTAAGAGTATTCTTATAACTCAGTCTGATTTCTGGTTCTGTCGTCTAGACTTGTGCAGGTCCATCATCTGTCGGATGATTCTGGAACCATGCGATCGGAATGTAATGATTTAAAAAAAAAAAATACCAGCAACATTCCATTAGTTTGTAAAAAAAAGCATGTTTATTACATTCTCCCTGCCCAAACAGATCAACAGTAAGTTGTTATTCTTAGCATGACAATTCTTTGTGCGATTAAATTCCACATTACAGTCAAGATGTCCCGTGATGTGAGTTGTCTGACAGCTTTGTCTAGATCTTCGTGGATTTCTCCATTTCCGAATCCGTGTGTTCTGCAGCTTGGGCACATAGTTTGTATTACACGAGTACCTACGTCCAAGTGTTTTCCATGAAGTGCGATCATGATTATTCCTCGTAATAATTTTCTTGTCCTTTTGATGTTGTCTTATAGTAGCATTGTTTTGATATTCCATTTTGCAATTTCGTTTTAATGTAACTGATTTGTGCCGAGCGAAGGGATCTTTTGAATCCCATTGAGGCGATTCTCTATAGTTGTTCCCAAATGTTGAGCTATGACGTTCTTTGAAGTTTAAATTCTGTAGGAGGATTCCCATACCTGAGAGGTTGTTGAAACAAACTGTGCCCATAGTAGCATTCTCTTTTGGCCACAACTAACGTCATGATCATTTCTGAGAAATCGTTTCTTTAAAGCGGTTAAGTACTTTACCTGCCTGTCGTAACTTCATGTCATTGGTGTAACTTCATTGTCGGTGTAAGCGGTAATTCCAGGCCTGCCCACGATATTTACAACAGGTTAACGGAAATAGGCGGTTTACAACTCCGTTAGATAAGGCTTACCCTATCCCGATGCCATGTACATAACACAGTACGACTTGTACATTAGCCAAGTATATTTATTACTTAGTATGCATGATGCAACATTATAATGATAAACTGGGCGATTCAATGTGGCCATTACACTAGAAATAGAAGCCTGCTACATGACAATGATGATCTAATAAATATAGATTTAACGCCCACTGCTTACCAGAACTTTAGCCCTTTTAGTAATGACTCTATTCCTCATGTTAGTTTCAATTCGTCTCGCCTTCAAAGGCTTCTGTTTAGCCCAGGCTATGGAAGACGCCCTCCTTTTCAGATTGCATTTTTTCAAGACTTCGTAAGTTCCTAGGCGAGAAACGTAGATCGGAACGTGCAAAGTTAGGGACTAGCCTAATAACAGAAATCTGATATGACAAGTTTCAAAACATGTATGTATACATCTAAACAAAAGCCCCGCACTAAAAAAGACTGGACTATTTATATTTTGTTTGTCTTCCATCGTCGACAGCCGAGAGATCAGTCGTCTTTGGGGGGTCACTTGCTTTGTCTGACAATTCAAGTTTTGTTGTAGTTTGTAGTGACACAATTGAAATTTATATACTTATAAGCACTGGATCTAGAGGACGCATATATCAGGGTCAGACATGATCTCTTAATGCACACTCTTAAAGAGAAGGGTGCTAGTCCCTGAGTGGTGAATTGGATAGCAGCTATAGTGCAATCTTGTTGGGTTGTTCACCCTCTAGGTTCATGGACCTCGGAGGCATGCATTATTACTTTGGATTACCACAAGGCTCTGCAACCTCACCTGTGCTACACAAAAAAGATTGCAAGCATTGAAGCACCAGAAACTGGAAAAATACTGACATTTGTAGATGATGTCCTTGCGCATAAGCAGGAGAGAGACAGGACGAAAATTGCGCAAGAGTTGCAAGAGACAGTAAACAAAGTGATCGAATGGTGTATAGAGATGGGTGATGTCATCATCCCAGATAATCCGTCAGTGTTATGGTTGTCTCTAGACAATAGAATTATTAAGGCTAACGTCTCAGATCTCACAATAAATGGTTGAAATATTAATAGAGAAAGTAGTATGCGGCCAAAAAGAAGATGGGTGCAGGATATGGCGGATGATCTCCAGATGGGTGTGTCGGATGATCTCCAGATGAGTGTGTCGGATGCGGGACATCTTGCTTATGATCGAGAGGTTTTCCCGGAGGGTTGTTATGGGAGCGGGGTTCTATAAAGGATATGCTACTGAATGAATGAATGAGTATAGAGTACCTGGCAATCATCTTCGACAGAAGCCAGTAGTTCAGGGATCACGTGGGCTTGGTGTACTAAAATCAATACATCCTCAGTTTCTTTTGTCATGCTGGTTCCAGACGACTGTTTTACTAATTATACTATTCTCGGGTTTCTCAATAATGGTCTGTCTAGCGCAGTGGTTCTCAACCGGTGGGGAATTCCCCCCCCCCCAGGGGAGGGTCGATTTTAGGGTTTCTGAGTGGGGGGGGGGGCATTAAGATTATTTCAAGATCACGTTAATACAAGAACCGATTACTTGATATTGTTTTTCTCTCCATACTTTAACGGTTCTGTACTTCTCGCCCTTCTGAAATTCATTTTATAACGTAAGTAGACCCGCAAATCACGTTTTATGTAGACGTCTAGACTTGTTCTAGTATGTGTTATTAAATTTAGCTTCCATTTTTACGTATAATGTGTAATGGGGGGGGGGGGGGGTTATAGGGAGGAACTACGAAAAAAGGGGGGGGGGGTTATAAGGAGGAAATAAGAAAGGGGGGGGGGAATGACGTTCTGAAAATATGGTGAAGGGGTGCACGGGCCTAAAAAGGTTGAGAACCACTGGTCTAGCGCAAGCATCTGTTCTTCACCTCTTGGATCGTTGGGATTTGTCTAGCTCTCTCCATAAGCTCTACATTGATAATTTTGTCAAGCCATTGTTTCCTTCTATTAGTGAATGTTTGTAGTTTATTTGTAATTCTTAATTATTCAGTGTTCTTAATTGTTTCTGATCCATACAGACGTTCTAATTTAATAATATAATTGAAGCTTCTAAGTTTGGTGCTAAGTTTAATTGGTTTTTACTTCCACACAGTTCCTAGTGTTATATAGGCCTTCTGTAATTCTTATTCTGATATCTTTATCTCATCCACTCCTTTTACACCTAACAAGGTGTATGATTCTGTCTCTTGAAGTGAGGTTTCCCCAGGGTGATCAGGCTATCATTTGCTTGATTTATTCTCACCATTCGTGACTTTCCTCTATGAATTGTTAAACCTAATTGATGTGACGCCTCATCTAGTGTTGTTAGTTTATCCCGCATCTGATTTCGTGCGTGAGACAGGAGGGCAATGTCGTCAGCAAAGTCCAAATCATCAAGCTGTTTGTCAGAGGATTCCATTGGATTCAATTTCTGTCAGTGCTTGTTGTTGTCTCCATATTACAGTCTTTAATTAGTAAGAACAGTAAGGAAGACTAGAGGCAACCCTGCTTCTCTTCTGTTTTCATCTTGAATGTCTCCGTCAGTTGTCCCTCATGGAGGACCCTGCCCTTCATGTCAATATATGTTGCCTTTACCAAGTTAATGATTTTCTGTGGTATTCCAAAATGTCTCACCAATTTCCAAAGAGATTCCATATAAATGCTACCAGGGTTTTTTCATTGTCCAATATAAAGTGATAAGTTCAATTCGATGCCTTTTCTATTATTATGCGCGGTGTGACTATCTGATCAGTTCAGGATCTATTTGGCCGGAAGCGGCGTATTCATCCCTCAGTTGTTTGTCAATGACATCTTGTAATCTCTCCAGAATGATCTTCCTTACTATATTCCCAGGAATTGATAGTAACATTATCCCTTTATAATTTTCACACTCCTGTAGGTCCCCATTCTTTGGCAGCTACACAACTCTTCAGGTATTTCCTCAGTTTCCTAAATTCTGCTAAATGATCTGTGCAGTAATTCAGTTCAGAAGTTTACTGTAGTTGTAATGACCATCTGTGGAACTTGTCTTGTGGAACTGGTCTATTTAGGAGTTCCTCAAAGTATTCAGCAAATCTGTTTAGTTGATTATTAATGTTAGTGAGAGCTTTCCTTTTTGTTTTTGATCTGTCCACTAAGTGGATTATTCTTTTCTGCTAGCTTCCTTGTGGTGTTGTAAAGATCTCTCATGTTTCCTTTCGATGCTGCTCCTTGCCTTCCTTGCTAGGTCGTCTGTGTATTGTCTTTTATCCGCCTTTAACTGCTTCTTAACTTCATTTTAAGCTTCTGCACATATTTCATGGGCTATAGTTTACGAAGCTCTAGTTTCGACATTATTTAAATATTATTTCTTGCTTCTCCTTTCTTATGTCTTTTTTAAGTTTTTCCAGCGTTAATCAAACTCGGTTGTTTCGTTCTCTTTTGCCAAGTACTTCTTCGCTCTAAATGTTTTTAGCATGCTGCAAGCAGCCTTCGGTACTCACTTCGTCAACTGCCTGTTGTAGGACCTGGTATTTATTTGAGACTGTGATCATGAATTGTTCCTTAATTTCCTGATTATGTGGGTGTCTGTGTTTACGGGATGTCATGTATCTCTTAAGCCTCCGTTTTATTTTACCTGTCGCGCCATGTCTTTTTAAGAAGACGCCCTTTTCCTCTATATTGGCTTGTTATTCCCTCTGTCCCACCCCCCTCCCCATCTTTGGACTTATTCATGATTGGTTGAATTCTGCGGCTAAAGTTTGTCTACGGGATGAGAAAGCCAGCCCAAAGCCCAACCCTGTTCCTCTAAATACTTTCGCGGCATGCAGAGAAGATCTACATTTCTTGTTGATACAGATGTAAGCTATTTCAATAACTGGTTAAGGAGGTTAAAAGTGAAAAATGGGCAGAGGTATGTCAAAATGTAAGCACAGACAAGTCACTGAAATTGTTTTGGCGACTACGTAAAAGCATGTGTGGGGTAGACAAGAATAAGAGAATTTCTGACTTCCAGGGTGCTGACCTCATCTGGCAGAGGACTGACAAGAACAAGGGAAAAGCCCTCTTCGAACGCTATCTAGAGCAGAGCAACCAGACAGGCATGAGAGGTCAAAATCTTGCCAAGGAAGTCACCTCAGACTGATGCAAGGCCCAGAACACTTCGGATGAAGACACAGTGACAGTGAATGAAACAAGGCTGTGTTTCGATGATAAAAAAACAGCGCCCCAGGGCCAGATAACATAAGATACGATGACATCAATAGGTGTACCGACAACGAGCTAGAGAAACTAGCAGACATTTACAATAACAGTATAGGGAGCGCTAACATAAAGGAGGAGTGGTTACAAAGCAAGCTGATTCCCTTGCCGAAGCCTGGCAAAGACCACACAAAAATTCAGGGATATCGTGTAATAACCATGCAGAATACAACAGGCAAGCTGCAGGAGAAGTTAATTGCCATGAAAATATCAAGCCAGCTAGAGAGGCAAGGTGTTTTCCCACCTACCCTGGGTGGGTACCGTCCAAAAAGAGAAACCTGGACCAATGCAGCAGTTTTTGCCCATGACGTCTATGAAGGTTTCCACTCAGGCATTGAAACCTTTGCTGCAGCGATTGATCTTGAGGATGCGTACAACAGAGTACCATTGGATTTCTTAATGCTTCAGCTTCTTGAGCTCAAGATAAGTCATTTCCACCTTAGTTGGATCGCTCAGCCCTCTTCCAACAGAAAGTAGTTTTCGATGTGGACTTCAGTTGGACTTCGGAACCAACAACAATATATCCTGGCCCACCATAGGGATCACCATTATCTCCGGTGCTGTTCAACGCCTACGCTGTGAGAATCACCAGCGAGCAGATCACTGGACCGGGGAGAACACTTGCATATGCCGACGATGTTTTAGTGTATCGTCAGGGTAAGGATAGCGATCAGGTTGCTGTGGAACTGAAAACCGAACTCAAACGCATAAGTACTTGGTGTGTTGAAGCCGGGGCAATAGTCAACCCCACCTAGGCAACAGTGACATGGTTCTCTTTGAATAACCATATTGTCAACACTCCAACACCAACAGTAAATCTGTGTTCAGAGACTGTGGAAAGAACGCAGGCAATGAATTACCTGGGGATACATTTTGATCGAAGCCTTGATTATAATGAGCACATAGACCAGCTGATAACAAAGACCAGTCAGGGTTTGGCTGCGATGCGGGTGATGGCGGCAGCAAACTGTGAGCAGCGCCATCTGTCTTCTATACGAGGGGCTAGTCATGTCTTGTTTTGAGTATGCGAAGGCGATCCTGACTCTCAGCCGTAAGCAGATAGATAGGATGGAAAGGATACGGAACGAAGCTATGCGCATTATTCTTAGATGTACAAGAGATACAGCATGCACGACGATACGCTATCTGCTTGATTCTCCAACCATTGAAGACAGAGTACACATTTGCAGAACACGTGCCTCCTCAATGTTTACGCAAACACACAACATCCACTGCATAGTGAATTTAGGAAGGTGAGGAGCAGCAGGTTAAAAAGAAGAAGGTCGTGGATGGGTCAAGCCGAAGCCATTCTTTATGTGCACCTGAGCACTTAGAAGTGCCAACAGATTTCTGTACATACTTTTATGTTTGCACCCAACTAGACAGAAAATATAGACAAGAAAATCCGGCTGCTGTGGAGGCAGAAATACAGGCGTTGATTTTCGAGAATTCTTTGGAGGGTGATGCTGTCATCTACACAGATGGGTCGGTCGTCCGACATGTGAGAAGCTCATGGGCCTTCACGACTCAGGCCGGAGGGAGAATTGTGAAGGAGGACTCTGGTGCTTTTTCTGAGACCACAAGTAGCCTGACTATGGAAGTCATGGCAGTAAGTAAAGCAATAACATGGCTCGAGACACAGACATTCACTAGGGCATGTTTCCTTAGTGACACAATGAGCATGCTCAAGAGGATAGAGATGGGATGGATCCGAAAGGAGTGGTTGCTGTCTCTGGAGCGGTCTCGGCTGGCAAAGATTAGTTTCATCTTCGTACCAGGGTATGCGAGAGTATATAGAAATGAGCGGGCTGACAAGCTCGCAGGTAATGCTACTGTGGAGGACGGACGCGCCATTGATAATGATTCTGAATGCTCTACGAGAAGCAAGACTTTTGCGATAACCAAGTGATGACTGTGAATCTACAACCATGGTCAGACTGCGAGAACAGCAAATTAAAAGAGATGTGGCAAAACAAGAACACTACGCAGGAAGCCAAATAAGATTGATAAACCAACACAGAACTGGTGTCATTAGCCGCTACACACTGCGGGATTTGCTAAGAAGGGGATCCAAGCACTTATGGACTGAATGGTTCGATGTGCAATGAGGATGATCTGTCAGTTTGATTTTATGTTTGATGGTCAGGGAAAGATCATATTACTTCATGAATTCTTTTATGTGGAAAAACGCTTCCGTGTTTTATGTACTGATTAGCTGCGCATAAATTAGCAAGCAACTCTCATTTTCGTTCATTACGCCATATCCATGTTTTCCCATCTCCGTGTTATACGATCATATCTTGGCATTCAGGTCACCCATAAGGGTTTCATTATTTCATTTTGAAATTTTTTATTTCATTCCTTGGCTGCTCACACTTCTTTGGAGTTTCGTATAAAATCCCCTTTTAACCGATTCATCCTTACCATTTGTGGGTGCCTAGCACTGGTTAACATTCATGTTTACCTTTCTTCTTTTTATGGTTCTAAATCAGTGGTTCTCAACCGGTGGGGAATTCCCCCCACCCCAGGGGGGAAATTTGGGGTTTCCATGGGGGGGGGGGGGTGGAGAGATGAAGACCATTTCAAGATCGCGTTAATACAAGAACCGATTACTTGATATTGTTTTTCCCTGAATACTTTACAGTTATGTACGTCTCATCCTTCTAAAATTCATTTTGTAAAGTAAGTAGACCCACAAATCATGTTTTATTTGGAGGTCTAGACTTGTTTTAGTATATGCTATTAAATTTACCTTCCATTTTTAGGTATACTGTGTAGGGGTGGGGGATTTTTAGATAGGAAATATGAAAGGGAGGGGGGGGGGGAATGACGTTCTGAAAATACGGTGAAGGGGGGCACGGGCCAAATTTTTGATAGAAAGGGGGGGGGGATGACGTTCTGAAAATATGGTGAAGGGGGGCACGGGCCAAAAAAGGTTGAGAACCACTGTTCTAAATGTTGCTCACTGCTTTCTATGTTACTAATGCGTGGATAACAGCGAGGCCTATCCTTCGCCGTAGAGAAAAGGGGAGGGGGGGGGGGAATGAAGAGAAAATTTTCCTGTGTATGGCCCGAGAACAGCACATTTTTACTTGCGCTTGAACACTTTGTGTCTGATCCTGACCACCCTGTTTCACATAATCTCAAAATGCCTATGTGGTAGCGTTTCATAGTCTTCACCACATATCCTTTCTTACCCATTTCATTCATAATTCTAATATTCCAGGTGCTAATTCTGGAGATTTCCCCAGGTGAAAGGAAATCTGCGATCCAGACTTCTTGCGGCTTTCTCAGCATTGTGCCATGTCTCTTCAAGACGAGGCTACTTTCTTCTTCGTTGACTAGGTTATTTTTTTCGGTATCTTTCATGATTGGTTGGATTTGGCTGCTAAAGTTTTTCTACGGGATGAGGAAGTCTACACCAACCCCAACCCTTCTATGTGCCTCCTACGACCTGTGTGGGAGGTTACAATGTGATACTATTTTTTGCTTCCAGAAGGGCCCCAGTAACACATGGGCGGTATCCTCCTTGGTCGTTTCATACAACGTGCGTGGAAGGTTGCAGTGTTAATATTCTGTGCTTCCCTTCAGGATCTCGTTAACACAGGCGAAGCCCTAGTCGCCTCTTACTACATGCAAGTTAGGTTGTAGTGTTAATATTCTGTGCTTTCTTTTGGGGTCCTGGTAACACGGGGGTGGCAGCAATTGGCACGGAGCACACACAAACAATTGTTATGCTCTATCAACATCGGATTATTTCAGTGACTGAGTATGGATTGGGACTGATCACAGTGTCAAAGAGTCAGCTATTGAAACTAGAGTGCATACACAATGCAGCTATGTGGGTAAGCCTGTGATGCACAAGGGACACGCCGATAGTGTGTATGAGATTCATCCTGGCTTTGCCAACGATTGCGGATAGGCTCAAAGTGCATTAGGCTAAGCTGTATCTCCGAGTGGCTGCGGATAAGGAGAATCTCTTGCATGAAGCCCTAAACACAGATAAGAACCACAGGCTGATGATAGGAACACCATGGATGGCTCAGACAGAGGATACAATCAGAGAAGTGTGCATGCTCGAAAACATTGTAGTTGTAATGACCACTGCTGGGATGTTTTCTGGACCAGCAGCTTTCTCACCCTTCAGTAGTTTGATGATTTTGCTAATCTCTTCCTTGGAAGGTAGATCAATTTGTGAGAATGCCAGTAGAAATATCAGACCCGTGCAGGGTCATAACCACACTTCTTCTTCTTCTTCTTCTTCTTCTTCTTCTTCTTCTTCTTCTTCTTCTTCTTCTTCTTCTTCTTCTTCTTCTTCTTCTTCTTCTTCTTCTTCTTCTTCTTCTTCTTCCTCTTCTTCTTCTTCTTCTCCTCCTCCTCCTCCTCCTCCTCCTTCTTCTTCTTCTTCTTCTTCTTCTTCTTCTTCTTCTTCTTCTTCTTCTTCTTCTTCTTCTTCTTCTTCTTCTTCTTCTTCTTCTTCTTCTTCTTCTTCTTCTGATTTCGTTCGCTTGAAATATGTCTATAACTGCAATGTTGTCTCTTGTATGAATTTAACTGTCTATTTTAGTTCACACAGCGGTCCATGGAGTTTATCTTCCACTGTCGTCTTTCTAGGCCAGAAGGTTTGCCTAGATATGTTATATTTTGGGCAGTCTTGGAGTATGTGCTCTGCTGTCTGCGACGCCAATCCACATGTGCACATGGCTGATTCACCAATCTTGAATTTTGTATACATGTGGTTGCGTAATCTATTGTGTCCTGTTCTGAGGCGCAGAATAATGACTTGTTCTGGTCTGTCCGTAACGTGGTAGTCATCTTGAGCAGGTTTTGGTGGCTTTCTGACTGATTTGATTATTCTTTTTTTCTGTTGGTGGTATGTAATGGGCACATCAGGCAGTTCTTCTTTTGCTCCTTTCTTAGCCAGTCGATCAGCTCTGTCGTTTCCGGGTACTCCACAGTGGAATGGTATCCATTGCATGGAGACTTTATGCTGACTGCTAAGTTCAGAAAGTAGTGTCCTTAGTACTGGCAATTTCCCAGACAGGAGCGCCTCGAATTTTGCATCTGTCAACAGCACCACAGGTTGTGTACCATGGCTGGTATTTAGTAATTTCTCTGTTGCTATCTGGATTGCCTCAATTTCAACATCATAGTTATGGCAATACTTTCCTGTTGGAACATTAGCCGTTCTTTAGTAGTATTTTGGTATTCTATGTACACTCCCGCTCCTCCATTTCGAACAGAATTTTGTGCTGACCCATCTGTGTAGACTCGGATCCAGAGGTCCTTTGGGTATTCTTCATCAAGGAGCTGAAAGTGGCTGTTCTGCGCTGTACACTGTTCTGTTCTTCCGTGTCAAATACTCCTCTCACTGTTGTCTGGATTTGTAGTGATAGTCTATGTTCATCTTTCCATGGAGTTCGCTCTGGAATAGTTGTCAGGGGGATACCAACTGTGGGCAGATCGGTGGTTTCTCTGCAGAGTTGTTTGGCCTGGTGGATCTTTTCAACCACCCCATAGCTAAGTTTTCAGATCTATTCTTCATAGGATGGCCTGACAAGCTGAGGAACATTTTTGCTTGTATTAGCGTTTTCGTGTCTCTGCGCTCTCTCAGTGCTTGTGTCCTCCCCATCTTCTCCATTTCCACTATAGGGGTTGATCTCATCCCTTCTGTGATGACTTTAAGTGTTCGATTTTGCACCTTGTCCAGCTCTTGTAGTGTGGTTTTTGTTGCTGAACACCACGCTGTTGACATGTATTCCAGGTGTGGTCGTTGCTCTGTTGATAAACATTGCTAAGTATTTTCCCACTGGCTCCTCATGTGGTTCCTCTTAGCTTTCTCAGGATGGCTATTTTCCTTCTGGCTTTTGCTACTGCTTTTTTAATGTGTTTTCTCCATGTCAGCCTGTCATCAAATATTACTTCAAGGTATGTTGGTTCTTTATCTTCTCTTAGGGGTGCTCCATTTATCTGGATGATCCCTGCCTTTTGTTTTGGAGAAAGGGTAAATAGAGTGGTGCTGCACTTGTCAGTGTTTATGCTGAAACACCATCTATTAGCACATGCAACAAATGTTTCTACAGCTCTTTGTAGCGATCTGGTGGCCATTGATGCATGTTCATTTGTGTTCTACAGAACCAGGTCATCAGCGTACATTGCCGTTTTAATTCCATGCGGTAGATTAGCAACAAAGATCATTGATGAAGATTAGAAAAAGTGTGGAGGACAAGACTCCGCCCTGGGGAACACCGTGACGCAGTAGTACTTTCTTGAGTCCGCCTATCTGTGCTCAGGATCTTCTGTTGTGCAAGTATGCTTTCACCCGATTGTACATTCTTCCATTAACTTTACAGTTTCTCAGTTTCTTCATGAGACCTTCTTTCCAGACGTTGTCAAAGGCTTTCTTCAGATCTATCCATGCCGCAAGCACCAGCTTCTTCTCTTGGAATACATCCTCAATTTCTTGAGAGAGGTAGGTTGCTTGGTGATTATAGCGAAGGTCAGTGGACAGTGTTTAGTGCAGGCGAGCCAGGCATATGACATCTAGTCTAAGAACGGAGGTGAAGGCAGTCACTGCGGCGTTCCGTTGGCTGGAGGATAAACAGCGCATACATGTGATTGTGATCGACAGAGCATGCAAAGCAGGATGTAGATAGGTGTGCTTGGCGCAGAGTGGCATGTGTCAATTCAAAAGTCAGGATATAGAGCAACAGTTAGATCTTTTCCTTTACCACAGGAAATGCTGGTGTGTTGGCACACGTGAAGGCGGACAGACTGGCTGGATCTGCACCTCTGAGCGGGGTTTTGGCAAACGATAAAGCAGATGTGCCAAGGACCCTTTGATATCGTCTGTATAGTGTGGAATAACAGCTACATCATCACTGCCTGGAGAAAATTGTGTGGCAGGGAGTCACCATGGAGTCTAGCCGACACTCCGTTCTCCGAGGAAAGGCCAGACGCACACATAATCAGATTGCAACTGGCACTGTTAGTAATGGGATTCTTCACTGGTTGTTGAAGAGGACGGAACGCATATGGGCATGTTCCAAAGTGTGACGTCAGTTCAAGTCTTAGCTCAAATCAAGCACTCGATTTCAAAACAAGCAGATTACACTATAGATCATGTACCAGTAATAGGAAAACTCAGTATAAAGCTGCAAACATTAAATAAATAATAACGAGTTGAACTGAGCTGAGTCAAGAACGGACATCACAGCACTGCTGCCATTATTTTCTGTCTAACCTGGAACCCTTCGTAAACATCAAAAGCAAATGTTGCCGCATTTGACCAGGTGTCTTTCTTTGGTCGGTAACTTGTGAGGTGTTTCCTAGCGAACCTATGGTAGTCTTCCGCCGCAACACAAATCTCAGACCACTTTGTTCACAGTCGCCTCCCTACAGTTACTTCATTTGTGGGTAAATTTAAATGTCACCGGAAGACGTGCTTGACAAGCCCACACGTTATTCAGACAAATGCGATCACACTCCCTTACGCACATTTTCCTTGAAACACTCGTTTACATACTATTCCGCAATCTAATATGTGTTATTAATTGCAAATGATGTAACATGAAATACACTGGACAGACCGGTAGATGCCTAGCCGGCCGCTTTAGGGAACATCTTAGGGATATTATACTCCGCTCCGACAAACCTGTCTCTAACCACTTCAGTTCTTCCTGATCACAATGGAGTCGATGATGTATGGATCATATGATTCAAGTCATGCTACTCTAGTAGTTTAATTACGCTTAAAATTGAAAGCCAGTTAATGAACTCTTTGGGATGCATCAATCAATCAATGCTGTTGTAGATGCCGCTGTATAACTCCGCTGACTGCCCTCTATGTATGAATATCTAACTGTTTGCACACCCCCGGCTCCACATTTTCATATTTGGCACCTTTCACAGCTGAACTTCTGTGTCGCCTTCACAGAAACGAGATATGTGCAATGGCCTTGCAACCTTTCATACCTGTACCTTTTCTGATTATAGTTTCTTTAGATTAGTTTGGGTTGTTCCTGATAAGGATTATTATTCACCCGTATGTTGCCGAGGCCCATAAGAGCAAAAGAATAGTAACACTGTTGCCTACCATGCACGTCGTAAGAGGCGACTAAGGAGGCTATGGTTCCGTCGCCCTGCTACTGAGTGAGTGCGTGCGGGACACTGTGAGCTGTGAATTTCGCGTGGAATGCTTTTACATCTGTTCACAGTCTGTAGCGTGAACTGCATGTTCGGAACGATGTGCGGCGGCTGTTGCTGGATTGACTGGTTTGCCTTTTCGGTTCACGAGTGCATTTTTTCAGGAGACTCCTGGGAGTCGTCGCTGGAGCTACGGAGTTCGTGCTTTATGCAGCGCTTTCGGCGGGTTGCCTTGAGGAAAGAGACAGAGCCATATGAGATTAAACCCGGGTCAATGAAGTCTTTCTGGTGACTGCCGTTTCCATCGACAATGACTGTATTTCTCATGGAGGACTTTTGTGTTGGCATTCTGGCGGCGGCATTATGGCACAGTGTACATGTGCGGGCTGTTAGCTTGCCGATACTCCTGTCTATTCCATTTTTCACATAGGGCAGTGAGGAGCATTTTGTGTGATATTCACTAGCACAGGAGCGGAGCATAATGGGGACGACCCGTTGCCGTGAATTTGAACCGCGACTAACTAAACTAACTAACTAACTAACTAACTAACTAACTAACTAACTAACTAAAGATTATTATTATCGAAACTTAGATTCGTTGTGTCGTGGAATAACTTATTTTTATCTTAGCGGTTTGTTATTATAATTAAATTACTCCTCTCCCCTACCCCCACCCCACCCCAGTGATTTACGTTTGCCGGATTGGAGTTCGTTGTAAGCTATGCACACTCTGTGTTTACTAGCTCTAACTTTTTCGCGGAAGTCACACGCTTCTAAATGTTTTTATTTTGCATTGTTTTATCCTGCTGCAGCCGTTACTTCTCTTATATATTTCTTGGGTGAACATCGTCAAAACAATACTCTATAAACTTATTGATAATAAAGACATTAATGGTGTCATACCAGAACTGTCAGTGCCGTTCTCTACGTCTTCATAATCGTATCTGAAAAGTAGTCCAGCAATGATTTAGTCCAGTAGCCAGCGGTACGTATGTGTAGCCATATAGTGTCTGCATAAATGACATTCGTGGTTAATGTGACAGGAAAATGTGTACGTGGACAACAACATGATGTAAATAATGCAATATTAATCAGAGAAACACGATTTTCAGCAGTTTTAGTCTATGAATTAACCTCATATATTGCTTTCTAAGCAGATGTGAATTTAGAATAGCTGTTTATGAGTTAGCATTTGTTGTTTCTCCGACGGATCACAACATAGCTTTGTTGGTCTCACTGCGCAATGTTATATCCTACCGCGATGCAGTCTAATTCTGTCTTCTGCACAATGTATCAGTTCACGACTTTCCTCTATTCACGACGCCAAGGCTGTACAGAATCGTCTTTCACAGTTTTCCTGTTTAATATTCCATTAATCGTAATTTCTATAAATTTAGAAGATATGAGAGGAATCACTGTTGGGGTACATAACACCAATAACATTAGATATGCGGATGATACAGTATTGATTGCAGACAACGAATATGATCTGCGGCATACAGTGTAGATACGGTTGTTATACACAATGAAAAACTGGGATTAGAATTGTAAAATACACAGCTTATGGTCGTCACTAGTAATAAATAAATACCACAATGTAAAATAAAGGTCACCCGATCTCTTCTCCCTATATAGCGAAGTAATAATGAGAGAGATCAAAGAGAAGCCAGGAATACTAATCGGAGGATATAATATAAACAATGTACGCTAAACAGAGGACATAGTATTGGTGGCGGATAATGCAACAGACCTACAACAATTGTTGGACACTGTAGTAACAGAGAGTGCACAGAAAGGACTCTCCTTGAATATCAAGAAAACAGTAACAATGGTGATATCAAAGAAAATGGAGGCAACTTTTCCTCTCTCTCTTCTCTCTCTCTCTCTCTCTCTCTCTCTCTCTCCCTCTCTTCTCCAAACTATCTTGCTTCTCTGTGCCTACCCAACATCATGTGTATCACCAGTGGTCGGATCTTATACAACCCCAATAACACTAGCATTGGGTGGTATATCTTATAATACGTGGTATAACAATCAACCTTACTTACCCTATTTCATAGGGAACAGTATGAGTGAAGCTCGTATTTGTAGACCGACCTACTCCGCATACCCCATGAGGCACATCACAGGAATGATACCCACCCCTCCTCTCTTTTCCTCCCTCCACCTCTCTCTCTTCTTATATATACCTTGCACATACCCATGTACACTACTGTATGAATGTCTGTTGAGCGGTGTATATGTATGTATGTACGCTCACGCATATAAGTCCACCCAGACTTTAGACTTGCCTCAAAATAATATATATGAGTGCACAATGTGTTTTTGGTTAGTACCACAGTACCACCATCATGCTTGCGCCCACTCATGCTTCGTTAGTACATCCACTGAGATTGCTCAGACACCCTTACCAGACAAGTGCCCGTCCTGCCCTCTTGCCTCCGCCCACTTCTTTCTATGTGCTCACTGAACCGTAATACCTATCTCCCCTCCACCACCCTCCATCTCACTACGTCGGTCGGGTATAAAACGAATACATCGGAGATATTCTGAGTCATTCACAGATCGAACTGTATGGTAAGTATGAAATTTTTTTCAATTCTCATTTTTCTCCTCATTGTTTTAATTGTTTCATCCTTTTGTTCTTCTCGTCCTGTCGTCACCTTTTGATGTAGTCACAGGAAATCTCCTTGACTATATGTTGTTTGTGAATGTGTTTGTTTGCTGATGAAGGCTAATCGCCGCAACGTCCCGTAAGTGTCGTAAATCTGTTATGTAAAGCTGCACTCTTTGTGTCATTTTATTTTGTTTACATTTTCACAGCTTTACCGCAGTTCCACCCAATTTTATTCATATTTTTACGAAGAAGAAGGGGTAAGATATTAATTTTACAAAATGCAACACTGTCATTCGATACTATACATTTAAAAAATTACATTGAACATTTTAGTCATAACATTCACATGTTTTTATT